>CM054058.1:41377143-41797639 GCA_028641055.1 Alopecurus myosuroides | reverse complement strand
GGCCTTCCTAGTTGCAAAAGGAAAAGCTTAAGTGTGTCTTAACGGGTATGAAAATTAAACTCGTGATTTCACAGTGCATATTAGACGATTAGAAAATGTTCACAGCCATTGAAAATAGTATGTTTGGTTTACAACTTTTTTTGTATCTAGGCATTTTGAAATTTAGTTCGGAATTGGTTCATATATAACTTAATCAAATCTGGAAGAATTTGGACCAAATTTGGATTTTGCTTGAATCTATGAGATTATTAACCAGCATGTCAGCTTTGTACTAGTGCTTATTGCCACTTCAGTTCTTGTATTATAACCAACATGTCAATAGTACGAGATTAGTAGTAGTATATTATCTTTTTTGGAACAGTTATATGTATTTCTCTTTCATCAGTCATGTACTTTTACCTGCTCAAGTGATGTTGTTTATCCATACGGCTGTTTTCATGAATGCTTGTTTCAGTTCATTGTCTGACAATCTACCATTGTTGCAGCTTCTGGATTATTCTGCGTGCTGACTTTCAATCCCAGAAATCTCAGTCCTTCTTTCTTCTGTATTGTAATGTTAGTCTATATCTCACTGGAACAAGCAGTGTCAGGTTCTGAGGTAACCCAGATGATATGCATTTGGCTCAATCAAAGAACAGTTAACGGGGAAACAACTAGTAGCACTGTCCCGTTTGACAACGCGCGACCGTCGGTGTCCTCCCTGCTTGACATGATCAAGGCTGAGGCCCAAGAGTGGGCGAACGCGGGAGCCCGGGATCTTCGCCGACTTCTTCCCTAGAATAGTCGTGGGCTGAGTTGTATGGCGGGGTGATTGTCCTTCGATGGACCTGTACATAAAAATTCTCCTTTCTATCAATGCATCGAAACGCAATGCCTTTTGTGTTTTCGTGAAAAAAGTAGCACTGTCCCGTTTCCAAGGTATTCTGGATGATAGGAACCCTGCCTAGTAAAGAGTTTCTGGCTCGAGTGACGGCGCCATTTTGGTCTATGCATGTTCTTATTTGTGTTGGTCTATTTTGCGGACAAAATGGTAAATCTATGAAGCTCCATATGGCTTGATGGTGCAGCGGCGGTTCATGAATGCTTGTTTCAGTCCATTTTCTGTCGATTTACACTTCTTACAAGCTTCTGATTTCTTTTTGTCACGAACTGACTTTCCAATCCCTTAAATCTCTGTCTTTTTTTTTCTGTACTGCAATGCTAGGCTACAGTTCACCGGAACACGCAGTATCAGGTTCTGAGGTAACCGGACTGATATGCATATCGGGCTCAATCATAGAAAGGAACATTATCAGGTTGAATAATCAAATTGACACAGTTTCAGGTTCCAGTTGAGTGCATGGCCTTAATTTGATTCTGGTGCTTTGTTGTACCATCTGTGTGCAACACCAAGTCATGTAAGTTTTATTTTGTTTTCTTATCCTGAAGTTATTCCATCTCTGGCATGCCTTGCGAGCTTTGGCTGAAGCTGATGGAATAAAATTATGCACCGGATAAGGCATATGGTGGTAAATGGAATTCAACTGTTGAGATGGTAGAGGCTGAAATATCTCCAGGTTGAGGAAACATGAGGGTTGGAGCTGCCTGCAATCTGCTGATGGAAATGGCATCTAAAAAATCGGAACTGAAGCAGTTTCTTTAAGTTGAGCTGAACCTGATGTTTTTATCACGAGTGAACCTGATACACATAATTCATGTTACAAATGAACCGGATACTGTATTTTACTGGAATGTATTTAAGAGTTTATGATCAACATGTGCAGTAAGTACTGAATTTGGACCGAGAACATGCACATCTTAGTTCACTTGAATATGCCAATACATTAAGAAAAAACACCTCCATCGTCTGAAATTGTATTCAACCAAAAACCAATGTATCTAATATAATACAGTGATATCAGCATTCACGTAGTACATGAACTCCGTCTAGTAGTTTAAACACTGTTCTTTGATACATTTTATACCATATAACAACCTGCACTTGGTTAAAAAAACTTAATTAATTTAAAAGAGTCCCTTCAGGCTGCTTCATTGATAAAAGTTCAGAGTTTGTAGATGATCCAAGGACTCCAGATTCAGAGATGTGCTTCATGGAAATGGCAATAATTGGACACTGCACCTGATGTTTTCTTACGAGTGAACCTGATATGGTAGTGATCCTGACACTGTTTCTTTTACTGAAATCTAACATTGACACTGCATTCATGAACACCAAGCCAGTACTAATTTCAGGACAACACACTCGCTGCCAGAAAATGGACTGAAAGAATCATTCATGAACAGCTGGCTATATGGGTCCGTATTCAGTGGAGATTCAATAATCTCCAATCTTGCCATGTGGAATCACACGGTTATATGGCTCTTCATTTCTAGTCAAATCCTTACTATAGTAGATAAATGCATGTCCTGCAGTGCAGGCAGTGTCCATTTGTACTGGCTAGAATAATCTCTCCTGCCCAAAATCTGCTGTGTATAATTTTTAGTCAAAGTCATACTTTACAAGAAATATATGCAAAAATATCAGCACATACAACAATACCAAATACTCTGTCGGGGGGTTACCCCCGAGTAGGGTAAAGGCAAGTGGTAAAGGCGGCTTACCGAAGAGAGGTTTGGTCGAGTAGCCTACTACCTGGTACCCGCTACCCGGTCGACTGCTACTCGGTCTCACCTCAAGATGACCAGAAGGAGATATCAATCAAGTTCTATCCTTTCGAGTAGAAGAGTTGGCCCGAGTACAATTGGCGGGAACAATTGGCGGGAACCTACTCGGGCCAGAAAGTCAAAGGAGCCGTTCTGACACAGGATCCCGCGTATCCTGGGTCCGTACTTGGCAGCATTCGAACTACTGTTCATATGGGGCCGGCCTGCCTGACAGTGACACCATGGAAGCAGGCCGTGGCAGGATAAGGGGGGCCTACTCTGTGCCTAGGTACAGTGATACCAGTCTGTCCCCTAGTTTTGCCCAACGACTTTACAGAAGCGGCCAAGATTAGGAACCAAAGCTGTCAGCGGGTACTCGGAGAAAGGACGATGTGCACACTATGTCGACACTTGTCTAGATTTGGACGTATCCGGCTGGGCACCGTGTATATAAGGTGCCCCGCCGCCTCCTGCGCGAGGGATCTTGCTCCACGTTCATTTTGGAGCCCTAGAAACCCTAAGTTCTTGACCTAGCTCTACTCGGAGAGGAGAGAGAGGCTACTCGGTAGAGATACCATTTGTACTGTGGCTACTCGGAGAGACATCGTAATACATAGAGAAAGGCAGGAGTAGGGGTTTTACCTCCTCACGAGGGCCCTGAACCTGGGTACATCGTGTTGTTTGTGTTGTGTGGATCTTACCTCACGCGGCCACTCGTCGCGTGATCCCTCCCCGGACACCTCCAGCGTCCATCGTTCCCACATCTTTAGCCATCCTATGGCATCTGCCGTGACACCACCACGACAGTTGGCGCCCACCGTGGGGCAACCAGCGGCGCTGGCTGGAGTTTCTTTTCGGACGGGATCTTCATCAGCGGAGCGCGTAGTTTGTGGCCTTGTCCACAGATTCGGCTCCTTCGACCTCGTCACCGACAACGCCGGCTGTTTCGGCGGCATGGCCATGCCCGAGGGCGGCTCGGTGATCTCCTTTGGCTCTCACCTCGTCTACGTCGCCACCATCGCCAACAGCGCCTACCCCGAGCTGGTGCATGACGCGGAGGATCCTCCCGCGGTGATTGCTGCTCGCGGAAGGCCCGCATGCAGCTCTGCAAGCTGTGCTGAGGTGATGGTGACGGGTTTGGCGGCAAACACTGGCGCATCTGCTACTGGCGCTGCGGCCGTCATCGAGGAGGTTGACGACCCGCCTGCTGGTGGCAGGAATCACCGGCCCTACGAGAAGGAGAGCAACTTGCCACCTTCCACGTCTACGGTCATCCCCGCGTCTGCTGCGCGAACCGGTATGCCCACTCCCACCGACATCGAGCTCCTAGCCGCGAGGGAGCAGCTCGAGCGGCAACGCCAGGAGCTGCTTGCCGAGCAGGCGGAGTTGGAGAAGATCAGGCTTGAGCTGAGTTTGGACCAGCTCGAGTACAACAAGGCTCACGGCTTCACGCCAGTCGCCAGGAGGCCTAGCAGAGTAGGCGCTACGCGGCGTAACCTGGGTGCCGAGATGGCGACAGTTGCGGAGGTGCCCGCGCAGTCCGCCACCGCGAACACTTTCACAAGGCCAAGGTACAGCACACCCGCCAAGACGCTCAGAGCTGCACAGGCCGTGGCTGCCGAGTTGCCGCGCCTGGATGGAGAGGCGCGTCTCAGGCAGCAGGAGAGGCTCAACGAGTTGGTGTTGGAGGCCGCTAGGCAGAACGAGGAGTTCCGGAAGGCCAACCCGGGAGCTGGAGCTTCGCAGGTGGTTCACTCGCACGCGGCTAGATCTAACGATCAGGCCTCGTCTCCGCATCCTAGCCGCGAGAAGAGCCGCAGCGGGCGTTCGGGTAGAGACAGGCAAATGCAGGTGTATGACCCGGCTGCTGCCGCGAAACAGGTTGCTGTGCCGCAGCAGCCCGGGCAGGAACACAACGCTGCAAGAGCAGGCTCTCAAGCCCATCAAGCTCAAAGCCGTGCTCGAGAAGCCGCGCGTCCGGGTACCTCTCGGCAACCCGCAGCTCAGCCTACTCGGCAGAGGCAGCAGCCGCGCCCAGCAGCACCAGTCGCCAACCCGGTGGAGCAGCCCGCAGCTATGCAGGTGGATAGGTATGATGATGGCTACTCGGCTATGGAGATGGCTGGTTACGATATCCATGACCGTGTCGGTGAGCGTGTGTTGGCGCCTGGAGATGCAAGGCACCAGTTGGACCGTATCAGCTTGTCGGCGCGGCTTGAGAGCACGGGTCCTCCCGGTCCCGAGTGCTTTGGCCCGCGCATCATGAACGAGCCTTCCGTGAAGGGTTTCCAGCTTGCAAGAGGCACCAAAAGCTACAATGGCAGCACCAAGCCTGAAGATTGGCTCAATGACTACGTCACCGCGGTCCATATCGCGAATGGCAACAGGAGATGGGCGGTGCGCTATGTGCCGCAAATGCTAGAGGGTCCAGCTCGCACCTGGCTCAACAACTTGCCCAAGAACAACATTAACTGCTGGCTGGACTTCTCGGATGCCTTCATCAGCAACTTCACGAG
Source organism: Alopecurus myosuroides (assembly GCA_028641055.1). NCBI lineage: Eukaryota > Viridiplantae > Streptophyta > Magnoliopsida > Poales > Poaceae > Alopecurus > Alopecurus myosuroides. The sequence goes on along the minus strand of CM054058.1, from coordinate 41,792,480 downwards.
TACATACAAGAGGCCGAATAGGCCACAGCAGCTGTCGGCTTGCAGGCAGCGAGAAGACGAGACGGACCGCGAGTACCTTACTCGGTGGAGCACCCTGAGGAACACATGTGAGGGTGTGAATGAAGCACAGGCCATCACTTGGTTTGCGCAGGGTTGCCGACATGGCAGTATGCTTTGGCAGAGATTGCAGAGAGAGATGCCGAACACCCTGGCCGAGACCATCAAGATTGCGGATCAGTACGCACTCGGTGATCCTACTCAGCCACTGATGGACTCCTCTGAGCCGAGAAGAAACTTCAACAGCAGCAAGCGCAACGAGTTCCGCAACAAGCGCCGAGTAGATACTCGGTATGACCCTGAGGAGGTGAATGCAGTGAATGTTGGAGGTGGTGGTGGCCAAAGGCAGAAACCTGCTGGAGCCTACGGGCAGAACAAGAATCAGGGCCAAGGCAACAAGAAGCCATTTCGCGCCTCTCAGTCGGGTAGCGGGAACTCCGAGCAGCCGAAGAAGTTTGTATTTGACGACATGAAGGATGGCCCATGCAGCTTTCACACTCATCATCCCTCGAGGCCCGCTAACCACACTACTCGGCAGTGCGAGTGGTGGGATGTGATCAAGAGTGATGGCTTGCCTCCTCCTCCTCCTCTGCCGGCCGCCAATGCTACTGTTTAGCCTACTCGCGCACCTGCAGCTCGGCCGCCAGTGTACCCGAGAAGAGAGAATGTCAACCAGGTGGCTTTAGGAACCAACCGGAACTTCAACAATGAGAGATACCGCAACAACAACAACAACTACAACCGCAACAACAACAGCAGAGGCAACAACAACTATCAGGGCAACAACAATGGCAACAACGGCAACAATGGGGGCAATGGCTCCAACCAGTACCAAGAGCACCATGAGAGCTATATGATCTTCACTTCTGAGGCAGTCGACAAGCAGTCACAGCACAGGCGGGCCATGGAGGTCAATGCAGTGATTCCGGCTGTCCCTCACTACATGTATTGGTGTGACCAGGAGATCAGGTGGACTCGGGCAGATCACCCCAAGGTGATGCCCAACCCGGGCACCTATGCTCTGGTGATGGATCCTACCTTCCTGGGTCCCGAGAAGAATGTGAGGTTCAGCAAGGTGCTAATCGACAACGGCAGCAGCATCAACATTGTGTACAAGGACACACTCGAGAAGCTTGGCCTAGCCGAGAACATGATGCTGCCCAGCAAGACCACATTCCACGGCATTGTGCCCGGGATCTCATGCAACCCGATTGGCCGAGTGTGGATTGATGTGCTATTCGGTACCCGGGAGAACTGCCGCACAGAGCGCCTGCAGTTTGAAGTGGTGGATCATCAGAGCCCCTATCACGCTCTACTCGGCAGGCCTGCTCTGAGCAAGTTCATGGCCTCTACTCATGTGGCTTATCTGAAGATGAAGATCCCTGGTCCCAACGGCATCATCACCATCTCGGGAGATTACAAGAAGTCCATGGAGTGTGCCTCTGCTAGCTCCCAGCTGGCGGAATCGATGGTGATTGCTGCCGAGAAGAAGAAGATGTACGAGGTGGTGGCCATGGCTCAGTCCGCACAAGCTGGCGCACAAGGTGTGCCGAGTACCCAGCATGGTACTGCTTTCCAAGCTGCCAAGGAGACCAAGACAGTCCAGGTTGACCCCGAGTTCCCGGAGCGCGTGGCCATCATTGGTTCCGGGTTGGCGGAGAAATAGGAAAGCGCGCTCATCCACTTCCTCCGTGAGAATCGGGATGTGTTCGCCTGGACAAATGAAGATCTACCAGGTGTCCCGAGGGAGTTGGTTGAGCACTCTTTGCATGTGCGTCCTGACGCCAAGCCAGTGAAGCAGGCTATGCGCCGCTTCGGAGATGAGAGAAGGAAGGCCATCGGTGATCAGATCACCAAGCTGCTGATAAGTAACTTCATCATGGAAGTGCTGCATCCGGATTGGTTAGCCAACCCGGTCATGGTCGAGAAGAAAAAGGAAGATCCCAAGGCTGCCACTGCATGGCGCATGTGCGTCGACTACACCGACTTGAACAAGGCATGCCCCAAGGATCCTTTCCCGCTACCCCGCATCGATCAGGTGATCGATTCCACTGCTGGTTGTGAACTGTTGTCTTTCATAGATGCCTACTCTGGTTTCCACCAGATTGCACTCAACCCTGCTGATCAAATAAAGACTGCTTTCATTACCCCGTATGGGGCTTATTGCTATCGTGTCATGTGTTTTGGCTTGAGGAATGCGGGTGCAACCTATCAGAGATGCATGCAGAAATGCTTGCACGACCAGCTCGGCAAGAATGTGCAGGTGTACGTAGATGACATTGTCATCAAAACGAATAAAACACATACTCTGCTTGCCGACCTGGAGGAAACCTTTGCTAACCTACGCAAGTACAAAATGAAACTGAATCCGAGTAAGTGCACCTTTGGTGTACCGGCTGGAAAGCTACTCGGTTTCCTGGTTTCTAGTCGGGGCATTGAAGCCAATCCTTCTAAGATAAAAGCTATTGAGAGCATGTCTTTACCGAGATCACTGAAAGATGTGCAGAAGTTCACGGGTTGTCTGGCATCTTTGAGCCGTTTTCTGGGCCGAATGGGCGAGAAGGCTCTGCCTCTATACCAGCTAATGAAGAAAAGTGACAAGTTTGTCTGGACTCCGCAAGCGGACGTGGCATTCAATGAGCTGAAAGCAATGCTGGCTAGCGCTCCCGTCTTGGCTAGTCCGCTACCCAACGAGCCTATGCTGCTGTACATTGCTGCGACTAACCGAGTAGTCAGCGTGGTGATAGTGGTGGAGCGAGAAGAAGAAGGCAAGAGTGTGCAGCGCCCAGTCTATTACCTCAGTGAAGTGCTATCCAGTTCCAAGCAAAACTATCCGCATTACCAGAAGATGACATATGGTGTGTACCTGGGCGCCAGGAAGCTGAAACATTACTTCCAGGAGCACCCCATCACTGTTGTGAGTTCTGCTCCCATCTCGGATATCATGGGAAACAAGGAGGCGAGTGGCAGAGTAGCCAAGTGGGCAATCGAGCTAGCCGCGTACGCTCCCGCGTATGCGAGAAGAGAAGCAATCAAGTCTCAGGTCCTGGCGGAGTTTCTCGTGGACTGGGCCGAGATGCAGTATGAACCCCCTGCTCCAGTTTCTAACTATTGGAAAATGCACTTTGATGGTTCAAAGGTGAAAGAAGGCCTTGGTGCTGGTGTTGTGCTCACGTCACCCAAGCGAGATCAGCTCAAGTATGTGCTGCAGATTCATTTCAAGGCGTCCAACAATGTAGCCGAGTACGAGGCGGTGGTGCATGGTTTGCGAGTAGCAAAGGAGGTTGGTGTACAGCGCATTATATGCTATGGCGATTCAGATCTGGTGGTGCAGCAAGTCTCAGGTACCTGGGATGCTCTGGATGCCAACATGGCATCGTATCGCTTCCTGGTGCAGTCTATGACTGGATTCTTCGAAGGCTGTGAGTTCCAGCACATTCACCGAGCAGAGAACGAAGCAGCAGACGAGCTATCCAAGTTGGGATCTTCTCGGCAGTCCATCCCGGCAGGGATTGCCTTGGAGCATTTGAGGAAGCCATCCATCAAGCCTTCCCCCAACTCGGAATCCATCTTTGTTCCTTCCCTGCCAAGTGAAGAATCTGACCCAATGGAAATTGACTGGGAGAATGCTGCAGGGAACCCGGGGACTGCCGTTCTCTACTCGGGGACTGCCACTCCCTACTCGGGGACTGCCACTCCCTACTCGGGGACTGCCACTCCCTACTCGGGGACTGCCACTCCCTACTCGGGGACTGCCACTCCCTACTCGGGGACTGCCACTCCTTACTCGGGGACTGCCACTCCCTACTCGGGGACTGCCACCCTCAACCCAGAGGCTGTCGCATTCATTGAAGAAGTTCTCGCCAATCGGTCTGGGCTGCAAAGAAGCGCTCCTACTCCTCCTGTGCAACCACAAGAGCCTGCCCCAATGGAAATGGACGAACCAGTGTTTCCCAGGCGGGAGACACCGAGTTGGGCAATGCCCATATTATCCTTTCTAAGGGACGGTGCTTTACCTGAAGATGAGGTGACTGCGAGGCAGATTCAGAGAAGGTCCAAGGGCTACACTATAGTCCGAGATGTGCTGCACAAGAGAAGTGCCACTGGTGTGCTGCAACGTTGTGTGAGCCCGGAAGAGGGAGAAGAAATCCTGGTGGAGATACATCAAGGGGAATGTGGGCATCACGCCTCATCTCGGGCTTTGGTCAAGAAAGCTTTTCGGCATGGCTTCTACTGGCTCACTGCACTGCAGCAAGCTGAAGATATTGTGAGGAAGTGCAACGGCTGCCAGATGTTCGCAAGTAAGATTCACATGCCTGCTTCCGAGTTGAAAACAATTCCTATCACATGGCCATTTGCTGTTTGGTGCTTGGATATGGTTGGTCCCTTCAAGCCGGCTAAAGGCAATATGACACATATTTTGGTCATGGTGGACAAGTTCACCAAGTGGATTGAGGTGAAACCTATTCGGAAGTGCGATGGGGTCACAGCTGTGAAGTTTGTGAAGGATGTGATCATGAGATACGGCTACCCGCACAGTATCATCACCGACAACGACACCAACTTTGCAGAGGGGGCAATGGTGCGATTCTGCAGAGATAAGCATATCCGACTAGACGTTGCGTCAGTCGCGCACCCTGCATCCAATGGGCAAGTTGAGAGAGCAAATGGGATGGTACTGGCAGGCATAAAGCCAAGGCTGATTGAGCCATTGCTGAAAACACCTGGGTGTTGGCTAGAAGAGTTGCCAGCGGTGTTGTGGAGTCTAAGGACTACCCCTAACCGGTCAACCGGCTACACGCCATTCTTCTTGGTATACGGGGCTGAGGCCGTGTTGCCAATAGACTTAGAGCATGACTCCCCCCGAGTAGCCCTCTATACTGAGGTGGAGGCGAGAGAAGCTCGAGAAGACGACGTTGACCTGCTTGAAGAAGCAAGAGAGCTGACTCTGTCACGTTCGGCTATCTACCAGCAAAACCTGCGGCGCTATCATAGCCGAAAGGTGAACCCAAGGGTTTTCCGAGAAGGAGACATGGTCCTTAGGCTTGTGCAGCGCACAGCCGGGATGCACAAGTTGTCTCCTCCATGGGAAGGGCCTTTTATCGTGAGCAAAGCATTGCACAATGATGCATACTACCTTGTAGATGTGCGCCCATCGCAGGCGAACAGGGAAGATAAAGCTGGAGAGGAAACCAAGCGCCCTTGGAATGTAGCTCTACTTCGTCGTTTTCATTCGTAAGCAAAGATGTGTATGTACCCTCTTATCCGAGTTGAAATTCTACTCTGCAATCTGAAATTGTTCTCGGGGACTGCCCTCGTCCAAATTTGCTCTAAGTGTTTTTACTCGGCTTGATCCTTTGTCTATTCGGTTGCTCCACTTCAGAACTCATAAGTGCATTGAGTAGTGTGTTTAAACCTATATGCCAACTCTTCGACTCTGCTGCTGTCCGGAACCCGGCTTCATGGCAAGCAAGAGAACAAGCAAAAGGTCAATGAGCACACGAAAATCGCTAAGGAAGAAAGAGTGCAGGAACCGAGTAGATTGTTGGTCACTTTTGTTCCCTGTTTTCGTCTTCTCGGCTAAGTGGCGGGCTGCGTTACCATGATTGTTTCTAGCGGCTAAGTATTTGCAGCCCTACTACTTGAATCTTGTGACTCGAATACCAAACAAGCGACAAGTCGCGGGTAGAGCAGAGATGAAAAGATAGGGTGAATAAGAAATGCAACTCGGGGACTCGCATGGAAACGCAACTCGGCATTAAGCCAGCGTCGTTCAATTTGATTAATGTCGAAATAAACAGAGTGGGCATAAAAACTGAGTAGCAAGCAAAACAAAGATAGTCTATTACATCTGCTCCCGGCATCCCGGGGATCTGATAAGTGTTCGAGTTGAAAGAGATTGCAGGTTGCTTCAAGATGAGGAGGCAGTGTTCTCGGCGCTGGCCTTGGCTGCTGTTTCTTCGGCGGCGGTCTTGGCAGCAGCTTCTTCGGTGGCGGCCGTGGCAGCTGTTTCTTCGGTGCTGGCATGGGTGGCATCCGCTTCCGTCTGGACGGTGGCGGATTCCTTCATCTCGGCATCATGCTGGGTGGCCGCCTGCTCAGAAGTGGCCGTGGCCACCGAGACGAGTCCTGGAGCCGAAGAGGAGCCTGAAGCCTGGCCAGGAGGGGGCACCGTGTCGTCGAGAGCAGCACCTGAGGAGGTGCCAAAGTCGAGTGCGGCGGTGTCGATGTGGGCGTACTCGTCCTCATCGCTACTCGCGACGGCGACGTTCTTCCCCTTCCCGGCCTTGCCCTCAGGAGATTCGAAGAGGCCTTCCAAGTCGGATTCTACTTCGTCGTCCTCTTCCTCTTCCTCTTCGTACTCGGTGTCGGGCTCGGGGAGGCCCTCGATGAAGGTCTCCGTCTCAGCGCACTCCGCGACCTCGTAGGCGATCTGCTTGCGTGTGGCCACGCAGTCGGGATCTACCTCCCACTTGGAATTATTGCGCTTCCCGCGGATGAGCTGCATGTTGAGGTTTTCATACCAGGATGCTATGCAGAGAAGCATCACGTCCGCACCGGCCCGGGCTCCCGAAGCACGCCACTTCTTCAACTCTTTCTTCACATTCTTCAGCTTGAAGGCTAGGCCCTTCATGGTGGTTGGCTGAAGATCATGAGGCCAAAACAGCCTGTGGAGCTCAAAGCCCTCGTGCACCAAGTCAGTTCCGACGCCAGCCAGCTGTTCGAAATAGCCTTTGAGCACCAGCAAGCTGTCCTCGATCTCGGCTCTGGTATCTGCTGCCTCACCTTTCGCAAGGCGAGCTGCTTTGGCCTTGGCCACCGTAGGCGCAGAAGGGGAGTCAAGATGAGGCCAGATCTCTGAAATAGCATGCGGTAACTTCAGAACAGAGAAGAGAAGAACCGAGTAGAGGAAAACCGAGAAGAAATACGACCGAGAAGAAAAGAAGCAGCGAAGAAAAGACTTACCGGACAGTTCGTTGCGCAGCCGCTGCAGCTGGGTCTTCCAGGACTCCTCGTTAGAAATGTGCTTTTCTTGGATCAGGCGCAAGCTATCCATATGAGCGAAGAGATCAGCGTTGGTCTTCTTTAAAGTTTCGCATTCCTGCTCAAGGGCCCTCTCCTTGGCTCTGAAAGTGGTCTCGGCCTTGGCCTTCTCGGCGATTGCTCTGTCCCTGTCGGCGCCAATGTTGATGGCATCCTGGAGTGCCTTTTGCAACTGGAGTTGCAGCTTCTCGGTCTCGGTGGCGTGATCCTTCAGCAACACAGCGGCCTGGTTGGACAGTTGGTTCTGCACCTCTGCTGGTTTGACACAATCTTGGTGTGCCTCAGCAAACAACTTGTGATGTTCTGCGAAGAGTCGGACAAGGTCAATAGAGAAGCAGCGAAGAAACAGATTCAAGATCGAACCGAGTAAACAACAAACTCACCTTCCAGCCTTTTGATGGTGGCTTCGGCGTTCTTCACGAAAGTGCGTCATTTCTCGTGCTCTTCGGCTAGGCTCTTCAGTTTCTCTGCAGAGTAGAAAAGGTTAGCGCAAAAGAAAGCATAAGCGAGCGTAAACAAAAAACGCATGAATCGCACAGCTAAAAGCGTACCTTGCACTTCAGTCAGCTGCTGGGTGCTGTCGTTGGCGTTCTTGCTGGCTGCCTCCGCAACTGCCTTTTCCTTCTCTAAAGCAGCAATTCGCCTCCTGGCGATAGAGTGGTTCCAGAGAAGATGGCGGTATAGGTTGGTCCGCTTCAGGACGCTATCCTGAGAAGCGAGAAGAAGCAAGTTAAAAAAAAAGCAGAGTAGATTCAACCCGAGTAGGAGGCTACTCGGAGAGTATCCACCTACTCGGCTAGAATCTCGGGGACTGGGAGTGATGGAAAGGAGCACAAAGGCGAATAGAAGAGAAGAAAATTCAACTCGGAAAAGATAAGGAAAACTTACTGCGTAGGCCTGCTCGATGTCCTCGGCATTCTTGCGGTGCAGGAACATCTTGGCTGCGAGTGTCACGGTCTCGGTGGAGACGGACATGGGATTGCGTCCCAGGTCAACCTTGTTCCAGTCCACGCGCATGTGGTCGATGCCGCCAAGGCTAAGACCGTGCCACTTCTCCACGCCGAGAACCTTGCTATCCCATTTGGCGTCGATGAAGCCAATGGTGTCCAGTACCTGCTCAAGGCCTTTTGAAGTTATTGGTTTGTCTTGGACTCCACGAGAAGCGATGTTGACAGACTGGGGTTGGCTTGGATCTGGAGGAGGGGAGTTCATGGCTACAACCTTCCTTCCCCTCTGGATAGCTAAAGCTTTGTCCTTGGGAGGGAAGCCGATTGAGTGCTGATGGCTAACCTCAATCATGTACTCCGGGTAGCAAGGCTGGCCAGCAGCGCGAGCATCAGCTGAGAGCGCGGCGGGAATCGGGCCAGACTCGTGGATCACGAGTGCTCCACCTGAGGCTGGTAGCGGCACTTGGTCTCTGGACCGCTTCTTCGTCCTTTCCTTCTCGGGATCTTCAGTTTTCTTCCCGTCAGCTTTGGCCTTCGCCTTCTCGGCGGCTTCCTTCTCGGCCTTGGCCCTCTCAGCAGCTTCCTTCTCAGCCTTGGCCTTCTCAGCAGCTTCCTTCTCGGCCTTGGCCTTCTCAGCAGTTTCCTTCTCGGCTGCCCTTCTGTCAACCTCATCCTTCAGAGCATCCAGGGCTCGTTGCCTGGTTACTCGCCCGGCAGGAGGGCTGGATGTATCCTTGGTCTGCGGCGGCGAGGAGGAGTTCGGCGGTGCAGGGCCTTGCGCAGTGGGTGGCGCCACGGATCCGTCGCCTGCTGCAGCTCCTGGCTGGGCGCTACTTGGTGCGTCGCCCGGCTGCACGCTGCTCAATGGATAAGCATCTCTTGTGGTGGCATCCGTGGCGGTGGTGTCTTCTACTCGCTGCTCGGTAGCGAGATTCTCTTGTGCAGCAGCCCCCGTGGTGGGCTGCTCTTGCTCTGTTTCTGGCCGCTCGTCGGCAGTGTTGTCTTGCATCTCTTGATCTTGGTTCTCCTCGGCATTGCTAGCCGGAGGAGAAGGGGGTCTCTCATGGTGGACGGTAGTGTCCTGCGCCGCTGGCTCTGACGCTGCTCCTTGTGCATCGGCGGTCTGTGGATTGGCAGCAGCAGCGTCGACGGTGTGGTCCTCATCATCATCCAGATTGATCAGAGGTACTGATGATTCCTTAGCTTGGTCGGACGCGAGAGCTGCGCTCGCATCCATGGGAGGTCTGTAGAGAAGGAAGAAACCAGAAATTAGAAGGAATTTGGGGAAAATAGTACCGCGCGAGAAGGGAAACGACCGAGAAGAGGGCTTACGCGGTGGTGGACTTGAGCTCTCGTCTGGACCTCTTCACGACCACCTTCTTCTCGGCGGGCTTCTTCCTCTTGGCAGGAGGCGCTGGTGCTCCGCTACCAGTCCGTTTGCGGGTCTCAGGAGCGGCGACGGACAGAGGCTTCACGACTAGGGGCGCATCGCCCTCGTTCTCGTCTTCGTCCTCGCCGTCCTTTTCCGCGGCAACTTCGTCTGAGAATCCAAGAGAAAAGAGGAAAGAATCAGAAACAGCAAACGAGGGACTGGTGCTTCTCGAAAGCAAACAGAATGAAAGTGTAGTTACCATCAAAGTCTTCATCAGACCAGGTGCGGAGAGCGTCACGCTTGTCAGTAGTGGGGGAGCGAGAGAGGTTGGACTGCTCCGCGGCATCGAGAGAGGGCACATCGTCCTCCTCACGATCAGGAGACCAGTTGCCCTCAAAAACCTCGCAGCTCTCGATTATCTGGCGAGTGAGAACCTGAAAAACAGAGAAGGATCACAGACTAGCCGAGTACCAGGAAGGAATTCTACTCGGATAGGCGTGCAGGTGCAAAGCACACAAAGCCTAGGCGGTTTACTAAGCATTCTACCCGGATAGGCGTGCAAACACAAAGCATACTAAGCCTAAGCATGTTTGCTGAAAGGTCTTACTCGGAAGGGCGTGCAGGTATAAAGCACATCGAGCCTAAGAGTTGTTCTCGAGTAGGCTATCCGACAAGGCGTGCAAGCACGAAGCACATTAAGCCTACGCAATTCGGCTAGGTACCCTACTCGGTGCAGAAGATGATCGCTACTCGCGGCAGGAGGAGGAATTATCTACTCGGAAAGTAAATGCAGAGAGCAAAGTAAGAAAGGCGTACCCGCTCAATTGGCTTTGTACGGCTGTACGGGACGAACCCGTATCGCCAGTGGTCGCCAAGATTTGTTGTCAAGATGTTCCTTGCGTGCCAGGGAACATCGATGTTGTCGATCTCGATGGTGGTTGTCCTGGTGCAGTCGCGGGGGCCTCCCATGTAACACATGAGATGGCAGCGCTCCTGCAAGGGCAGCACTCGGCGCTGGATCCAGCAAGCCACCGGATCGTCATTCTTGAGGCCCTGCGCCTTCAGCCAGCCAAGTCTATTCTCCATCTCGATGGCGTCCTCGTCATTGGCAGGCTTCTCCTTCCAGTACATCCCAATCGGAGCACGATTGCTCCAAACGGGCAAGTTGATTCGATCGTCCACCTGGGCTCCTTCCGCGGCGGCAACGTTCTTGACGTAGAGGAACGTCTTTTGCCATAGCTTGACGGAGTCCAGCCCCTTGATGCGGGGGTGGTTCGTCCCGGACCGCTGCACCATCATGGCGCAGCCGGTGTCGGTGGCGCGGGCGACGCCCGCGGAGTCCTTCTTCCCGGTGGATTGCTGGCGCAAGTGGAAGTACCTGAGCCACGTCTCCCACGTGGGCCGGATGCCGAGGAAGGCCTCGCAGACCACGGCGTGGTAGGCGAGGAAGACGACGGCATTGGGGGGCAGATGATGCATCTGGATGCCGAAATGATTGAGGAACTTCCGCAGGAAATCGGAGGCGGGCAATCCGAACCCGCGCTCAAAATGCGACAGGAAGACGACGCGCTCTCCTTCCCGCGGGGATGGCACGATTTCACCGTCTGGCGCCCGGCACTCCACGCCGGGAGGGACTCGCCTGGTATTGACGAGCCAGGCGCAATCTTCGGCGGTGACGGAGGAGCCGGCCCAGCCAGCTTTGGCCATTGCTGCGGGTGGAAGGAGTGGAAGATTTCGAGGGGAGTTGGTTGGGGGATTGAGTCCGCGGCGGCGCGAGAGCTTTCGCGGCGGCGGAGAGCTCGGTGGCGGAGAAGAGCAGGAGACGAAGGAGGAATAGTGCAAGGGAAGGGGAAAAGGAAATTACCGGCGGAGGTATTTATATCTCCTCCGCGAGTTTACCGTTACCGTCGTGGAAGTGGGATCGATTGTGGCGTGTGGTGGATCCTGTGGCCGGCTAGAAACGCACACAAGCGCCGGTTGCGCGCGTAATGGCCACAGTTGATCCCACCACCGAATCGTGGCCTATAACTACACTTGATGGGACATGACGGCCGGTGGGCCCACTGCGTGAAAACTGGACGCGTGGCAGGTCGTGTCCTGGGCAACGAAACGACGAGGTCGTGGATGCTTGACACGTGTGCAGTTGCTGCGCGAAGGGCTGGATTGTGCTCTGTGCTGCAGAGGCTCAATCTGAGAAATTTCTCTAAGTCTTTTTACTCGGTTACAGAGTAGAAAGCAAGTGCTACTCGGGAAAGAGGAAACTCAAGGTACTTTCCAGATGGCTACTCGGAGGTTCTACTCGGCATCTTGAGGTTCAAGGGCTAAGATGCAAAGGCTGGTTTTAAGCTGGCAGAGCCTAGTGAACAAGTTCGCAAGACTCGACCAGCTTCGGGGACTGCTGTCGGGGGGTTACCCCCGAGTAGGGTAAAGGCAAGTGGTAAAGGCGGCTTACCGAAGAGAGGTTTGGTCGAGTAGCCTACTACCTGGTACCCGCTACCCGGTCGACTGCTACTCGGTCTCACCTCAAGATGACCAGAAGGAGATATCAATCAAGTTCTATCCTTTCGAGTAGAAGAGTTGGCCCGAGTACAATTGGCGGGAACAATTGGCGGGAACCTACTCGGGCCAGAAAGTCAAAGGAGCCGTTCTGACACAGGATCCCGCGTATCCTGGGTCCGTACTTGGCAGCATTCGAACTACTGTTCATATGGGGCCGGCCTGCCTGACAGTGACAGCATGGAAGCAGGCCGTGGCAGGATAAGGGGGGCCTACTCTGTGCCTAGGTACAGTGATACCAGTCTGTCCCCTAGTTTTGCCCAACGACTTTACAGAAGCGGCCAAGATTAGGAACCAAAGCTGTCAGCGGGTACTCGGAGAAAGGAGGATGTGCACACTATGTCGACACTTGTCTAGATTTGGACGTATCCGGCTGGGCACCGTGTATATAAGGTGCCCCGCCGCCTCCTGCGCGAGGGATCTTGCTCCACGTTCATTTTGGAGCCCTAGAAACCCTAAGTTCTTGACCTAGCTCTACTCGGAGAGGAGAGAGAGGCTACTCGGTAGAGATACCATTTGTACTGTGGCTACTCGGAGAGACATCGTAATACATAGAGAAAGGCAGGAGTAGGGGTTTTACCTCCTCACGAGGGCCCTGAACCTGGGTACATCGTGTTGTTTGTGTTGTGTGGATCTTACCTCACGCGGCCACTCGTCGCGTGATCCCTCCCCGGACACCTCCAGCGTCCATCGTTCCCACATCTTTAGCCATCCTATGGCATCTGCCGTGACACCACCACGACATACTCCCTCCGTTCCATAATATAAGATGTGCTAACATTTTCCCACATTCATATGTATCTACATGTATGTAGACATGTATTAGTGTGTAGGTTCACTCATTTGTGACCACACCTAGTCATCGTTGTGAGGCATGTAAAACGTCTTAGACATTGGAACGGAGGGAGTATATGTAACACAAAGTTATATTTCATTATGGTTCTAATAATTTATATTGGATATTGTGAATGTTGATATTTTTAATACTCCCTCCGTCTCAAAATAATTAGCAATGACGTCTCAAAATAATTAGCAATGATATGGATATATCTAGATGTATTCAAGTACTAGATACATCCATGATCCATTTCAACCCATTTCAACGACAATTATTTTGAGATGGAAGGGAGACGGGGAAAATTTTACAATGTTTAAATTTGACTAAAATTTATATGCAACATATTGTGGGTAAGAGTACAAATCTAACTACGGCCATATAGAGTAAAAAATCAAGTTGGGAACGTTACTTAGACAAACAACAAATTGCTTGTAACCAAATAGTACATGACACCGAATGCTCACCATATGCATTTTCTGAGCATTATAAGGAAAAAAAATGAGAGTTTGTTAAGTGCACTGCGGATTGAGTTATTAATAATCAATAGCGTGTACCTCAAAGGTAAGGAAAGATGAAGAATTCATGTAGCCAGGTGCTTATGTCTTTGGAATAGAAGATTTGATGGAAATGTCAGTAAAAAATGGGAGGATCATGACTACCAAAATCGATCCCAATTTCCTGCTCCCGTTTCAACTACCAAAAACCTACGGAAACGGGGGTAAAAAATGGGAGGATCAGATAACCAAAACCTACCACGGGTGGACACGGGACTAGGGAGAGGATTATTTGGGTCCTTATGGAAAGAGGATCTTCCACCCGGAGAGGCGTGCCGAGAATGCACAAATTTGGTGCCACCCAAGTCGTTGTTGGACAATGTTGTGCAGGTCAGACAAGGTGTTCATCTCACTCACGTTATGCTCATGTCCCTCCCGGGCATGACTAGATAGATGATCAACTTGTGTTGCACACTATCGTGTATTCTACAACATTGTGATAGGATTTAATACATGTTTGAAAACCTCAACATACCCTCATATGTTGTTGGAAAGGATGATGATGAGTAGTGACCATGGTCAATTTTTTTTTGTATGAAGTTGGACAAGTTGGCGTGCGACATCAGATCAACACTACCACAGCAGCAAAATCAGTAGCAATGAAGGTAGAGTCTTACATTCGGGAACCGAGGGAGGTTAGGCCGGCGAGGATGAGTCCTCTTCCTGTTCCTCCGACCCACGGCGGAACCACCGCTAGGCCCATGATACGTCGAAAACGTATCTCCTTTTCCGAACACTTTTCTTATTGTTTTACTCTAAACTTGTGTGTTTTGAATACAACTAACACGGACTAACGCTGTTTTCAGCAGAATTACCTTGGTGTCTTGTTTTTTTTTCCAGAAAAATCAACTTTTGGGAAATTGCCTAGAAAAGACCCCATTGGTGTTTTCACACCAGAAGACCCCGGGAGCCAGAAGGGGGCTAGGAGAGCAGCCACAGGGTGACCACACCCCCTGGCGCCCCCCTTGGCCGCGCCAGCATAGGGTGTGGGCCCCCGAGAGCCCCCTTCGGACTCCCGTTTCGACTACAAGTAGCCTCCAACCCTAAAACCCGAGGGGGTTCGTCATATTCCACAGAAACACAACAGAGCGCCGCCGCCATCCCGAACCTTGATTCGGGGATCAGAAGTTCCTGTTCTGGCACCCTGCCGGTTCGGGAAGTGGAGGAGATCATCGCCATCGTCATCACCAACGCCTCTCCATCGACCATCCATGTGTCCCCGATCCATGTGTGAGTAATTCCCAGCTCTAGGCTTAAGGGGATGGTAGCGACTGGATGAGATCGTTCATGTAATAATGCCGTGATTGTTAGGGAATAGTGCCTAGTATCCTCTATTAGTGCTATTGACATTTTTGCAACTTGTTATGCTTAATCCTTACCACTTTGGGCCCGAGTGCCATGATCTCAGATCTAAACATGTTGTTTAATCACCATGATAATTATTGTTTCTTGATCATACCTGCAAGTTGGTTACACGCATTGTTGTCCGGAACTCGAGGCCCCGAAGTGACAAAAATTGGGACAACCGGAGGGGATGGCTGTGATGTGAGGATCACATGTGTTCACGGAGTGTTAATGCTTTGCTCTGGTGTTCTATTAAAAGGAACACCTTAATTACCAGTAGTTCCCTTGAGGCCCCGCTAAAAACGGGCTGGTAGGACAAAATATGTTGTGCAAGTTCTCATTGTGAGCACGTACGACTATTTACGGAACACATGCCTATGGTTACTTAGTGCTTGGGTGCTTTATCTTATTTATCTGCAATGCCCATGTCTTGATTATTATATGAACTATCTTATCCATGCAACGCCCGTTCATCCATCCATATGCCTACAGTATTTAATTCCGTTGTTTACTTCAAACACCCCTGCTGATGTTTTCATCTCACTGCTGCTATTATTTCACTACTGCTGCTGCTATAAACTGTTACTACTGATAAACCACTGCCGAACAAAAGTACTTTCAGGTGCAGGTGAATTGAAAACTCACTCGTTAAGGCTCACAAATATTCTTTGGATCCCCTTGTGTCGAATCAATAAATTTGGGTTTTACTTCCCTCGAAGACTGTTGCGATCCCCTATACTTGTGGGTCATCAAGACTATTTTCTGGCGCCATTGCCGGGGAGCATAGCTTTATTTGCGAGCTCACCGGAGAGTATTATTATATACTGCCATCATTCGTCATGGGTAAGAACCGTGATGGAAAGTTTCCTATATTACCATCCACTACAAGAAGAGGTACAACTCTGAACACCTTTGTTGCTCTTGATTCACCGTCTGTTATGAGTAAGCTGCTTACACCACCACATGCTACACATGCTACTTCTGCTGAATATGAAAATACTTCTGATACTTTTGATGATGCTTCTACTGTGCTTGATGAGAGTGGTTCTCTCGGTCCTTTCTTAGATGCTACTGTTGCTAAAGCTAAAAAAATTGCAAACACTGAAACTCCTGATAAAAATCATGTTACTCCTGCTGTTTCACCTGAGATTATAGAGAATCCTAGTGATGATTTTGATGATTCCTATGTTGATCTTAATGATGATCATATTGATGAAATATATGCGATGAAGGATAATAATGCTGTTATGAGTCTTATTGAAAGTCGTGCTGTAAAATATAAATTATCTCCTGATGCTAAGTTTGCCACTTCGCCCATTAATATTAGGGATAAGAGTTATGATTTCTCTATTGATTTATCTTATATATCTATTGTTGAGAAAGAACCTTTTTGTAGCACTGAAAATGAAAGTGATATGAAACATATGAATGAGCTCTCCTCTCTGAGTAGTTTGTTTTCTGATGATCTTAAGAAACGTAGCTATTTTGTTACCAAAATATTCCATTTATCACTAAAAGATGAAGCTAAAACTTGGTTTAACAATTTGTCTCCTGGATCTATTGATATTTCTATTGGTTTGGTTAATGTTTTCTTTCTGAAATATTTTCATGCAAGTGCTCAACATGCTGCTTTACGAAATATATTTAATTTCAAGCAATTAGAAGGACAGAAATTGCCTGTATCTTGGGAAAGGTTCTGTTCTTTAGTTAGGGATACACCTGGGCATAAGCTAGAAATAATAAACTTCTTGATATATTCTATAATGGACTAACTATTGAATCTAGAACATACCTGGATAGTTGTGCTGGTTGTGTTTTCAGGCAACGAACTCGAGAAGAAGCTGAGGAATTAATGGCTAAAATAAGCCAAAATCATGATGATTGGACTATGGTTGAGCCTGAGCCGACCCCTACTCCAGTATCAACACCAACACCAACACCCAAGAATAGGGGAATGGTTGAATTAAATGATGAAGTGATGAGAGAAGCCAAGAAATCTCTTAAAGAGAGGGGTATTAAATCTGAAGATGTGAAGAATCTTCCACCTATAGAAGAATTATGTAAGCCAATCCCTAACTCATCCACCATTCAGCTACACTATCTCCAATATTTTGATAGTAGAGATATTACCTATAACAAACCTCCTGATCAATGTTTAGATGAATTTGATAATTATGTTATCAAGCAAGATAATTTTAATATGAGAGTGCAAAATCACCTTATGGAAAACTCTAGAGCTATTGATAATTTGCATGGTATTATAGAAGGAACCTCTAATGATGTTAAAATTCTTGTTAAACATTTTCAAATGGTTCAAACTCAAATTGATAAAATTGCTAAAGTGCAAAAAGATTTGCTAGTTAATGCTTCTAAAGAAAAACATGCTTATGAAATAAGAACTATAAGTGGTATTGCTACACAAGATCCTTTATATCCTGAGGGACATCCTAAAAGAATTGAACAAGATTCTCAACAAATTAATAATAATGTTATTCATACTAAGAATGAAAAGAAGAAGAAACATAAAACTGCTGTAGAATCCTTTGAAATTGCTAAAGATCCTAATAGTATATCTATCTCTGATGCTGAAACTGAAAGTGGTAATGAAAAGAATGATGCTTCTGATAAAGAAGAACCGGTAGCTGAACCTAAAAAGCAAACTAACACTGCAAAGTATACTAAGGCAGATTTCATTTCTAATAAACATGGTAATGAGAGAGAACCTTGGGTACAAAAACCAATGCCTTTTCCTAATAAGAAACACAAATCTAAGGAAGCGGAACATTATAAAAAGTTTTGTGAATGGATGAAACCTTTGTTCTTGCAAATTCCTTTAACTGATGCTATTAAATTGCCTCCTTATGCAAAATATATGAAAGATATTGTCCCTAACAAAAGGAAGATTCCTAATGAGGAAATTTCCACTATGCTTGATAACTAGTCTTTTAATGGCAAGGTTCCTGAGAAGCTTGGAGATCCTAGTATACTAACTATTCCTTGTTCTATTAAAAACAATTATGTTAGAACTGCTTTGTGTGATTTAGGAGCTAGAGTTAGTGTCATGCCTTTTACTCTCTATAAAAGACTCCTCCTAGAAAAATTTATACCAACTGATATATCTTTGCAAATGGATGATAATTCTACTGCTATTCTTGTGGGTTTATATGAGGATGTTCCTTTTCAAGTTTCTAATAATTGTCTGATATTAACTGACTTTGTTGTGTTGGAAATGCCTGAAGATGATAATATGTATATTATTGTTGGGAGACCTTTTCTTAATACTGCAGGGGCTGTTTTGCAATCAAGGTAAAGTTACTTTTAATGTTAATGATAAAGAGCACACTATTTATTTTCCCAAGAAGATTGATAGAAAATATGGTCTAAATTCCATTGAAAATATTGAGACCATCAAGATTGGAGAATTTTATTGTCCCATTCCAACACCACCAAAATAATATGAAATTATTATGATTGGGACTATGTCTATGAAGGTTGATATAACATAAGTATTTAGTGAGAAACAAAGTTTTGTTTCATATAAAATTATTTTGGTAGCAATACTTGATCACCCTTGTTAACAAAATGATTTTAAATGAAGTGAGCAATGTTTTCACCTTCCCCATTATATTTTCACCGTGTTGAGTTCTGTTATTACATTGCTACTGGAGTACAATCATGTTTTCCACCATCCTTATGCATGTTTTCCTGATGTTTTCACCCTGATTACTGAGGTTATGCATGTTTTCACCACCCATACTTTTGTTTTCACCACTACCACCTTTGTTTTCTTTGGATATACTTTCATTAAAGTGTCATAGCACCTCTGTAGTACTGGTTTTGGTTTTGGTTTCCACGTTTTCACTTTCGTTTTCCCGGTTTTTATTAATTATTAAAATTCTGGAAATACCTCAAAAATAAAGTTTCTCGAAAAATTTCAGAAAAATTATAATAAACTTTTACGTCAAAAAATGAGGCAAGAAGCCACCTGGGAGACCTCAGGGGGACCCACCAGTCAGGCACACCCCATGGTGGCGCGACCAGCCCCTGGTGGCGCCAGCTCTTGCTGGACGCGAGCCGGCTCGGGCCAACTCGGACCGAGCCTGGCGAAGGCTCGGGCTGGAAAGGGCGAGCCTCGAGCTGGCTCGGAAGCTGCCTCGAGCCGCACAAGTTGGCTCGGACCGAGCTCGGCCGAGTTTCGAGCCAGACGACCCGGCTCGCGAGCCAGAAGAAAAAGCCCAGGAAAATGATGCATGCGGGAGGATTCGAACCTGCGCCACCACGCTGCACGCACTGGGAGCACACCACTAGGCCACCTGACGGTTCATGTCTGTAGTAGCATGCGACTAATTAAATTGTTAACATTTTCTGCATGCTCCACATTTTTCCAGCGTTCGTTGGAGTACAGAGGCTGTAACCATTTTGCAGGGGCACACAGAGCCCAGGTAGGACATGTCCTACCTGCGTTTTTCATACATTTTAGAAATTTGTACATAGCAATTGAGCATCAAATCATTAAAATAAAATATCAATAAATTCACAACATGGTATTGGAATATAGATGAACCCATTTTCATGATTTTTTTGGATAATTGTGGTATTTTTTCATCTCTAAAAAATACAAGCAATTTTGTGCATTTTGTCCATTCTTGCACATACCACAATATAGAACAACATAGAAGTGCCACAATACAACATCGGAATGGTTACACCATAAGTTTAAGTTTGCACGATTACATATAGATAGAAGTGGATCAATTACATATAGATAAAAGTTCAACTCCATTGGACAAGTTCAAAATATAGCAACTTTCATCTTCAATAGACAAGCAACACCAAAATGACATGAGAGCCTACAAGAGAGAAATAGTTAGGTGGATGATTTAGTCATATCAAGAAGTGGAAAAATCATGTGACATGACATTTACCAATAGTTTCTATTCACCACACTTGTAGGTAACACAATTGTCTCCATATCTTCTTCCGCATCATTGGTGTCCCTCTCCTAAATATGAGAAAGTTAGAGAAGAGGAGCAAACAAGAAAGAATTGAGCAACAATAAGAGAAGGATATGAGAAACATACAATCAAATTCAAGTCTCTATGGGCACCCTTGATATAACTTGCACCACACACCAAAGCTTCCACCATTTCCGGTTTTAGAGAACTTCTATAGTCATCTAAAACCCTTCCACCGGTGCTAAAGGTTGATTCGGAAGACACCAAACTAGCCGGAATAGTAAGGAACCATCTTGCCATCTTTGCCAACACCGGGTACCTAAGTGAATTCACTTTCCACCACTCAAGCAAGTCAAATTGGGGACCATTCTCCTCACCCGGGTCTTCTAGGTAGTTCCTCAATTCACTCTTGGATGCTTTTGGTACGGTATTGGACCGCCAAGATAGAAAGTCACCATCCGATGCGGGCATTGAATTAGTTGCAAGAGACTTGGATGATGATGGGGCACTTTTGTTGGATAGCTCCTTTTCCTTGTCAAACTTCTCAAACAAGGTGAACAACTCATTGCGCACTTCCTCCGTCTCAATTTGAGCCTTCTCCTTGTCATAGAGCTCGTTAAAAGCGCACTCTATATACAACAACTTGTACCTTGGGTCTAGGATAGTAGCAAGCACCATGACATTGTTCTTTTCTTCCCAATATTTGTTGAACGTATCCATCATTGCTTCTCCCATTGCCTTGTAGGTTGCATTTTTGTGTTTCATGGCTTTCACCAATGAAATCTTAATGCTCAAACTATATGAGGGTAGAATATGTTCGCCGTGGGATATAAAGAGCCCAAAAACGCCGTAGTGACTTGAGACAAAGAGAAGAGCATTGGCTTAATGAGCTCAAATAAATCCCACTCAACATCACTTGGAAGCCATTGTTGGTAGTGGCGGTCGGAGATGGCATAGCTCTTTAGTGCCTCTTTGTATGGAAGACCGGTAGATATCATCTTGTAAGTTGAACTCCATCTTGTAGAAACATCTAGTGTCAAGTGAGCACCAACATTAAGATTTAAATATCTACAAACCCCAACATAGCTTTTCATGCGAGAAACGGACTTCTTGAAGTACTTCACCGTCTCCCTTAAGTTTGATGACAAAGTGGTCATACAAGCGGTCCCATCTTGCACTACCAAGTTGATGATGTGTGCACAACACCGAACATGGAAATAGTTACTCACATACACTTGGCTTTTGCGGAAATCAAACTTTGCCTTCAAATCCGAAATAGCCACATCATTGTTAGAAGCATTGTCTAGTGTGATGGATATTACCTTGTTCTCTATCTTCCATTCTTTCACACAATCCAAAAGAGCATCCGCAATGACATGACCACTATGTGGTGGCCCCAACTTGATGAAAGGAAGCACGCGAGTTTGCATGTTCCAATTGGCATCTATATAGTGTGCCACCACACACATGTAAGATAATGTTTGATTTCTAGTCCACAAATCCGTAGTGAGACTAATGTACTCCACATCCTTGAGTGCTAATTTAAGAACCTCCTTTGCCTTCTTGTAAACCCTCATGCACTCGGCTCGAATTGCCTTTCGGCCAATGGATTGGTAGAGTGGATTCAAATACTTCATCACAATGTTGAACCACTCATGTTCAACCATCCGGAATGAGTACTCATGGACCATTATCATCTTAGCAATGAGCTCCTTAATGATTGATTGCTCAAATCCAACATTTCCCATGGGAGCATTTTCACTACCATTGATTGGCTTGAACCCAAGTCGTTTTTGCATCTTTACCCTCTCAAGATTCCTTATGCGATGCTTGCATTTCTTCCAATGCCTGTTGAGGGTTGAGGTGCTTGAACCTTGCTTATATGCATAGTGCTTAGTGCAATGGTTGCACCTTGCCTTTAACACCTTTGGGCCTATTGGATCTTCTTTTGTGTGCACCATCACCTTCTCAAAATGCTCCCAAGCGGGAGAATTCTCTATGCATTCTTTTGAACCCTTGTCTTGTTTCTCCTTTGCTTTGGCACTTTCTTTATCTTCTCCCGAACTAACATGCAATGCTTCTTGCTCAACTTCATCCTTTTGACGAGAACCTAGAAAATCATCCTCGGACATGGTGTCATTGTGGTCAAAAGTGTTGTCATCATCCTCATCATCATCTTCATCATGAACGGGGAAATAAACTCCATCATTATCCTCCTCACATTTATCTTCATTTGGATCAAGATCTTGGCTATTTTGCTCCTCAAAATCCATCTCATCTTCCTATTGGAACAATTAATAAAAAAGGCAATAAGAATAAGCAATTGCATCCAACATAAATTTTGACAAATTGCATCAATCTACAAAACACTCACCAATGGTGTCATATCGATGAGGTTGAGGAGTTTCTTCGCCCTTTTGAAATGCTCGGCGGGGAGACGACTAGGCGGAGGAGGGTCCTTCTTTGCCGGCGCTACCGAGGTGGAAATGCCACTCCCGCGCGGGGGGAGACCGGCCTTACTCCTCCCCTTGGTAATAGGCTTAGTAATAGGCTTGGTAAGAACCACCGACACCGGCAAAGTCTTCTCCTTCTTCTTCTTCTTGTCCATGACGACGGTCAAGCCAAGCGGGTAGTTCCAACGCTTTTAACAAACAATTAAAATACTAATTAGATTGTAGGCTTTAGCAACATAAAAAAATTACAAAGGACCACTTTTTTTTAACATGGAGGCTCACAAAACAAACAAAAGGTACAGAGGATGAATTGTTCTCACCGGGAGCAGCAGGTTTGGCGAGCACGGCAGAGAGCCGTAAGTCCGGCGAGCTGACAAGATCCGCAGGTCCGGTGAGCTGACCTGGAGTCGCAGGTCCGGCGAGCTGGAGATCTTGTGCGGACAGAGTCACAGAGATGCGGCGTCCGGCGGAGTAGCGACACGGCATAACACGGGGCGATGCGGAGAAGCGGCTACCACGGCGGAGCAGCCACGACCAGCAGCAACGATGGGGGAGAAACCTCCAGCAGTAGCGACGGCGAGCGAGCTAACTGTGCAGCGCCGGGCCGGATGGGGGCGAGGCCAGAGGGAGGCTTGGCGGAGTGGCGCCGGACGGCGGCGGGCTGCAGCGCCGGCCGGAGGAGACGGGCGGACGACCTATGGTGGCGGCGGCGGCGGCGGGCAGAGGAGCATCCCGTCGTCGTCTTTTTTTTCCTTCGATTTTCTTCCTACGTTGACTGCTTCGTGTGCAGGAGAGAAGAGATGGGCTAGCTATCGCCTGGGGCCCAGAGAGAAGCGAGCTTTCGGGCCGGACCGAGCCGAGCCAGGCTCGGCCCGTGCTATTTTCGGTCCACCAAAACAGGATCGGCTCGGTCTGAAAATCTCGCGGGCCAAGCCTAGCTCAGGGCGAGCCCAGCAAAGCTCGGGCCGAGCCCAAAAGCTCGGTCTGAGCGTCCAGAAATAGCGCCAGCACATGGTGTGGGGCCCCCCTCGCGCTCCACTTACTCTCTCCACTGCCCAAGTCTTCTCTCTCACCTCCCAAACTAAAAACATTTCCTGCATCCCGTGTTCTTGGTGTTCTTCCTCTGGATTTTCGATCTCCTTCAGCCTATCATTTGTGCTGATTTTGACTCCTCCGACGATCTAAGTAGATTTTTATTTAGTGAAGTATTTCTTGAGTATTTTACCACAGTAGGTGACAGCTTATGTGAGTTTGCATGCTTGATTTGAGTAGAAATAATATAGGTTTGATGTATGTTTAACTCTCATATAAGTCCCTATGGTAGTCTCCACCTTATAGTTGCTTGAAATTAATTTTTCTGATGATTGTTGAAAAATTTCAGAGGTGGAGCACAATGCTTATCAACTAAACCAGCATGAGTTGGAGGTGAATGAGGTCATGCTCGTGCACCGCGAAGAGAGGGTGTTTCCATCAATCTATCAGTGTCAGGAATTCATGAGGATTACGGAAATTTCGTAGGATTTTAACACTTAAGTGCGTAATGCAGGCTTGGACCGTTTCATTGAGGATGAGCCCATCCAATATGTGAAACTAACTATGTCTATGGTGTAGGATTTTCATTTTAAATGGTCTCCAAATAACCCAATGGTCCATTATAAAATTTACAATAAAGCTGTGAGCCTGCCTTTTAGTGTTTTCTGTGCAGCTATTAAGGTACCTGAGTGGGGTTTTGTGAGAATATAAGTGGGCAGCCCAAACCACTACTGGATTTATATGGAGATATCAGCGAAGGCAGAAGCTTCACAGGGGAGTGGTAAAATTCGTGAAATTCAACGCCCTAGCATTCGATACTTTGCCTACCTTATTTCTAAATGTGTGTTAGCTAGAAAAACTGCTAGCAAGCTATCTGTCTATGATTTGACGTTTATTGCAGCCGCCTTAAGATGTGATAGGTCTTATAATTTTGGTTCTTTGATTGCTTACCGTCTCTCACATAACGGTGAGAAGGGCGGAGTTTGTGGAGGTCTTATTGCCTCGTGCTTGCTAGCTTTGCATGGTTTGGAGCCACACCCTCTAGACTTGCAGTTTCTACAGAGAGGATTAATCTTGTTTCCATGGTTCAACATAAGTTTCTTTCTACCCATGCTCACTTACATAATTTATCTTTTGAATTAACTTTCTCCAAACAATATGGGTGGAGAGTTGTTAAAACTGTTAGGGAAGTACTTTTGCATGCACCTCTTTTGTTTAATATTAATAACAGGCAAGGCTGGGAGCTTTCTGAGAGTGAGCTGGACAGATACTTTGAGCATCACCCCCAACAAGGGGAGGATGCCGACGAGGGGGACGCTGGTGATTTCGTCCAGCCCTACGATGCCACGGGGATTCCATACCAGCACCCCGGTTATGACTATGCGCCAGCTGCTTCATCATCTTCTCTGGCGCCCGAGTACGACTCCCGCGCTTTGATTGATCTCCACTTATATATCATGTTCGTTCGGTTCTTTGTATATCCATCTTTTCCTTTCTTTCTCTTCTTTCGCTTCTTTTTGTTTGTTTCGTTTGTTTTTGTTTCTCTTATTTCTCTTTGTTTTTATTATTTTTTTCTTGTTTTCCAAAACACAAAAAGGCCAAAAATATTTCTGTTGTTTCTCTTTGTTTGCTTCTTTAGTTTCTCTATTTGGTTTGCTTTATCTTTTACTTGCGGTTTAATATTCAAAAACCCAAAAATATTTTGTTTGGTTTGTTTGTTTGCTTTCTTTTGTTCTCGTTTCATTTCAAAAACCCAAAAAGATTTTTCTTTGTTTGCTTCTTCTCTTTCTGTTAGTGCTTTAATTGAAAAACCCAAAAATATTTGTTGTTCTTCTTTGGTTTTGTAAAGTTTTTTGCAGAGTTCAACAGTCGTCCGTGACTCAATTGGAGCTTGGTTTTCATTATATATTATTCGATCCACAAGTGAAGAGCAATAATGACGTTCTACGACAATTCAAGTTATGGTGAGAGGCTGGTATGAATTCTATTTGCTTTCATTTTTGTACATATATCCATCTATGTGAGCATGCCTAGTTTGTTCGTATAAGATATATGTGACATAATGGCTGCTTAATAGTTCATGCCCTCTCATATTTTGTTCCAGTTTATTTATGGTAAATGACTTGTCATATAAATATTTGTTTGCATTGTTCTATTCGTAGAAGGGTATGATATTGTGGTAGCCTCCTCTGACTGTTTCATTTGAATCGACTTGGCACATGCTCGCGCATGCTAAGACTGAAAACAAAAAGTCAATAAGTCTCGATGATTTATTTTGCCTCAGATTTCTAGTATCAATTTATACCTCAGTTAATTTTACTTTGTCGCAAACATGATTATGATAGTTGTTGCTCCCTTGATTGTCGCTCCCTGTCTATTTGCTAGCCTTCACCTGTACTGAGTATGAGCTCTACCCGTGCATCCAACTCCCAAAAACCAAAGTTTGCCATATGTTTCCACCATACCTATCTATATGTGATATTTAACCGCCACTCCATGTAAATTGCTCATGTGCTACCTTTAAAACCTGCTAAAAAATTATTCCTGTTATGTGCCCCTGTTTTAGCTCATGAGGACGTAAATAGAGAATCTTTATCTCACTTGTTGATTGGATTTCACAATCTGGACTAGTGGCTTCATCCGCTTATCCAAATGATAGAAGAGCTGGCAGCGGGGTGCCCAGCCCCAATTTAATACACACAAATTCTCTTCACTCTTTTTGCCCCTGATTTATTAGTCAAAGCATAATTGTGTAAACAAAAGGGAACGAGGGATGACCTTCTACCCAGATGCACCCTTCACATGGGAGCCGCTCTTTTGAATCCAGTTGGCTTGTGACGTACTGTAGTGTCTGTTTACCATTCGTTGACATAAGCATGCACCTCTCTCAAAATGTTTTCAATACCTTTGTTTAATAAAATAAAAAGCTCTAGAACATGAGTGATCCATGCTTCCCTCTGTGAAGCGCCCTTCTTTTACTTTTATGTTGAGTCTCCATCATATTCTTTGAGCACTTTCTTGAGAGCACAATGCTCATTCTTAGTGTGATGTGTTTGTCCCAAAGTACGATTGATTGTGGTATAACTTTGATACTTGTATCTTTGATATCTTTACTTCTAGTCTTCCCTTGAACTTCAGAGGTGCCCTGGCATTTATTTTTTTCCCCACACTTAAGGGCAAGCGAGATACCACTTTATCAGATCCAATAATGAATATTACAATCTTGCAAATAGGTATGCTTCATGTAATTTATTATTAATATGTTGTTATCTTCTCATGGTTTGCATAGCTATTAAGTGACAGTATCTTGCATGTATCTTATCATGAGCATAATTAAGTATTTGATCATATAGTGAGTATGTTTACATCATATGCAACAAATATGTTCGTAAAAGTCTTTTATCGCACTCAGTTGTCACTGAATTGCTTGAGGACAAGCAATAAGCTAAGCTTGGGGGAGTTGATACGTCGAAAACGTATCTCCTTTTCCGAACACTTTTCTTATTGTTTTCCTCTAAACTTGTGTGTTTTGAATACAACTAACACATACTAACGCTGTTTTCAGCAGAATTACCTTGGTGTCTTGTTTGTGTGTAGAAAAATCAACTTTCGGAAAATTTCCCAGAAAAGACCCCATTGGTGTTTTCACACCAGAAGACCCCGGGAGCCAGAAGGGGGCCAGGAGAGGAGCCACAGGGTGGCCACACCCCGCCTGGCGCGCCTCCCCTTTGCCGCACCAACATAGGGTGTGGCCCCCCCAGAGGGCCCCCTCGGACTCCCCTTTCTACTACAAGTAGCCTCCAACCCTAAAACCCGACGGGGTTTGTCATATTCCACAGAAACACAACAGAGAGCCACCGCCATCCCGAACCTCGATTCGGGGATCAGAAGTTCCTGTTCTGGCACCCTGCCGGGACGGGAAGTGGAGGAGATCATCGCCATCGTCATCACCAACGCCTCTCCATCGACCATCCATGTTTCCCCCACCCATGTGTGAGTAATTCCCCGCTGTAGGCTAAAGGAGATAGTAGGGATTGGATGAGATCGTTCATGTAATAATGCCGTGATTGTTTGGTCATAGTGCCTAGTATCCTCTATTAGTGCTATTGACATTGTTGCAACTTGTTATGCTTCATGCTTGCCACTTTGGGCCCGAGTGCCATGATCTCATATCTGAACATGTTACTGAATCACGATGATAATTATTGTTTCTTGATCATACCTGCAAGTTGTTTACACACATTGTTGTCCGGAACCCGAGGCCCCGAAGTGACAGAAATTGGGACAACCGGAGGGGGTGGCTGTGATGTGAGGATCACATGTGTTCACAGAGTGTTAATGCTTTGCTCCGGTCTTCTATTAAAAGTAACACCTTAATTACCAGTAGTTCCCTTGAGGCCCCGCAGAAAACGGGCTCGTAGGACAAAAGATGTTGTGCAAGTTCTCATTGTGAGCATGTACGACTATTTACGGAACACATGCCTATGGTCACTTAGTGCTTGGGTGTTTTATCTTATTTATTTGCAATGCCCATGTCTTGATTATTATATGAACTATCTTATCCATGCAACGCCCGTTCATCCATCCTTATGCCTACAATATTTAATTCCGTTGTTTACTTCAAATACCACTGCTGCTGTTTTCATCTCACTGCTGCTATTATTTCACTACTGCTGCTGCTATAAAACTGTTACTACTAATAAACCAGTGCGAACAAAAGTACTTTCAGGTGCAGGTGAATTGATAACTCACTTGTTAAGGCTCACAAATATTCTTTGGCTCCCCTTGTGTCGAATCAATAAATTTGGGTTTTACTTCCCTCGAAGACTGTTGCGGTCCCCTATACTTGTGGGTCATTAGCCCACCACCTCCATCCCCTCCCACCCAATTATGACATGTTGTTCCGTACGCCGACTATTCCCCACCTTCCCCTTCCCTAAGCCCCACCCCACCAAATCCCGGTGACACCCGTCAATCTCGCTGGATCTATCCCACCACCAACGCATGAGGCCTGTTTCGGCGCCACGAGCCAATGGATCGACGGCTAGAGGAAGCGGCAGAGAGATTCCAAGCGGCTGTGCGGGGAGGCCGTCGAACTCCATCGACAAGGCGAATCACAGATTCATGGAGCATGTGGCGGGGGAGGGTTTGAGGAAGCTTCAGGTGGCGCCGCCAGTGCGAGTAAGAGCAATGCCAGCACCGGGGCCGGCCACGGCGGAGATGCGGATCCATTGGCTCCCCCCGAGACAGGATCCCGCATGAACTTCGCTGCAGTACTCTCTGCCGGAGTTGGAAGCGTGCTGGAGACTCGTGGGATTCAAGAGGGGGATTTACGAAACGGACCAGAGGAGACCTTCTCTAGAGCAACTCTCTGCTCCTCTCCCACCTCTCCATGAAGCAGAGTGCGAGATGGAAGATTCAGACTAGGCTCTGGGGGATTGTCCCCGGGCGAAATCGCAATTGGAAGTGTCTATATCGATATGGAATACAAGCCAATTGAAGTCGCCAAGGGGAAAATCTTCGGCAGGAGGATTCCAGTGTTCGAGCGTGCAGTCGGGAAGCGGGAGCTGCTTCTTTCAAATGCCGCCATTGATACGCTTTCCACCCTAGTAGTTGACAGAGCTCCCATGGCCAACAAGGACTCCAGCAGTGCCAACGCTTTGCAGGGAGACCCCCACTTCTTTGGCCAACTCTGGTCATCATCTTTTGCTCGCCAACACAACCACCCCTCTAGGGTTTCCCCCCTCAGCAGCAACTTTTATAGATCCACAAAGACCTACTCTCCTCGCTCCAGTTCCGACCGCAAGACTATCACCCCGCCACAGAAAGTGAGCTTGATCTTCCTGCGATTCCCCTCTCAAGCGTTGGCGGAGACGAGATGACGAAATCCAAGGTCGCTGAGGTCCTGGAGATGGCGGACCAGCAGGGGAGAGGCAGAGGAAGGAGTAGGGGCAACAACAACTCAAACCGCGGGAGGTTCGGTGGCCACAACAATTCATTCAACAGCAACAACTAGACTCGAGGTAACTCCAAGTGGATCGATAACTCTCAAGGCCAGCAGCAGTTTCCTTTTGGTTATGGTTTCCAACCCCCCTAGCCTTGGATGTTCCCTCACCCGATGCCGTTTCCACCAAATCAATGGCACAACCCAGGAGTTAACCAGCGGCAGGGACCACAACAGTTTGGAGGGAACGCTGGTCCTGTACAGCCAGCCCAGGTTGCACAACAACCACCTCCGTAGCAACAAGCTCCACAAGGTCAGGTTCCTCAACAGATGCAGTTTCAACAGGTGCAACAACCTCAACAGGTGGCGCCGGTGTAGCAAAACGGCCAGCAGCGAGAGAGCGTTCCTCAGTAGTTGCCTCTGACTGCCCTGCCTGTCACATCTCATAAACAGGGGGGTCTCCAAGTCATGTTAGGGCAAATTCAGACACAACAGTCAAAGAATCGCAACCAGAGCAAGCAAGACAAGCTGAAAGGGAATAAAATTGCAGCACTTGTAGATCCGTATGAAGATGTAACTTGTGAAAACTGTGGAGACCCAGGACATGCAAAGGACAACTGCCCCAAACCCCGGGCTTGTTTCATTTGCAAAATGGTGACATATGCTGTGGAAGACTGTCCCACCAGGAAGAAACCCCATACAACTGCTAAGTATGTGGGAAGCTCTGCTTCTGGTTTGGGTTTCTATCAAATTGATATCCCGGATGTGAATGATCAATACACTAGTGGCGCCAGGAATGTAGGTGTGGTGTACACCGATGGACCAATCACAAAAGAAGAACTAGCGACTAATTTTGCTTCCATTTACAAAACCTCTTGGCCAAGGTAGATTAGGCTAATTGATGAATGGACCTTCCTTGTTAAGTTTCCCCCTCATATCAATGTGGAGCAAGTTGCAGCTTACCCCCTGTTTTGCCTTCCCTCTAAAGAAGGTATGACAACAACTGTGGAAGTGTGGAAGGGTGAGCTGGAATACTGATGCTTGCAGAGTTGATGAAGTTGTTGGAAACCCCAAGAGGAGGGTGTGACCCTTAGTTAAGAACCAAGGTTATCAATCCAGTAGGAGGAAGTGGATCTCAGGAAGGTTGATGCCACTGACGGTGGTGCTGGCGCTTCACCGGTGTCAGCAACAACGTGGAACCTGCACACAAGACAACCAAAATACTTTGTCCCAACGGTGAGGTTGTCAATCTCACCGGTCTTGCTGAAAACAAAGATTAGACGTAGAGTTTGGAAAATGATGTATGCTTGCAGTAAGTAAAGAAAGTAGGAAATAGTTGTGGTTTGTTTAAGAGTGTGATGATTTTGCAACCACTGAAACTCCTGATAAAAATCTTGTTACTCCTGCTGTTTCACCTGAGCTTATAGAGAATCCTAGTGATGATTTTGATGATTCCTATGTTGATCTTAATGATGATCTTATTGATGAAATATATGGTATGAAGGATAATGATGCTGTTATGAGTCTTATTGAAAGTCGTGTTGTTAAATATAAATTATCTCCTGATGCTAAGTTTGGCAGTTCTCCCATTAATATTAGGGATAAGGATTATGATTTCTCTCTTTAATTATCTTATATATCTATTGTTGAGAAAGAACCTTTTTGTGGTACTGAAAACGAAAGTGCAATGAAACATATGAATGAGCTCTCCTCTCCGAGTAGTTTGTTTTCTGGTGATCTTAAGAAAGGTAGCTATTTTGTTACTACAATATTCCCTTTCTCATTAAAAGATGAAGCTAAAACTTGGTTTAACAATTTGACTCCTGGATCTATTGATAGTCCTATTGGTTTGGTTAATGTTTTCTTTCAGAAATATTTTCCTACTAGTGCTCAGCATGTTGCTTTACAAAATATATTTAATTTCAAGCAATTGGAAGTAGAGAAATTGCCTGTATCTTGGGCAAGGTTCTGTTCTTTAGTTAGGGCTACACCTGGGCATAAGTTAGAAAATAATAAACTTCTTGATATATTCTATAATGGACTAACTATTGAATCTAGGACATACCTGGATAGTTCTGCTGGTTGTGTTTTCAGGCAAAGAACTCCAGAAGAAGCTGAGGAATTAATGGCTAAAATAAGCCAAAATCATGATGATTGGACTATGGTTGATCCTGAGCCGACCCCTACTCCAGTATCCACACCAACACCAACACCCAAGAAGAGGGTAATGAGAGAAGCCAAGAAATCTCTTAAAGAGAGGGGTATTAAATCTGAAGATGTGAAGAATCTTCCACCTATAGAAGAATTATGTAAGCCAATACCTAACTCATCCACCATTGAGGTACACTATCTCCAATATTTTGATAGTAGAGATATTCCCTATAACAAACCTCCTGATCAATGTTTAGATGAATTTGATAATTATGTTATCAAGCAAGATAATTTTAATATGAGAGTGCAAAATCACCTTATGGAAAACTCTAGAGCTATTGATAATTTGCATGGTATTATAGAAGGAACCTCTAATGATGTTAAAATGCTTGTTAGACATTTTCAAATGGATCAAACTCAAATTGATCAACTTGCTAAAGTGCAAAAATATTTGCTAGTTAATGCTTCTAAAGAAAAACATGCTTATGAAATAAGAACTAGAAGTGGTATTGCTACACAAGATCCTTTATATCCCGAGGGACATCCTAAAAGAATTGAACAATATTCTTAGCAAACTAATAATAATGTTATTCATACTAAGAAGAAAAAGAAGAAGAAACATAAAACTGCTGTAGAATCCTCTGAACTTGCTAAAGATCCTAATAGTATATCTATCTCTGATGCTGAAACTGAAAGTGGTAATGAAAAGAATGATGCTTCTGATAAAGAAGAACCTGTAGCTGAACCTGAAAAGCAAACTATAATTGCAAAGTATACGAAGGAAGATTTCATTGCTAATAAACATGGTATTGAGAGAGAACCTTGGTTACAAAAACCAATGCATTTTCCTAATAAGAAATACAAATCTAAGGAAAAAGAAAATTATAACAAGTTTTGTGAATGGATGAAACCTTTGTTCTTGCAAATTCCTTTAACTGATGCTATTAAATTGCCTCCTTATGCAAAATATATGAAAGATATTGTTTCTAACAAATGGATGATTCCTAATGATGAAATTTCCACTATGCTTGCTAACTACTCTTTTAATAGCAAGGTTCCTGAGAACCTTGGAGATCCTGGTATACCAGCTATTCCTTGTTCTATTAAAAACAACTCCGGTGAGGGTTTCATCCGCGGGGCCGACCGAGAGACCGATATGAGCCAGTGGATGAACAACTCCGGTGAGGGAGATCCGGAGCTCACCCGGGGAGACGTCTCTGCTGAGGGAGAAGTTGACGGCTCTGGTGAGGAAGAAGCCGACGACTCCGGTGAGGGAGCAGCCGACGGCTCTGGTGGAGCCGCATAAATTACAAACACCGGCTCCAAGGTGCATAGATAGATATGTTAATTAATGAAGCATCCGTTGTCTATATACATGTATTAACAGTATTTATATTTTTAGCCATCCGGTTCAAGCATATCAACCGGAAAAAAGACTAAACGAGGCGCAACAAAGAAGCTGAAAGATACAGAAAGATATAGGATCGACAGGATCACAGCAGACGGCGCACCCGAGCTTCCCGCTGATGTTGCCCAAAAATTTGTGAAGCAATGCGGAGTGCTAGTTAGGGATCACATCCCGATCACTGTTCATGAGTGGAATCAGCCAAAAGATCCGCGGAGGCAAGGAATTTCATATGTCAGCAAAATAGCCAAAGATCATCTTTTCTCGAAGATCTTGTCTAATTTCAACTTACCCTTGATGGAGGTGGACGAGAATGAGGCGGATGTGAATGAGGCCGATATTGCTAAAATGAAAATTGAGATACGGGAAAAGGTCAAGGCGTGGACCCTAAAAAAGATGTCCGAGCAATTCAAAAAATGGAAGAAAAGATTGAACCTTGACTATGTTAAGAAGGGCAAGACTCCAGATTTCACTCAAAGGTATGAGAAAATAAAACCCTTATGGGCAGATTTTGTGAAGTACAAGCTGTCACTCTGTCAGAGAATGAACAGGAAAGGACAAAAATAAATGAGAAAAATGCCGCCAAAAAGGTATATCACCATGTTATGGGGCAAGCTGGCTACAAGGGTTCCAGTCCCAAGTGGGAGAAATGGGAGAACGACCTGATTCAGCTGGGGATCACTCCCGAGCCGTTTTTGTGGGTCGAGCGGACAAGGTCATGGTTCTACGGGCATGGGGGCACGTTGGACGCCGAAGGAAATACAATCTATAACCTAAGGCATAAAGAGAATCCTCTACCCATAGAAAGTCTGAGAACCGCAATAAAGGACGTTAAAGAGGGGAAGTTTGTGCCAGATAGAGAGAACGACGAGCTCACACGCGCTGTCAGGAATAAGGAACATGTAGGGCGTACACGAGGCATAAAAGGCAATCCTCCCTGGAATACTGGGTTCGAAAACACCAAAAAGAGATACCCCGATAGAAGTCGTCAACGGAAAAAGGACGCGGAGGCAGCTGAAGCAGAGATTCAGGCAAACTGGAGGCGTCAACTTGAAGATCAGATAAAGCTGACGCAGGATGTAGGAAAGAAGCAGCAAGACCAAATTAACACACTTAGCCAGCAGATAGTGTCTACCGGCGTACCACACATGGTACAGGGTGAAGTCGAGGCTATCGGCGCTGCACATTCTCATCGGAAAAGCAGCGTTGCGTCCACGCAGCTACCGGGTGATGATGCACCGCCGATGATTAACCCGGTGGATGATATCACGGAGATGACAACCTGTGAGCTCCACGTGAAGGTCGTCAATATAACCATCAAGGCGGCGGCCGGCTATGTCTTACCAATTGGCAATGAACCAACTCACCATAGTCTTCCGGTTCCACGGGGCTACGCTGTTGTTGGGGTCGATGAAGTTGTGAACGGATTCGAGCGGGTAAAGCTTGATTTCCCTAAAGGTGAAGACGAAGAGTTGACTGAACTCGGAGACGCCAAGAAATTAACCATTCTATGGCTAAAGGAATGCATTGTGCTCCCAAATCAGACGGCAAGGCCATCGAATCCTCGCCATTCTCCAGCGCAACAGTCTCCAGCGCGGTCGTTTTCGCCATGCATGCCGTCTCCAGCGCGGTCGCCTACGCCGTGCACGTCTCCACCGCGGTCGCCTACGCCCTCGCGTCAGCCTTCTCCACCGTGGTCGCCTACGCCGCCGCATCAGCCTTCTCCGCCCACTAAGTTTCTGCGGAAAAGTAATAGATCACCCAAACGTCAACGGTCACCCCTCCCGAAGGTACCAAAGGAGGTACCCAAGTTACCTTACGACTATACTCCTGAGGAAACTAGAAAATCGCAAGGGGTGAATACGAGGCGTGGAAATCGAAGCGGAAGGAGAAGAAAAAAGCAGATTTCCCCGAGACCGAAGAAGATATAGAACGAGCATGGAAAATGGTGAAGACTCTTCATCAACCCGAGCCGAGTCTGGCATCTGACTATGACCGCTCTATTCTGAAGTCACACCAGGAAATGGTGCGGTCGACAAAGAGTAGGAGCGCAAGCGGGAAAAGTGGAAAATAAGTTGCCCAGATCGGAGAGAAGAAAAAACAATCTATGACCCCGCTCAAAGTGATTTCCAATACCCAGGTGGGGCCGATCACTAATATTGCTGACGAGCAAATTGATCCGGAGTTTATAACACTGTACGCAGACAGGGCAGCTGCTGCGGGTTTGTCCATTGTTGAGTATATGCAAACAGTAGACTACTTCCCCGAAGCTGAATGTGAATACAAATACCAGTACGGCAAGCCTCTCGTCAAACCCGAGGAGATAAAGGATCTACCAACGAAAATGCGAAGAGTGCATAGTTGGTATATGGAAGCCGCTGAGAAATCTGAGGACTGGATATGTCTCCGCGTTAAGGACGAGCACTACGGGTATGGAGATGGATTGGTTATGATTCAATTTGAAGAATTGTTTCAGTTATTCCTGCAGCAGGCCCTCGACAAATCTGTCATTAGTGCCTATGGTCTGTAAGTACTTATTTCTCTAGCTCACCTCGTTCATTGCATATTCATATATATATATATATATATATATATATATATATAGGACAAATTCAGGCTACTCCCGGGTGTAGCTACACCCACATGTGTTTAGTATGATGTATGTAGTATCTATCATACCGGAGAGTATGTACAGGTAGTATGCAGTATATATTACTATTTCGGCAGTATATATACTACTTTTTCTGTAGTATGTGTAATTTTTCAACATACTTCTCTTATACGTACATATATACCGGTATTTTGAATATATAGTACAAACTACATGCTCAATTCTATAATTTTCACGAAACTTGTTTTGGAGTATCTTAGATATTGTATATGAACATACTCAGACCGAAAAAGTATGACACATACATTCGTATGGCAGTATATGAGACGTGGGTGTAGCTACACCTGGGAGTAGAAACCATTTTCCCTATATATATATATATATATATATATATATATATAGTACACTCATATATTATAATTGCAGAATGAAGATTCTCGAATGCAAAAGAGGTGGAATCTATGATATTGGGTTCATTGATCCATATTTTGTTAATGCAAAGACTCTTGAGCTATCTGCCAAGGATACAGAAAATAATATTCTGAGGGCAAAAATGTTTCACCAACACCGACGGGAAATACTATTTCCTTACAACTTCGGGTTAGTGTTACTGTGTTGTACACATGATGTTTTCCTTACTGGATGTTCACTATATAACTGATGAGTTCTGCGTGCGCAGCTTCCACTATATTCTGCTAATCTTCCAAGTTGACAAAGGAAAAGTATTGGTAATGGACCCAAAACGTAAACCCTAGCGATGTGGGTGGACATGCAGGAAATGATCCAGCGGTAATTTCAATCTTTATTAATTTCAGTCTTTATATATGACACTATATCGACTACTTTGTTTCGTTTTCGGATATCAAGTAATTACTAACTTTTTTTTCTCGAGTAGCGTTTGGAAGAGGTTCACAAAAAAGTCTCGAGTACCCTGTTTCCACTAGTGGTTCCACATTGCTACCCCCTTTCGACGCCGTTACCGCGTGTTTCCGTATAAGTCCGGTATTTCTCCAGCGGAGGTAGGGTTTCACCAGAGGGGGGCTCCGGAGCGTCTGGATCCCAACACAAGAAAGGTGGTGCCATAACATGTTATTATAGGTGTGTTGTGTGCTTTGGAGTGCAAATATTTCACTCCAGGGTGTGGGCCGCTTCACCGGCATCCACTTCTCTCTCGTGGGTTTACACGCGCTTATAGGATGAAACTCCTGTATCGGACGAAACATCGTGAATCTTCCAAAGAGGTGGGTTCTACCTTGTTGTTTTGGGTTTCTATGGACTACCCTAACACGACCAAGAAACAAGTTCCACATTTCTACCCCCTTTCGACGCCGTTACCGCGTGTTTCCGTATAAGTCCGGTATTTCTCCAGCGGGTCTAGGGTTTCACCGGAGGGGGGGGGGGGCTCTGGAGCATCTGGATCCCAACACAAGAAAGGTGGTGCCATAACATGTTATTATAGGTGTGTTCTGTGCTTTGGATGGCAAAGATTTCACTCCGGGGTGTGGGCTGCTTCACCGGCATCCACTTCTCTCTCGTGAGTTTACACGCGCTTATAGGCTGAAACTCCTGTATCGGAAGAAACATCGTGAATCTTCCGAAGAGGTGGGTTCTACCTTGTTGTTTTGGGTTTCTATGGCCTACTCTAACACAAGCAAGCAACTAGTTCCACATTGCTACCCCCTTTCGACGCCGTTACCGCGTGTTTTCGTGTAAGTCCGGTATTTCTCCAGCGGGTCTAGGGTTTCACCGGAGGGGGGGGCTCCGGAGCGTCTGGATCCAAAACAAGCAAGGTGGTGCCATACCATGTCATTATAGGTGTGTTGTGTGCTTTGGATGGAAAAGATTTCACGCCGGGGTGTGGGCCGCTTCACCGGCATCCACTTCTCTCTCGTGAGTTTACACGCGCTTATAGGCTGAAACTCCCGTATCGGACAAAACCTCGTGAATCTTCCGAAGAGGTGGATTCTACCATGTTTTTTTAGGTTCCCTTGGGCTACCCTAACACAACCAAGCAACTAGTTACACATTGCTACCCCCTTTCGACGCCGTTACCGCGTGTTTCCGTATAAGTCCGTTATTTCTCCACCGGGTCTAGGGTTTCACCGGAGGGGGGGCTACGGAGCGTATGGATCCAAACACAAGCAAGGTGGTGCCATACCATGTTATTATAGGTGTGTTGTGTGCTTTGTAGTGCAAATATTTCACTCCGGGGTGTGGGCCACTTCACCGGCATCCACTTCTCTCTCGTGAGTTTACACGCGCTTATAGGCTGAAACTCCCATATCGGACGAAACATCGTGAATCCTCCAAAGAAGTGGGTTCTACCTTATTGTTTTGGGTTTCTATGGCCTACCCTAACACAAACAAGCAACTACTTACACATTGCTACCCCCTTTCGACGCCGTTACCGCGTGTTTCCGTATAAGTCCGGTATTTCTCCAGCAGGTCTAGGGTTTCACCGGGGGGGGCTCCGGATCGTCTGGATCCCAACACAAGCAAGGTGGCGCCATAACATGTTATTATAGGTGTGTTCTATGCTTTGGAGTTTAAAGATTTCACTCCGGGGTGTGGGCCGCTTCACCGGCATCCACTTCTCTCTCGTGAGTTTGCACGCGCTTATAGGGTGAAACTCCCGTATCAGACGAAACGTCGTGAATCTTCCGAAGAGGTGGGTCTACCTTGTAGTTTTGGGTTGATATGGCCTACCCTAACACAACCAAGCAACTAGTTCCACATTGGTTGTCGTGGGATAATCACGGCAGACGTTACCAGGGGTAACTTACTTTGGGGCAAATCGACTCTGGTGTTTGGGAGAGGGTTTAGCTCAGGGGAAATCATGCAATCAATCGATCTGGTAGCTCTGTCAGCAATGTCGCCGAGTCTCCGATCTAGGGTTACCACTATTAGCTCGTATATTACAGGATACTCGAATATCTGTTGAAGCTCTCTGTTTCTAACCCTAGGAGCCGGTTTATATGATACCCGGCTCCCTGGCTTCCTATACAAGATACACCCAGAATCCTACCCGGAAACCGCACACAACCCTAAGTTTCCTAATCCTAACCCCTAACGTATGGGTTACAAGGCCTACGCTCCTTCTTTGGCATTCTAGAAACTCCTCTTCCTTGATCTGGGTCTTGCGCGATTCCCTTTGGGCCGGGTTTCACCTCAGTATTAGCCTACCGGGTTATCATCCCCTCATTAGTAGTCCCCAGAATAGGTTGGGCTCCTCGGGCTCAACCATGAAGCGCACGCTATTCCCAGCAAAACAATAATCATTAAAGTTCATAAAATACCGGGTTAGAATGCTTTGATAATAGCTAGGCCTTGCTCCGTGGGCGGTCCATATAATAACCCGGTTTTCCCGAGTCAAAACGCCATTTTCCCGGGTCAACACTCCGAGGAAACGTGACGAGACCCGGCATCAGCATCACTACTGATTAATCCGAATATCACGCTCGCAATCAATCATGATCCCTATCCGGATATCCCGCAACGGATATTTTGGTGCTTATCCCCAAATTTCCGGACCGGATCTTTTTTCTCCGAAAATTTTGCGCTAGCCGCCTAAACCTAGGGCTTTTCCCCCGCACCTATAAATAGGACTCCAGGGGTCAACCTAGATCTACCGGTTCATTTCCCATCTTCTCTCTGTCTCTCTTCACTCCACCCCGCACCCGCGAGCCCTAGCTCGAGCTCACGCCAGCGAAGCTACGCCGCCGCCGCAAGGACGCCACCGGAGTTACGCCGCCGCCGCCAGGTCGCCATCATCCGCGCCCGCAACGCCGCCGTCAATCACCGCCGCAACGCCCCCAAGTGAGCCTCCAATCGGGCCACCGGAGATCTCGAAGCGCCGCCACCGTCGAGCTAGCCTCCGCCGCGCATCTCCTTTAACCCATCCGGTAAGTCCCTTTATCATTTAGATCTAGACCCATGTTTTCCTTTGATTTCGCGCATATATTTTAGATACAATCTCACTCGCTGGCTATTCGCTATTCCTTCACTAGCTTGATATATCTTTGTAATCCTCAACCCCATGTCCTTTCACAGCCTCGCACTTAGTCAAACCCATGCCTACACCTCTCAACACACTTTTGCCTTTTGTAATTTCGTATTTTTCCACCGCATGTTCTTGACTAGATCCATTCGCCCAATCTCACAAGTACTTAGTGATTTTGCTTTTTCCTCTTCTCATTATATCAAATAGCCGCACTTTCCGGGTCTCTCGATATTCACATTTTGCATTTTGCCTATTTTTAGATTTGCACTCCATGGCTCCTAAGGCCAGCGCCAAGGCAAAGGGGAAAAACCCGGCCGGCAAGCAAAAGCCGGGTCAGTCGATTTCGGCCAAGTGGGCAAAATCGACTGTCACGAAGGCCAAGCTAGACGCGCTGGCCGAGTTGGGTGTCCTTCCCTCCCGAGCTGGCCAAACTGGAGGATACCCGGAGAGGAGACCCGGCCTTCTCCATGCCTAGACGAGGTAGTGGTTTTCGTCGAGCACGTGATCCGGGGTTTCCGCCCCTCGGGTCATCCTTTCTTCCGGGAGCTCCTGGACCACTACAAGCTCCGGGTATTCGATATCGGTCCCAACTCCATGCTTAATATCTGCCATTTCATAGTCTTATGTGAAGCCTATTTATGCATTCCTCCCAACCTAGCTTTGTTTCTTGAACTCTTTCAATGCAAGCCATGCCGAGAGAGCGGCGACGGGGCTCTCCTAGTTTGTGGAGAAGTCTCGATTCAGAGATGAAAGAATTCCCCGATGCCGACTCTTAGCCTCCATACACACGTCAAACACTGGAAAAAAACCTATTTTTATTGCCAAAATACCTCTGCACCCGGCGAGAAGCCATTGCCGGGTTTCTCCGCCGACACTTTCACTTTGTCCGACAATTTGAACTCTTTTGCATCTGAAGCCGACAGGCAAACTATCCAGCCCTTTCTTCATAAACTCCCCGTGCTTTCTGCCCAGGGTCTTATTGGGCTTAACCTGGTAAAGACCTGGGTTAGCTGTCGGATCCAGCCTAATAGCACCTGGTCCAAACTCATGTGCAAATACTCTGGGCATATCACCGATTCTCTCCGATACTCGGAGAAAAATTACCCGGCTGGTGACATGAACAAGATCATGAAGACTTTTTTAGCTGAGAAACTTGTCGCTATCAAGAACATAGCCGGGCTTAACCCCTTCACTCGCTCTAACCCGGCTCCTCCAGTAAGAACCGGTTTACTCTCTTTATCCGACTGATATTTCTTATGCATATATACTAATCTTTGTCTCTATATCACTTACACAGGAAGATGATGCGTTCTGGAAGATAGTAACCCCTCCCCCTTCAGAAAACTCGGAGGAGGACGATACTCGTACGCCAATATGTGTGAACTTAACCAGCGTCTAACCGATTCATCGTACTTGAAGGAACCTGCCCCGACAAAACGGAGGGTAACCCGGAATTCCCCGGGTGACGATCCTCTTCACCCGGGTATTCCTTCATCACCCGCTCGCCGAGCCGGTACTTCCCAAACTCATACATCCTATATACCTCGGAAATTTCCATCTCCAAACCATCCCTTAGCCGGCCAACTCCCGGTCTCACTCTCTGACTCTTTATCAGCATCTTCTGGGTCCAGCAACGACCTCCCACCGGATTTCGTCGTGAATACCGGGTAAGTCACTTTCCTTGCTAATCAATACACCATTATTATCCACGTCTTTCATTTATTATCTGCTAACTGCTTCTTTTTCTTTCTCAGAGCCAAGGTCACAGTTAGTGACCCTGAAGATATGAACGTAGACAATCTGGCTATGGAAGACCCGGAGGTTGTTGTGCAGCCCGCAGCTGGCGGCGTAGAAGAAGAACAGGAAGATTTGCTGAAAGACCCGGTTGAGCAGGAAGCCAAGTTTCCCCTGCCAGGAGACGAGGACATCGAGTTCCTGGGATCACGGAGGTGTGACCCCACTCCTAACACCCAGGCAACCCGGATCAACTCCCCCAAGCAGGAAAGGACCCCGCCCCGGGTAACCAGAACCCTAGTTCCTCCAGGCCGAAACTCGGCGATCTTGATTTTGAAGGGATGTTAACTGAGCTCTTCTCTCTGAAGACCACTGAAAGGGATATCCTTGAGTCCCTAGCAGCTGAGCACCAGGTAATTTAACCAATGTTGCTTATGTATTCATCCAGTCCCCAAGTTCCGAGTTAACTATATCAAGTTTACTCGGTACTTCCATAGCTGTGTAACTTTTCATACCCGGTTTTACCCTGCATCCGACTGATTTTTCCTTGTCTACTTCCGCAGGCGCACGTGACCCGGTCTGAGGAAATGTTGGTAAAAACCAACGAGCTCCTCCAGGCCGAGACCAAGCTGCGGGAAGGGCTGGAATCCGAGGTGAAGGACCTTGCCAAGGATGTCAAGAAATACAAGAAGCGATCCAAAAATGTTGAGGGTGCGCTGAAGAAAATTTCGACCCAGATTGCCGACACTTACCGCTCTCTGCTTGGTAAGAAATCCTAACTTTACTGAATATAACCCGGATTTCTGGTTCCTAACCCGGATCTCATTGCTTTATTTTTTCTGGTATCCTGTAGCTCCGGGTGAGGAGGCTATGGATGAAGATGATGTTGAGAAGCTAAAGACACTGAAGGCCGTGATCCGGCAGTTCTCTGTGGGGACCAAATGGACCCTGGAGGCTTTGAAGTGGCCTGGGGCTTGTGGCGGCGCGGACAAGATGCTCGAGGCGTTCTCGACTATCCCCGCCTGGATTGAGCACTGGAAACGTTCAGCGTGTCGGGTTGGGGTAACCCGCGGGCTTGCTCTGGCCAAGGCCTATTTTCCTA
The DNA here is from genome assembly GCA_028641055.1 of Alopecurus myosuroides. NCBI lineage: Eukaryota > Viridiplantae > Streptophyta > Magnoliopsida > Poales > Poaceae > Alopecurus > Alopecurus myosuroides. The sequence goes on along the minus strand of CM054058.1, from coordinate 41,750,381 downwards.
GGCTTGAGCCGGCAACGCTCGTGAACGGGTTCCCCGAGTTTAACAATGACGGCTCAAGGTTCTCTGGCAAGGACTACAAGACTATCCATGCTCAGGTGCGTCATTCGGCGAGCTTGATAGACGACAATCTGGATGTGAGCAATCTCACCCCGCCCTACAATGCTGATGACAAGCCGGTCCCATCTGATCTCCCCAAGCCCTTCGACATGGTGGCCCGGTGGAAGGAGGAAATTGCCAAGAAGAAAGCTGAAGCCGAGAATGCGTCATCCACATTTACTCCGGCTGTTCCTCCTCCAGCTCGCGCCGATACTGCAACTAACCCGGACATGGGAGCAGGGAAGACCACCGATGAGCATGTTGAAGACCCGCCCGCCAAAGATACTGTTGATGACTCGGCAATGGATGCCGAGTGAAGTTTTATTGTTTCTCGCCTCAAAACACTTATTCGGCCAATGGGCATTATGTAATATGCTTGATACAACTATTCTTTTAATAGTGCGCATGTGCACTTTTGATACTACTTCCGTGGTTTGTAATACGTTTAAACTTTAATAGCTTTTGGTGGCCCTTTTGGCCATCCACCTCGATATGATTTTTTCCAGTCTTATACTTTTTTGCCACTTTTTGGATATTTTCCGTTTTCCCCGTCCATGAGACTCAGTTTCCGGGTCTCAGGATCTTTGACTGATTGAACTGTTTGCTTTTCAAGTCCCCAAGCTCCCAAATCACTAAAAGTCGGGTTTTTGGGTTTTCAAGCTTGATGGCTAACAACTTATTGCTTTTTTCAAATTCCCAAGTCCCCAAGTCCCCAAGACTCGGTTTTTTGGGTTTCGAGCTCAATAGCTAAATAGTTTGTTTCTTTTCTCAAATTCTCCAGTCCCCAAGACCCAAATTTCTGAGTCTATGGATTAGGGGTTTTTAAGAAAAAGCTACCTGTTCTTGCCAGGGCCCAAAGTATATATCTTCCCATATAAATTTGAAGCCATGCTTAATATATTGTGAGTTTCCAGCCGTGGCCTTTCACTCCGCATAACTTGTGGTTTGGATGACCCTTTTGATCCTCTTTGTTGTAAGCCGGCTTTCGCGTGGATATTGAGTGCTGCTATAACTGTATAGAAACAGGGTCAGGCAAGTCCCAATGGGCATCATGACTGATTGTGATTACACGTTAGCAAGTCACACCACATCATTGCGAGTCACATCAAGCTTAAACAAGAGAAATCAAGAAAGTTTGGCTCTATTGTCCAGTTATAAGATTGTAACCGTACTTATTACAAGTAATCGGTCCTCATAACTTAATGGCATCGCGGTCGGGTCTTGAGATTATAGCTGTGCTATTCAAGCAATCAACCCACAAGACCTATATATGAAATCCACAAAAATATTAACCCTAACGTATTATAGCCACATAATTACTACTTACCGAGTAAGGTAAAAACAGTAGGTAAAAACAGGAAAATTAAAAACAAACTTAACAGCATTGAACAAGAAAGAAACAATATCATAGTTTAACCATCTCTCTATTGATATGAGAAAAGTTAGGTCAGCAAGCCGCCTCATTAAAAACCCTCCAGTCCCCTTAGGTACCCTGGATAGGAAAAGAGTGCGTCTGAAACCTGCTGCCTGCTACATCGTGTAGTTCAACTTGTAAACCTAGCCTATGTTAAGTGTAGTAGGGACGTAGCTGAGCCATGTTCCATGGTCTTTCCCTCTCTTGCATAGATGAAGTGGTGTGGGTGGTGTCGTTGACAATATCCGACTCTTCCCTTGCATCTACTAAGTAGTATGATCCGTTGTGCAAATTCTGGCTTATGATGAACGGACCTTCCCATGGCGGAGATAAATTATGCTTTCCCTCCTTTGATTGTACTAAGCGTAATACCAGGTCCCCTTCCTGGAAGACCCGGGTTTTGACCCGCCGACTGTGGTATCGCCTCAAATCCTGCTGATATATGGCTGATCTCTCCAAAGCTTGCTCCCCGTGCTCTTCTAGCATATCCACAACATCTTGCCGGGTCTTCTCGTTCTCGACCTCAACATAAGCCGCCACTCGGGGTGAATCATGAATAATATCACTCGTCAGGACTGCCTCTGCACCATAAACCATGAAAAACGGAGTCATCTGGGTAGATCTGTTAGGTGCAGTATTAATTCCCCAAACCACTGATGGTAACTCTTCGACTCATGCTCCAGCAGCTCTGAGGCACGGGACTCTCAGCCGTGGTTTCAACCCACGCAGTAACTCCTGGTTTGCCCTCTCCACCTGTCCATTAGCTTGTGGATGGGCTACCGAGGCTACGTCAAGGCAGATGCCGTTTTTTCCACAGAATTTCTCCATCTCTCCTAAGGACATGTTGGTTCCATTGTCTGTTATTATGTTGTGGGGATATCCAAACCGATAGATAATCCTTTTCAGGAACTTGACTGCTGTGATTGCTTCACACTTGGTGACTGGCATAACTTCGACCCACTTGGTAAATTTATCAATATCCACAAGAAGATGAGTCTTTTTGCAAGGTGACATGTGAAAGGGGCCTACCATATCCATACCCCATACTGCAAACGGCCAGGTCAGCGGGATTGTTCGTAACTCCATAGCCGGCACATGGATTTGGCGAGTGTACCTTTGACATCCGTCACACCTTGCCACCAAGCGCTCCGCGTGTGCTAAGGACGTGAGCCAGAAGAAACCGTGCCGGTATGCTTTAGCCACGAGGGATCTTGTGGAGGCATGATGCCCACAATCACCTTCATGGATCTCCTTCAGAATCTGCCGGCCTTCTTCTGGTGCTACACAGCGCAAAAAGACTCCTGCTGCACTTCTTTTATATAACTCCCCATTGCCGATAGAGTAGCCCTTTGCTCGTCTCAGGATTTGCCTGGCTAAAACTTCCTGTGGTGGTAACTCGCCCCGTGATAGGTAGGCCAGAAAAGGCTCTGTCCACTCGGGAACAACACGTACCGTGGCCACGAGCTCCAAATCCGGGTCTTGGTTAGCCACCTCTTCTTCAGATTCGGTTTTGACAGATGGCCGCCATAACTCGTCCAGAAAAACATTGGGGGTGGGGGGGGGTGGGACCGGCTCTCGGCGCGAGCTGAGTCTTGCGAGCGCATCTGCTGCCTCGTTCTTTCGTCTGTCAATATGTTCCACCTCATACCCGGAAAAAGACCTGGCCACCCTGTCTACCTCTCTGCGATATGCTATCATTGTTGCATCCTTTCTATCCCAGGTTCTTGAGACCTGCTGTACCACAAGATCCGAATCTCCATAGCATCGTATTCGCCTGATGGTCATCTCCTTTGCAACTCTCAACCCATGTAACAATGCTTCATATTCGGCCACATTAATGGAGCAATCGAAATGAATTTGCAACACGTAACTCAATTTGTCTCCTTTAGGCGATGTAAGTACCACACCAGCCCCTGATCCCTCGTACTGCTTAGAGCCATCAAAGTGCATCACCCAAGACTCGGAACTAGGCATCATTGTGGGCATGCTTGTGTGAGTCCAATCATTGATAAAATTAGCTAAGGCCTGGGATTTGATTGCAGACCTGGGCTCGTAGTTGATGTGATAATCTCCCATCTCAATGGCCCACTTGGCTATTCTACCTGTCGCGTCTGAATTTCTGATAATATCCGCCATTGGTATAGAGCTGACCACTGTTATGGGGTGTTCCTGAAAGTATGGTTTCAATTTCCGGCTGGCCATGAAGACCCCGAAAACTAACTTTTGCCAATGTGGGTAACGCTGCTTTGCTTCCGATAGGACTTCACTCACATAATAAACCGGCCTCTATACCGGATGATCCTTCCCATCCTCCTTACCCTCAACTACAACCACGGCACTGACCGCTCGGGGCCCAGCCGCTACGTATAACAACATGGGCTCTTTGGGACCCGGCGCTGCCAAAATCGGTGCCTCAGATAACTGCTTTTCAGAGCCTCAAACACCTCGTCCGCCTCTTGGTCCCAAACAAATTTGTCGGTTTTCCTCAAGAGCCGGTATAGGGGTATTGCTTTTTCTCCGAGTCTGGATATAAATCGGCTTAACGCTGCTACACATCCTGTAAGCTTTTGAACGTGCTTCAGGCCTTCCGGCTTTTTCAGACTTTGAATAGCTTTGATTTTGTCCGGATTTGCCTCAATTCATCTCTCGGAAACAATGAAACCGAGTAATTTTCCTGCTGGGTGTCACGACCCCGGACCCAGAGATATAAATACTGTTATGTGCTCCTAGCCATGGACTCACAAGGGCTTCAGGGTTTGCCAGCCCCAGCTGCAACAAACAACGGCAGACAGACTGGATTCATCGGCACGTAGTCCGGATCCCAGTGTACTACTCCTTGTATCCATGCTAGTCATAACCAACTATGCATATCAAAGCGTCCACGAATCGAATGAAACTGGAGGAAACGGGACCAAAGCTATACAGCGATGCTATGTGTCCAGAAAGTGCAACAACAATCGAGGGTTACTAGGGTTACCTCGCCCCAGGCCGATCACATCGACAGGCGGGCTTGGACATGGATCATCGGCTCCACAACCCCTCGACTGCGACAACTATGCAGGCATAGCCAAAACTGTATAACAATGAGCTCGAAACCAACAACCGATCAAAGCAGTACTATAAACATGAAGCTTTATTAAATAGGTGTTACTAGAGTATAGCTTACAAGCAGAGGTCACATGACCCAACATTACATCAGACAACGGAAGGCAAATTATGTTGCTAATCAACAAGAACCAAAAAGGCCTAAGAGGCCGCAACATAAGGCGACGTCCCAGCCCATAGATTCAAGGCTACTACATGGGAACCCCAAACTACTCGTCGATGTACATGTTGAATCACCACTGAAATGAGGAACTCCACCTGAACCAAAATTAAGCAAACCTGAGTACGGGAGGTACTCGACAAGACTTAGTTAACCTATTATATATCTGCTATCTTCATAAAGGGTTTTATGAAGGCTGATTTGCATAAAGCAATCTTTGTTTTCCAAAACGGGGAAGGATAGCACGTCTCATAGAATGTTTTCAAAACAGATGAGAAGCTCACTACTGTAATCATCATCCTTTGAAACCACCAACATTATTTCCCAGCATCTCACATGCTACAAGGATCACCCATGAGTCAACCCTATCGCCACATGTACGCTCTTCCATGGAGCGCGGCAGAGGCTGGCTGGCTCCGACCTTTACCTTGCTCGACCCTATCCATGAGTCAACCCAAACAGGGCCACCCCGTCAACAGGGAGTTGGCCACCTCCAGACGGCACCTGTTCTGTGAGTCGGGATCAAGATCCGTGTACGTCCATCACTTGTCCCGGTCACGCCCTAGTTTTTCTCCAAATCGTTTTCTGACTCACAAGCAGATGGAAATAGCAAACTACGTGACTCATGGATGTGGCCAAACAAGTTAGTTAGTCGAGCGAGGTTCATTGGCTCGCGCGTGTGGTCGCACGCTCAGTCTTGGTTTCCGCGGCGAGACCTTAATCCTAGGGTTGGCAAGTACAGGACAAAGAACCACTTCCCAAGTGGCCTCCCATCCTCCGCCTTAGGCAGGTTAACCACACAATACTCATCTCACCACGTCATCATATCATACTAGGTTATCGCAGCTCTGATTCATCAACCGGATGGAGCAGAGGTAAACAAACATGTATGACTAAGCGAAGCAGATATGAGGCTCTAGCGATGCGCACAAGCAATTCTATGGCGGCTAGGAGCAGTGGATCAGGATATTGAGGCAATGCAGCATATAGGTGAACTATGTCTACTAGCATCAAATACTTTGGAATCGAATGCAAAGTACGAGATCAAATGTTGTTGGAAAACATATATGAGCAGATAAGAGGTTATGCTTGCCTTGGTTATAAGAAAACCATATAAAGATCTTCTGGAATAAGTGCTTGAATCGTCGGTTAGGATCAAGTATTCACCATTGGATTGCTGGCCTTCTCTTCGGAGTCACGTTCTACCGAGGGGAAACAACACCGAAAAGAAGAATAACAATCAACACATGGCATCGATGCAATGCGCAATATGTATGCATGAGCAATTTAATGCAGTAAATTAAAGCCCTAAACATGTTCGATGGGTTGCTAGGGTTCGCATGTCAGTTATGCAATTTCACTGAAATTAGCCCGAAATAGACCCCAGTGGGGCACTTCGGGTGATTATGAAAGTGAGTACCATTTTAAAAACTCAAATGGGTTTGAAAACATCATAACTAGGTTAAGTTTTTCATTTTGAGAAATTTGGTATATAACTTGTATTTTTCTAATTTTATTGAATAAAAAATTATTTTTCTATTTTAAATGAATAAACAACATTAAATAAATGCTCATTTTTGGACTTTCTCAAACATGTGTGAAAAATACATATTTGTCTTGGAAATAATTTTCTAAACAACTTGGTACCTTCCTTTTATTTTTCTGAACTATAAAACAGAAGTTATTAATTATTCAATATTTAGCTATTTCCTGGAATTATTAAACAGATGAAATTATGACATCACTGTGATGTCACTGTGACATCACAGTGCTAAGTTCTTCACAGCTAGGATCGAATTCGAACGAATTGGTTGCAAAATGGATGAAACAAACTTTACCACAATGGAGAGGAGCTCTAGGGGAGCTGAAGGGTGGTGGTGGTAGGCCGAATGGCGGTTGGATTCCTCGCCGGCGACGAGGTCCGACAGCGGCCGGCGGTGGTGCACGACATCGGGGCGGTACAGAGGGAGAGGGGGCAAACAGAGAGCATGGGGAGGCTCACCACAGCTCGGTGGAGCGGAGGCGTGGTCAGAGACGGAAGGGACGGACGGAGGCGACGGCATCGACTGCGTCAGCCACCGGCCGGACTTGGGGAAGATGGCCCCGATTCACCTTATTCCGGTCGTCCCGGGAAGCGAGGTTGTACGAGGACGTAGAGGAGAGCATGAAGAAGCCGGTGATGGCCACGGCAGGGAGCGAGAGTGGCTATATCGCCGGCGGCGAGCGGCGGCCGTGAGACAGTAGGTTAGGGTTTCAGCTCGTTGGAGATGCAGAGAGAGAGAGAGAGGGACAGGGTTAGGGGGAGTGAGGGCGAGAGGAGGTCACACGGCGTCCACCTGGAGGCGTCATCCACTCGCGGGGGTGCACACACACAGGCAGGAGGTGGCGCGGCCGTGCACGACACGCAGCTCCTGCCTTCTGTCCAAGGAAGAAGAAAGAGGAAATAAAACAAATTTTCACAAAACCCCCTGGAAAGTTTTACAAATTTACACATAGGTCCTTTTCTCTTTCAAAACAGCACATAAACAGATGTTTTGGGGGCTTTTTTGAGAACAGAAAAATTTGGCAACAATAAGATTTGAAAACCTTATGAAATTTCCAACAAAACCATGTGTTTATTTGGTGTATTTGAAATAATTTTTAATACAAGATTTTGGGACCCATTTTAAGTATTATTTGTGAGATTTTCTCAAACCATTTAAATTCCCAATTTAAATTGGTTAAAACATGAATTAAATTTTTGTTTCATGCATGTATGAGATGAACACACACCACACACCCTAGTTTAGCAAAATTGGGATGTTACAAATCTAGCCCCCTTACGAGAATCTCGTCCCGAGATTCCTGAAGGAGAAGAAAGAAGGAACACCGGTTTTGAACGATCTTCTCGAACCTTATGGTTCTTTTATCGAAGAGGTTGATCCGTAGCACTGCGGAGATCTTTATCGGCTACACCGTAGGTAAGAGGGAAAACTCTTAGGAATTGATCTTCACGAAGATCGAGTATCTCATGGTAACTCATGATAGGAACGTTCACAAAGAACTGTTGAGTTAACAGACATGAAACACATCAAGATAACGGAATGAGTAGAAGATGGTTTCAAGTTTGCGGAGGATTGGTTTTGAAAGGATTTAGAATATGAGTTTTGCACAAGACTTTAAATCCTTTTGCAAAAGAAAGGTTGGACAACTTGTGACATAAAGGTTTCTTCGAACAGAATACCAAGATGGAGAGGATAGTCTTGCATACCACAAATTAATATCCATAGAAGAGGGGAAAACACGAGAAAACACTGTACCTCGTGCATCAGAGAAAATTTGATACAGGATCATGTTCACTCCTCGGAGTGGACACGAAAGATAACGGAACTCTCACTCCGTCAAAACTTTTTCGAAATCTTTGTCAAAGATCGGGATGTTACTTCACGACAGCATATGAGTAACCACAGGATGTTGGAACACCGTAATGAAGGAGGTATTCTTGGTCACACCATAAGAGTGGATAACCAACGAGGATTGAAACACCGGAAGGAATAGGGAATCTCTTTCCTATGGTGAACTTGAAGTAGCAATACGTTTACCACATGGTCAAGATCCCATGGCTGAAGTGACTGACAAAATCACACAATGTGTGAGATGAACAGAACTTCAGGTACTAAAAACTTGAAAAAGGGAACTGAGCATTGGTGGTTACAAAACACCAAGAGATGTTCTCCTGATGAACTTGTTTCCACTGAAACAAAGGTTTTGGAGGTTCAACGGAGAGATATTGGAAATATCAACTTCCAGGTTATCGTGGATGTTCTAGATACCGACAGCAGGCTCATGACAAGCCTTCTATACGTCATCAAGTCAATGTAAAACTCCGGTTTGGAAGAACGGGGAGGAAACTTGTTAGAATAGGCCAGACAAGAATTCTCACGGAGAGTGGTTGTTCTTACTGATTCAAAGAGATATGACATTAGGCCTTACGGCTAATTGTGTCAACCACAACATCAACCATGCCATATTTTCAAATGGACCTAGTTCAACACCCTTGAGGAAACACCAACCATCCTTGCTGTTTGAGATTCAGCTCTGGTTAGTGGAAGGATGATAACTCAAGTCAAAATGTCTGATCAAAGAGGTTGCTCCGGGTACAACGAGACACATTACTGGATTCTCAAGATATAGACTACGATGCCACGCTCAAGAAGATGAGCAGGATTGCAAAACTCATGTATTAGCAACTTGCAAAAGACGGTTGCACCTACATGGTTTAGTTGCAACAAAACACATCGGAGTCCTTGTGGTAAAGATGATTACCGAAATAACGAAGTTCTTAGACCTCTTCTCTTTTACGAACAATCAGTCAATGGATTGATGTGGATTCAAACTTCTTCAATGAATGGAGGTAAACCAACCATCACAGGAGTAGACCATACATGCATGACCGAGGGATTATTCCCGAAGGAACAAGAAAACTATACTCGGACCCATGGCGACAAATTTCACCAAAAGCACACGAACCCGAGAAAGTCACTTCGAACATCCAGAACACAAACTTCGTGAGGACACAAAGGTGGTTCTCAAAAGTTTCCAACATTAGTGCCAATTGTTCAACATGAACCTCTTGCAACTTGGAGAAAACAAGAATGTCGTAGACAACAACACCTTATCAAGACACTCCAAGAAGAAGGGTTCATATAATCTATGAACAAGGCAAAACATTGGTTTGACCAAAGGACATGAAGGTGTACTCGGCAAAACACTATGAGTGAAAACACCGTCAAGATAGTCCTTGTATCTTTTCTCGATTTGACGATAGCCCAAATCAAACCAGGGTGGGATGATAGCATGTCCACTAAAGAGATACTATCATGCTTCAACACAGGAGGAACTAGACATCCCTTAACTGAGGATCAAGTTAGGATGAGCTTTTTTCTTTCAACTCTCCAAGTTATTGTTTAAGCTCAACCGACTAGCCCAAGATATCCAGCACAGTTTCTTGGAGAAAAGAGTAGTTCAAACTACCCCTTTGTTTAGACATCATGGTCAAATACAACCTGGTGATACTTCCAGAAAGACAACCAGAATATCACAACCTACCAATTCGTCTTAGAGTTCGAAAAGGGACCTTGCTTTTCAAAGCAACCGATATGATCTTGAGAGCTTCGGCATGAACCTAACTCTTTGACCAAAAATGTGCACCGGAATGAACGGATTTGGTAACACGGTCAACTTTAGTTGAAGACCGGTTGACCAGTGGTGCTAAGAAGGATACAGATGTTTCTTAGACTTTTCAAAGCAATATGAATTGCTAAGAATATCTGATACACATGTCGATGAACATACCCATCATTCCCAAGCATTCAAGCTTGTAGAAATGGTGAGTGGAGATGTGTACGAGCATCACTTCATCAATAAGGCCATGAAACTTAACACAGTCTCGTGATTTAAAAAAAATGTGATACTCGAAGGTAGAACAGAACAGAAGCTAATGAAACTTCTTTAATCTGCGAATTACAAAGCTTTGACCTGGTTCTAGAGATGAACAGGGTACTAGAGTTTGTTTCTCCTAACATTCCAAGGTGGAATGTTTTGACAGAAAACAAGAGCAAATGCATTGGAGGAATCCAACACCATATGTAACTTGGTTTCCAAACAACAGACGAAGTTCGGAAAGCAACTAAAGAGTGGGAACGTGCTCTAGAAAATCCTGAGATCACGTTAGATGCACGGGATAATACTCATGTGTAGAACCCATGCTAAGACGAGAGGTATAGTAGAGTCAAGAACAAGGATATGCGAATCATAAACAAAAACTCTTGTTGTGATCCCTTTTTGGTTCCAAAGGAAAGCCTACGGCTATGAGAGTTGGGATTTTCCTAGCCACCCTGAGGTAAAACAGATTCCTCAGGATCCAAAGAAACAGAACTTGGGTTAAAGGTCAGCATCCTGTGCTGGTAGCATACACACCACATGATTAAGAAACCACATGATTTAACTCACCGAAATTCAGCACATTCCGGGACCTTCGGTTCAAGTTCAAGGGGTACAAACACAACGAAAGGAGTAACTACTATATGAGTGCCACAGAGGACACTACAATTAGCAATCACGGAGTATCTTTCAAAAGACAAACATAGCTCCGGAAGAATTGGATCAGAAGATAACGGATACATTCGAGATGGAAAGCAGATCTCGAGGTTCAGGATTTAGAACTTGGAAACATATAAGAATGTGGAATCCACACAACTCCGAGAGACTAGGATGGAAAGGAATCTCCCAGTTGAACAACAATCAATGGGGTATGGAACACACACGACTCTAGAAACTTTTTAACACTAAGTCAACTTGGGTAACAACGTCCTTGCCAAAGAAGGCACATAGGTTTTGAATGACTAAAACCTTTTCAAATCAAAACAGGTAAGGAGACCCAGAGTTAGAGCGATACCAGATAAGGAGTAAAAAGAATCCTAAGAAGGTTTTTCACAAATCATTTGAGGTTTCAAAATAGTTTTCACAAACTGTAGACTCAACATCGACAAAGCAGTAAGGTTTTCCTACAGGCAGTCCTGCTCTGATAGCAAGACTTGTCACTACCCCGGACCCAGAGATATACATACTGTTATGTGCTCCTAGCCATGGACTCACAAGGGCTTCAGGGTTACTAGCCCCAGCCGCAACAAACAACGGCAGGCAGACTGGATTCATCGGCACGTAGTACGGATCCCTAGTCTACTACTCCTTGTATCCATGCTAGTCATAACCAACTATGCATATCAAAGCGTCCACGAATCGAATGAAACTGGAGGAAACGGGACCAAAGCTATACAAAGTGCTATGTGTCCAGAAAGTGCAACAACAATCGAGGGTTACTGGGGTTACCTCGCCCCAGGCCGATCACATCGACAGGCGGGCTCGGACATGGATCATCGGCTCCACAACCCCTCGACTGCGACAACTATGCAGGCATAGCCAAAACTGTATAACAATGAGCTCGAAACCAACAACCGATCAAAGCAGTACTATAAACATGAAGCTTTATTAAATAGGTGTTACAAGAGTATAGCTTACAAGCAGAGGTCACATGACCCAACATTACATTAGACAACGGAAGGCAAATTATGTTGCTAATCAACAAGAACCAAAAAGGCCTAAGAGGCCGCAACATAAGGCGACGTCCCAGCCCATAGATTCCAGGCTGCTACCTGGGAACCCCAAACTACTCGTCGATGTCCATGTTGAATCACCACTGAAATGAGGAACTCCACCTGAACCAAAATTAAGCAAACCTGAGTACGGGAGGTACTCGACAAGACTTAGTTAACCTATTACATATCTGCTATCTTCGTAAGGGTTTTATGAAGGCTGATTTGCATAAAGCAATCTTTGTTTTCCAAAACGGGGAAGGATAGCACGTCTCATAGAATGTTTTCAAAACAGATGAGAAGCTCACTACTGTAATCATCATCCTTTGAAACCACCAACATTATTTCCCAGCATCTCACATGCTACAAGGATCACCCCTCTCGGCATCTCCGAGGAGGCACCCTTCAATCATGGTCAACATATTTTACGCCACGTTCAAGTTATCTATGACCTCGTGACTTTCACCAAGTCGTCCTTAACCGTGGACACGGCTTTCCGAAAGATTTATCCCTGCAGGGTGGTACACTTTACGCACACGTACCCTCCGACTCTTAGCGCCACATGTACGCTCTTCCATGGAGTGCGGCAGAGGGTGGCTGGCTCCGACCTTTACCTTGCTTGACCCTATCCATGAGTTAACCCAAACAGGGCCACCCCATCAACAGGGACGTGGCCACCTCCTGACGGCACCTGTTCTGTGAGTCGGGATCAAGATCCGTGTACGTCCATCACTTGTCCCGGTCACGCCCTAGTTTTTCTCCAAATCGTTTTCTGACTCACACGCGGATGGAAATAGCAAACTACGTGACTCATGGATGTGGCCAAACAAGTTAGTTAGTCGAGCGAGGTTCATTGGCTCGCGCGTGTGGTTGCACGCTCAGTCTTGGTTTCCGCGGCGAGACCTTAATCCTAGGGTTGGCAAGTACAGGACAAAGAACCTCTTCCCAAGTGGCCTCCCGTCCTCGCCTTAGTCAGGTTAACCACACAATACTCATCTCACCACGTCATCATATCATACTAGGTTATCGCAGCTCTGATTCATCAACCGGATGGAGCAGAGGTAAACAAACATGTATGACTAAGCGAAGCAGATATGAGGCTCTGGCGATGCGCAGAAGCAATTCTATGGTGGCTAGGAGCAGTGGATCAGGATATTGAGGCAATGCAGTATATAGGTGAACTATGTCTACTAGCATCAAATACTTTGGAATCGAATGCAAAGTACGAGATCAAATGTTGTTGGAAAACATATATGAGCAGATAAGAGGTTATGCTTGCCTTGGTTATAACAAAACCAGATAAAGATCTTCTGGAATAAGTGCTTGAATTGTTGGTTAGGATCAAGTATTCACCATTGGATTACTGGCCTTCTCTTCGGAGTCACGTTCTACCGAGGGGAAACAACACCGAAAAGAAGAACAACAATCAACACATGGCATCGATGCAATGTGCAATATGTATGCATGAGCAATTTAATGCAGTAAATTAAAGCCCTAAACATGTTCGATGGGTTGCTAGGGTTCGCATGTCAGTTATGCAATTTCACTGAAATTAGCCCGAAATAGACCCCAGTGGGGCACTTCGGGTGATTATGAAAGTGAGTACCATTTTAAAAACTCAAATGGGTTTGAAAACATCATAACTAGGTTAAGTTTGTCATTTTGAGAAATTTGGTATATAACTTGTATTTTTCTAATTTTATTGAATAAAAACATATTTTTCTATTTTAAATGAATAAACAACATTAAATAAATGCTCATTTTTGGACTTTATCAAACATGTGTGAAAAATACATATTTGGCTTGGAAATAATTTTCTAAACAACTTGGTACCTTCCTTTTATTTTTCTGAACTATAAAACAGAAGTTATTAATTATTCAATATTTGGCTATTTTCTGGAATTTTTAAACAGATGAAATTATGACATCACTGTGATGTCACTGTGCTCTGTTCTTCACAGCTAGGATGGAATTCGAACGAATTGGTTGCAAAATGGATGAAACAAACTTTACCACAATGGAGAGGAGCTCTAGGGGAGCTCAAGGGTGGTGGTGGAAGGCCGAATGGCGGCCGGATTCGTCGCCGGCGACGAGGTCCGACAGCGGCCGGCGGTGGTGCACGGCATCGGGGCGGTACAGAGGGAGAGGGGGCAAACAGAGAGCATGGGGAGGGTCACCACAGCTCGGTGGAGCGGATGGCGTGGTCAGAGACGGAAGGGACGGACGGAGGCGACGACATCGACTGCGGCGGCCACCGGCCTGACTTGGGGAAGATGGCCCCGATTCACCTTATTCCGGTCGTCCCGGGAAGCGAGGCTGTACAAGGACGTAGAGGAGAGGATGAAGAAGCCGGTGATGGCCACGGCAGGGCGCGAGAGTGGTTGTATCGCCGGCGGCGAGCGGCGGCCGTGAGACAGTAGGTTAGGGTTTCAGCTCGTTGGAGATGCAGAGAGAGAGGGACAGGGTGAGGGCGAGTGAGGGCGAGAGGAGGTCGCACGGCGTCCACCTCGAGGCGTCATCCACTCGCGGGGGTGCACACACACAGGCAGGAGGTGGCGCGGCCGTGCACGACACGCAGCTGCTGCCTTCTGTCCAAGGAAGAAGAAAGAGAAAATAAAACTAATTTTCACAGAACCCCTGGAAAGTTTTAAAAATTTACACAGAGGTCCTTTTCTCTTTCAAAACAGCACATAAATAGATGTTTTGGGGGCTTTTTTGAGAACAGAATTTTTTTGCAAAAATAAGATTTCAAAACCTTATGAAATTTCCAACAAAACCATGTGTTTATTTGGTGTATTTGAAATAATTTTAATACATGATTTTGGGACCCATTTTAAGTATTTTTTGTGAGATTTTCTCAAACCATTTAAATTCACAATTTAAATTGGTTAAAACATGACTTAAATTTTTGTTTCATGCATGTATGAGATGAACACACACCACACACCCTAGTTTAGCAAAATTGGGATGTTACACTGGGACTCCAAATACACACTTGGTGGGGTTAAGCTTCATCTGATATCTTCTCAAGTTTCTGAACGTCTCCTTTAGGTCATCAATGAATGTTTCAGCTTTCCTGGTCTTAATCACCACGTCGTCAACATAAGCATGGACGTTGCGTCCAATCTGATCCTCAAAGCACTTCTGAATGCATCGTTGGTATGTTGCGCCAGTGTTCTTTAGCCCGAAGGTCATAGTTTTATAACAAAAAGCTCCAAAGGGGGTTATGAACGATGTTTTCTCCCAATCTTCCTTCTTGAGCTTGATCTGGTGATACCCGGAATAGGCATCCAGGAAACACAATAGGTCGCTTCCAGCCACTGCATCTATAATCTGATCTATTCTTGGAAGGGCAAACGGATCCTTTGGGCAATGTTTGTTGAGACTCGTGTAATCTATGCACATCCTCCACTCGTTGCTCTTTTTCATCACTAGAACCGGATATGCCAACCAATCTGGGTGAAAAACATCCATGATAAAGCCGGCTGCAAGGAGCCGAGCTATCTCCGCTCCTATAGCCTTTCTTCTTTCCTCGTCCATTTTTCTCAAACCCTGCTTCACAGGCCGAGACATGGGATCAACATGCAAACTGTGCTCAGCTAACTCGGTCGGGATACCCGGCATATCGCTAGGCGTCCAAGCAAAAACGTCTTGATTTCCACGAATAAACTCTATGAGTGCTTCCTCCTTCTTATTGTCTAGGTTAGATCCTATAGCAAATTGCTTGGAGGGATCACCTTCGACGAAAGCCACCATCTTGGTGTCCTGGGCCGCCTTAAACTTTGCTCTCTCATCCTCCGTATTCGGCCTTTTCAAAGCAGTTCTATCTTCCGGGTCTACTTGAGACCGCTAATACTTGAACTCTTCCTTCCCGCAAGCCTGTTCTGCCATCGCTGCATCTCCTTCATCACACTCCGCTGCCACGGCCCGGTTCCCATGTATGGTGATGGTCTTCTTGGGACCCGTGATCTTTAGCTGTAAATACACGTAACATGGCCTGACCATGAACTTAGCATAAGCCGGCCTTCCGAACAGCGCGTGATAAGGACTGCGCAATTTTACCACCTCGAATGTGAGCCATTCCACTCGGAAATTGTCCTTGGATTCTCCAAAAGCCACCTCTAATGTTATCTTTCCTTCAGGGCATGCCGAGTGACCCGACACAATTCCATGAAACACTGTGGAACTTTTCTGTAGCTGAGACTCCTTGAGCCCCATGCGTAGGAAGGTTTCCCAATATAATATATTAATGCTACTTCCACCATCCATCAAAACCTTTTTCAGCTCGTAACCATTACCTGTGGTGCAACCACCAAAGCTAACACACCCGGGTGTTCTATTGTTTCCGGGTGATCCCTTTTGCTCCATGTTACTTCTTGATCTGACCATCTCAGATATCTCGGAACACCTGAATAAACCGAGTTTACGGCTCTTTTGAGTATCTTTCTATCTTTGTTGGAAGTCCCTGTAGTATGAACATGGTACTGCCCTAGCTGCTTTTGGATGGCTTGGAAACCTCCAGCACCTCCTTGATTGTTACCCGGATTACCACCTCCTGCGTTGCCAGCTGGGGGTGGCCCATCGCCCGGGTTTCCACCCGTACCCGGTCCTCCTCCCCGGCCTGCGCCTCGCAGGGCATTTTGTATTTCCTCATTCTTCCATATCTGTAAATCCACGCACTGCTCTAATGAATGATTAGCCGGCCTGTCGTTACTGCTATGACGCGGACAGGGCATCCTGAAGGCCTCTATATGATTAGCCGGCCTTGGTGGTCCTTGGTAATTTCCTCCATTGAAGTTTCCTCCGTTGAAACTTCCCTCTGCCCTGGGTCTTGCAAACCCGGCTTCTGTATTAGCAACAAACTCGGAGTTTCCTTCATATGGGCGCTTGTGTTGGTTGTTTCCGTTACTTCCTCCATTATTACCCGGTGCAGTCCCATTGCCGGGTATTCCACTATTGTTCGCGTTGGCTTTTGATTTTTTGTCATCTACATCTTCCTCTGTAGTATCTGTGGCGGCGTGCTTGTTGTCCATCAACTCTCCCATTGTAACCTCTGAAGTGTGCCGACTGGACTTCATGCGTGTCAGCTTTTGCACTAAGGGTATGTATTTGCATGTTTTCGCCATACCTTGTAATGCATCCTTTGGCTGGATATCAGTGGACGAGTGGAGAATTTCCATAACCCGGCGCACCCAACTGCGCGCGGACTCTCCCTTCTTCTGGACACATCGCTCTAAATCATCGATCGTAAATAACTTCCTGCACGTCCCATGAAAGTGCTTGATAAAGGCAGTTTTTAGCTCACTCCATGAATTGACGGATCTTTCGGGTAGGTTATTGAACCATAACTTTGCTACTCCCTCTGACATCATTAGGTACATAAACTTGGTTTGAAGATTCTCAGATGCATTGCGAATCAACATAGCCATCTCATAACTGCTCAACCAGGTCTCGGGGTCCATGGTTGGCTCATAATTAACCACTTTACCCGGTTCCTTGAAATTATCCGGGTAAGGCTCAGCCCTGATGGCATCCGATAAACACTTAGGCCCGGCGAGGTTTGCCGGTACTGGCCTCACTCGGGAAACGTGTGATCCCGCAGCGGGTACGACGGGGGGTGCAACCGCTACCGGTCCCCGTACCGCAGACCCGGCTGCTGATCGCCCGGCTCGAGAACTGTCCACAATGGCCTGTGCTGCTGATACTGCAGGTGTTGCCGGTCTATGGGGAGGAGGCGGCATTTGCTGCTGCTCTGCCCTCCGCCTTGCCGAACTTGACTGAATATACCCGGTATTCCCGGGCTGCCGGCTGACATACGGTGTCCCGTGCAAACCACTTCTATGATCCGGGTAATTTGCTTGCTGGGCCACTGCGGTGCGCAACAGGTCTATCGCCCGCCGGGTCTCCACTGCATGGGGTGACTCTCCTACGGGGATGCGGTCAAGTGCCAATGTTGCTGCATATACGTTGTCCATGGGGTTATTGAAGTGACCTGGTGGGGTATGAAATCGGGGTGGTGGCGGTGGTGCAGTATTGCCAACAGCGACCCCGGTTTGCAACATGGGTAACCCGGCCTGCACGTTTGCCGGCTGTCCTCCCAGGGTTGCGACTTGACGTCCGATTTCCAGATTCACAGGTGGGATCGATTGATCCTGAGGGGTGATGAACAATGCAGCCGGGTGTAAATTTCCACCAGTTGCCGGTAATCTCGTCTGGTGCCTCTTATTGTAAATCCTAGTCGACTGAACCTGAAGCCGCTTTTCCAATTCTTCCAGCTCGCGCTGGCGCGCGGCCATCCCTTGTTTCTCAGCTTCGACATCTCTCCTCTGTTGATCCAGTGCACGGTGAGCCACGTCCAGATCTCGGGGGTGTGCCGCCGTGTTTTCTGGGGTTATCACCGTTGCTAGCACTGTGGGATCTAAGATCAAGTTATTGTTGAACATAGTCGGATTTCGCGGATTTCACTGTGGGAACAGAGCCGGAGCCGCTCCTGGTGTTCTGTTCGCGATGAATCCAAACATGTTTATCTGCCGTTCACTTTCTCCAGTATGACTCGTGACAGAAGCCGACTCTCCGTCGACCCGGGCTATAACCGGGTTTCCGTCAATCGGTGCCTGCTGTTGGGCCAGTGCCTGCTGTTGGGCCAGTGCTCGCGCCGCTCCAGCCGCGGCCGTCGTCACATCCCCCTGATTAAGATTGATTGCAGGGGTTGTGTAAACTGCGACCCGGCGCGCGATGCGTGGCGAAGATTCATATTCTTCCTCGTCACAACTATCTTCCTCGTACCGATCCTCCAACAGGTGCAGGATAGACTCGGTATCATCTTCTGTTGTGACCCGGCCACACGGGGTCCATGCCGGCTCCTCCGGCTGTTCCCTCTTCGCGGTGGGCTCTTCTACCGGATCGGCTGTCCTGACCGACTCTTCTCCGTCCGATTGAACGCAGGTCGCTTCTCCTGACACAGAATCATACTCAATATCATCAGGAACTGAAACGGACGTACGTACCATACCGACGAGGACGTTGACCCGGCCGATCGTGACGACAGATCCGGTTTCCAGCAGATCCGACTCTGGTCCCCAACCAAGGTCGTCCACCATCTTCTCTCCTTTGGGGTTGGTGATGATTTCTCCGATGACGAGGTTCTTCATGCTTTCCCGAGCTTCTCCCATGATGTAAACACCCTTGGATGTGAGCCCCACGGTGGGCGCCAACTGTCGTGGGATAATCACGGCAGACGTTACCAGGGGTAACTTACTTTGGGGCAAATCGACTCTGGTGTTTGAGAGAGCGTTTAGCTCAGGGGAAATCATGCTATCAATCGATCTGGTAGCTCTGGCACTAATGTCGCCGAGTCTCCGATCTAGGGTTACCACTATCAGCTCGTATATTGCAGGATACTCGAATATCTGGTGAAGCTCTCTGTTTCTAACCCTAGGAGCCGGTTTATATGTTACCCGGCTCCCTGGCTTCCTATACAAGATACACCCGGAATCCTACCCGGAAACCGCACACAACCCTAAGTTTCCTAATCCTAACCCCTAAGGTATGGGTTACAAGGCCTATGCTCCTTATTTGGCCTTCTAGAAACTCCTCCTTCTTGAGCCGGGTCTTGCGCGATTCCCTTTGGGCTGGGTTTCACCTCAGTATTAGCCTACCGGGTTATCATCCCCTCATCATTGGTACCCCCTTTCGACGTCGTTACCGCGTGTTTCTGTATAAGTCCGGTAATTCTCCGGCGGGTCTAGGGTTTCACCGGAGGGGGGGGGCTCCAGAGCGTCTGGATCCCAACACAAGCAAGGTGGTGCCATACCATGTTATTATAGGTGTTTTGTGTGATTTGTAGTGCAAAGATTTCACTCCGGGGTGTGGGCCGCTTCAACGGCATCCACTTCTCTCGTGAGTTTACACGCGCTTATAGGCTGAAACTCCCGTATCGGACGTCACGTCCTGATATTCCGAAGATGTGGGTTCTACCTTGTTGTTTTGGGTTCCCTTGGGCTACCCTAACACAACCAAGCAACTAGTTACACATTGCTACCCCCTTTCGACGCCGTTACCGCGTTTTTCCGTATAAGTCCGGTATTTCTCCAACGGGTGTAGGGTTTCACCAAAGGGGGGCTACGGAGCGTATGGATCCCAACACAAGCAAGGTGCTGCAATACCATGTTATTATAGGTTTGTTGTGTGCTTTGGAGTGCAAAGATTTCACTCCGGGGTGTAGGCCACTTCACCGGCATCCACTTCTCTCTCGTGAGTTTACACGCGCTTATAGGCTGAAACTCCCGTATCGGACGAAACATCGTGAATCTTCCGAAGAGGTGGGTTCTACCTTGTTTTTTTTGGTTTTTATGGCCTACCCTAACACAACCAAGCAACTAGTCCCCCATTTCTGCCCCCTTTCGACGCTGTTAACGCGTGTTTCCGTATAAGTCCGGTCTTTCTCCAGCGGGTCTAGGGTTTCACCGGAGGGGGGGCTACGGAGCGTATGGATCCCAACACAAGCAAGGTGGTGCCATACCATGTTATAATAGGTGTGTTGTGTGCTTTGTAGTGAAAAGATTTCACTCCGGGGTGTGGGCCGCTTCACCGGCATCCACATCTCTCTCGTGAGTTTACACGCGCTTATAGGCTGAAACTCTTGTATCGGACGAAACGTCGTGAATCTTCCGAAGAGGTGGCTTCTACCTCATTGTTTTGGGTTGCTATGGCCTACCATAACACAACCAAGCAACTAGTTCCACATTGCTACCCCCTTTCGACGCCGTTACCGCGTGTTTCCGTATAAGTCTGGTATTTCTCCAGCGGAGGTAGGGTTTCACCGGAGGGGGGGGCTCCGGACCGTCTGGATCCCAACACAAGCAAGGTGGTGCCATAAAAAATTATTATAGGTGTGTTGTGTGCTTTGAAGTGCAAAGATTTCACTCCAGGGTGTGGGCCGCTTCACCGGCATCCACTTCTCTCTCGTGAGTTTACACGCGCTTATAGGCTGAAACTCCCGTATCGGACGAAGCATCGTGAATCTTCCGAAGAGGTGGGTTCTACCTTGTAGTTTTGGGTTTCTATGGCCTACCCTAACACAACCAAGCAACTAGTTACACATTTCTACCCTCGTTCGACGCTTTTACCGCGTGTTTCCTTATATGTCCTGTATTTCTCCAGCGGGTCTAGGGTTTCACTGAAGGGGGGCTACGGAGCGTCTGGATCCCAACACAAGCAAGGTGGTGTCATACCATGTTATTATATCTGTGTTGTGTGCTTTGGATGGTAAAGATTTCACTCCGGGGTGTGGGCCGCTTCACCGGCATCCACTTCTCTCTCGTGAGTTTACACGCACTTATAGGCTGAAACTCCCATATCGGGCGAAAGATCGTGAATCTTCCGAAGAGGTGGGTTCTACCTTGTTCTTTTGGGTTGATATGGCCTACACTAACACAACCAAGCAACTAGTTACACATTTCTACCTCCTTTCGACGCCGTTACATCGTGTATCCGAATAAGTCCGGCATTTCTCCAGCGGTCTAGTTTTCACCGAAGGGCGGCTACGGAGCGTCCGGGTCCTGACACAAGTTAGTCATGCTTCTAAAATTACATAAACAGATAGTTTATGACTTGCCAAACGATTCTATATGTGAGGCGTAATTTTTGGATATTTATTTAAGGAGATATGACTTATTCAAAATAGTTTCTATTTTTGCCAATTTGCTATTTCAATTAAACAGAGAATAAAAATACTTCAAACATGTCCAAATAAAATATTTATGTGTAGAGTTTGTTAATAAAACACTTTTGACACCTTGTTTGCTCAATTCGTAAAATCAGATCCAAAGTTATTAAGTTTCAAAGTTTCAAATTTTGCAGGACTTTTCTGTAATTAATTAATAAGTGCAAAAATTATAAAACGACATTTCGCCTAAATGATACCATTACATAGAGCCTTTCAAGATGGATCCAAAGAAATTTGAATTGACTCAATTGGATTATTTTTCATTTTTTTACGGATTTTACAAGTTAATATTTAAATCTGTTTCATTTTTTTTGTAGACAGGGAAAAAAAGGGTGCCGACGGCAACCCCGCCGGCGTAACTTTTTCCGGCTAACCCTACCCTATCTACTCATATGTGGCCAGAATAGAAAAAAAACCCCACCCGAACCCGCTCCGCAGCTTCTTCCCTACCCCTCCCCGCCGCCGCCGCTTTTCCCCGCCGCCGTCGAGCCCCCGCCGCCGCTGCTCCTCCCCGACCGCCCCCGGCCTCCCCTTGGCCCGCCGCCGCCTCCCCTTGGCCACCCTCCCTCGCCTCCCCTTGGTCCGCCGCCGCCTCCCCTCGGCCGGCCGCCTCCTCCCCGCCTCCCACCGGTGCGGCGGCGTCTCGTTGGCCGCCGTCCGCCCCTGTAGGAAAATACCAAGGTATAACTCGGCCCAAAGGGAACCTCGCAAGACCCGGCTCAAGGAAAAGGAGCTTCTAGAAGGCCCAAGAAGTAGTGTAGGCCTCGTAATCCGGCTTGTAGGTTACGGTAAGGAAATTTAGGGTTTGTATGCGGTGACCGGGTAGGACTCCGAGTATGCCTTGGATAGGAATCCAAGGGGCCGGGTAATATATAAACCAACTCCTAGGGTTAGACCAGAAGAGAGCTTTTCATCAGATATTCGAGTATCCCTGTAATACGAGAGTTGAGATTGTAACCCTAGATCGGAGACTCGGCGACTTGATTGCCAGAGCTACCAGATCGATTATTAGTATGATTTCCCCTGAGCTAAACCCTCTCCCAAACACCAGAGTCAAATTGCCCCAAGATAAGTTACCCCCGGTAACGTCTGCCGTGATTATCCCACGACAGTTGGGGCCCACCGTGGGGCCTACGTCCAAGGGTGTTTACATCACGGGAGAAGCTCGGGAGAACATGAAGAACCTCGTCCTCGGCGAGATCTACACCAACCCCGAAGGAGAGAAGATGGTGGATGATTTTGGCTGGGGGCCAAAGTCGGATCTGCTGGAATCCGGATCTATGGTCACAATCGGCCGGGTCAACGTCTTCATTGGCATGGTACGTACGTCCGGTTCAATCCCCGACGATTTTGGATATGATTCGGAGTCAGGAGAAGCGACATGCGTCCAGTCGGATGGAGAGGAATCATTTGGGACGGTCGATCCGATAGAAGAGCCCACCACGAAGAGGGAACGGTCGGAGGAGCCGGCATGGACCCCGCGTGGCCGGGTCTTGAGAGAAGATGATACCGAGTCTATCCTGCACCTGCTGGAGGACCGGTACGAAGAGGACAGCTGTGATGAGGAGGAATACGAGTCTTCACCAGGCATCGCGTGCCAAGTCGCGGTCTACACGGCAACTGCAACCAATCTCAACCAGGGGGGGCGTGACTACGGCCGCGGTCGGAGCGGCGCGAGCGCTGGACCAGCAGCAAAACCCGGCTGACGGAAACCCGGTTTTGACCCGGGTTGATGGAGAATCGGCTTCAGTCACCAGCCATACCCCAGAAAGCGAGTTGGGAAGAAACATGTTCGGGTTTATGGCGAATCGAACGACAGGTGCGGGTCCTTCAAACCCACCAAATCTGGCTCTATTTAACAACAACCTGATCTTGGATCCCACGGTGTTAGCTACGGTAATAACCACGGAAAACGCAGCGGCACGTGTTGCAGATCTGGATGTGGCCCGCCGTGCATTGGACCAACAGAGGAGAGATGTAGAAGCCGAGAGGCAAGGGATAGCAGCGCAGGCGCGAGCTGGAAGCATTGGAAAACCGGCTCCAAGTTCAGTCGACCAGGATGCACAATCAGAGATACCAAACAAGATTACCGGCAACGGGAGGAGCTTTAAACCCGGCCGCATTATTTATCACACCCCAGGATCAGCTAATTCCGGCCGTGAATCAGGAAACCGGCCCTCAGCCTGCAACTGCGGGAGTACATCTGGCCACCGTACAAGCCGGGTTACCCATGTTGCAGACAGGGATCGCCACTGGCAATACCGCACCACCACCACCACCACCACGATTTCATACTCCACCAGGTCACTTCAATAACCCCATGGACAATGTGTATGCGGCAACATTGGCATTGGATCGCATCCCCGTAAGAGAGTCCCCCCATGCGGAGGAGACCTGGCGGGCGATAGATCTATTGCGCACAGCAGTGGCTCAGCAGGCCAATTACCCGGATAACAGGAGTGGGATGCACGGAACGCCATACGTTAGCCGGCATAATGGAAACACCGGCAATATTCAAACAAGCTCAGCACGGAGGAGGGCAGAGCAGCAGCAAATGTCGCCTCCTCCCAGTAGGCCAGCAACACCTGCAGTATCGGCAGCACAAGCCATTGTGGACAGTTCTCGAGCCAGGCGCGCAGCGGCCGGATCTGCGGTACGAGGGCCGGTAGCAGTTGCACCCCCGGCCATACCTGTAGCGGGATCGCACGTTTCCCGGATGAAGCCAGTACCGACTATTCTTGCCAGACCTAAATGTTTGTCGGACGCCATCAGGGCTGAGCCTTACCCGGATAAGTTCAAGGAACCGGGTAAAGTGGTCAACTATGAGCCGACCATGGATCCAGAAACCTGGTTGAGCAGTTATGAGATGGCCATGTCGATTCGAAACGCTTCCAAAAATCTTCAGGCCAAATTTATGTACTTAATGATGTCAGAGGGAGCAACTAAGTTGTGGTTCAATAATTTACCGGAAAGATCTGTCAATTCATGGAGTGAGCTGAAAACCGCATTTATCAAGCACTTTCATGGGACATGCAGGAAGTTGTTTACAATCGATGATCTAGAACGATGTTTCCAGAAGAAAGGTGAGTCGGCGCACAGTTGGGTGCGCCGGGTTATGGAAATACTCCACTCGTCCTAGGATATTCAGCCAAAAGACGTGTTACAGGCTATGGCAAAAACATGCAAGTATATACCCTTAGTGCAAAAGCTAACGCGCATGAAGTCCAGTCGGAATGTTTCAGAGGTTACGATGGGAGAGCTAATGGACGCTTGCAACAAACACGCCGCCACAGATACCACAGAGGAGGATGTTGATGATAAGAAAGCAAAAGCTAACGCGGGCAATAGTGGAAGAGCCGGCAATGGATCTGCGCCGGGCAACAATTGGAGGAGTAATGGAAACAACCAAAACAAGCGCCCATATGAGGGAAGTTCCGAATTTGTCGCCAATACAGAAGACGGGTTCTCAAGACCCAGAGCAGAGGGAAATTTCAATGGAGTAAATTATCAAGGACCACCAAGGCCGGTTAATCATCTAGAGGCCTTCCGGATGCCATGCCCTTGTCATAGCAGGAACGGTAGGACGTCTAATCACTCATTGGAGCAGTGCGTAGATTTACAGAGATGGAAGAATGAGGAAATACAGAAGGCAATGTGAGGCGCAGGCCGGGGAGCAGGACCGGGTCCGGGTGGAAACCCGGGCAATGGCCCACCCCCGGCTGGCAACGTAGGAGGCGGCAATCCGGGTAACAACCAAGGAGGCGCTGGAGATTTCCAAGCTAACCCCAAGCAGTTGGGACAGTACCACGTGCATACTACGGGAACTTCTAACAAGGATAGAAAGATACTAAAAAAGGCGGTAAACTCGGTTTCTTCAGCTGTCCCGACGTACTTGAGATGGTCGGATCAAGAGGTAACATGGAGTAGAAGGGATCATCCGGAAAGAATAGAGCATCCGGGTGTGTTAGCTTTGGTGGTTGCACCACAGGTCAATGGCTATGAGTTGAAAAAGGTTCTGGCGGAAGTAGCATCAATATCCTATATTGGGAAACTTTCCTACGCATGGGTCTCAAGGAGTTCGAGCTACAGAAAAGTTCTACAGTTTTTCACGGGATCGTGCCGGGTCACTCGGCGTGCCCCAAAGGAAGATTACATTAGAGGTTGCTTTTGGAGAATCAAAGGACAATTTTCGAGTAGAGTGGCTCATGTTCGAGGTGGTAAAATTACGCAGCCCTTATCATGCGTTGTTTGGAAGGCCGGCTTACGCCAACTTCATGGCCAGGCCATGTTACGTATACCTACAACTAAAGATCCCGGGTCCCAAGGAAACCATTACCATACATGGCAACCAGGTTATAGCAGCTGAGTGTGACGAAGGAGATGCGACAATTGCAGAACAGGCTTGCAGGAAGGAAGAGCTCAAATATTACCGGTCCCAGGTAGACCCGGATGACAGGACATCGTTGAAGAGACCGAATACGGAGGATGAGAGAGCAAAATTCAAGGCAGCACAAGATACTAAGATGGTGGCTTTTGTTGAAGGTGATCCCTCCAAGCAATTTGCTATAGGATCTAACCTAGACAGTAAGCAAGAAGAGGCGCTCATTGAGTTTATTCGTGGAAATCAAGATGTTTTCGCTTGGACACCTAGTGATATGCCGGGTATCCCGACCGAGTTAGCCGAACACAGTTTGCATGTTGACCCTAAGTCCCGGCCTGTGAAGCAGGGCCTGAGAAAGATGAATGAGGAAAGAAGAAAAGCTATAGGAGAAGAAATTGCTCGGCTGTTGACAGCCGGCTTTATCATGGAGGTATTTCACCCGGATTGGTTGGAAAATCCGGTTCTAGTGATGAAAAAGAGTAACGAGTGGAGGATGTGCATAGATTACACGAGCCTGAACAAGCATTGCCCAAAGGATTCATTTGCCCTTCCAAGGATAGATCAGATCATAGATGAAGTGGCTGGAAGTGACCTATTATGTTTCCTAGATGCATATTCCGGGTATCATCAGATCAAGATCAAGAAGGAAGATTGGGAGAAAACATCGTTCATAACCCCCTTCGGGTCTTTCTGTTACAAAACCATGACTTTTGGACTAAAGAACGCTGGCGGAACTTACCAGCGGTGCATTCAGAAGTGTTTTGAGGATCAGATTGGACGTAACGTTCGTGCCTATGTGGATGATGTGGTGATCAAGACCAGGAAAGCGGAAACATTTATTGATGATCTAAAGGAAACGTTCAAGAATTTGAGAAGGTATCAGATGAAACTTAATCCCACAAAGTGCGTGTTTGGAGTTCCAGCAGGGAAATTACTCGGATTCATTGTTTCCGAGAGAGGAATCGAGGCAAACCCGGACAAGATCAAAGCTATCCAGAGTCTGAAAAAGCCGGAAAATTTGAAGCATGTTCAAAATATTACAGGGTGCGTAGCAGCGTTGAGCCGGTTCATATCCAGACTCGGAGAGAAGGGAATCCCCTTATACCGGCTCTTGAGGAAATCCGACAAATTTGTTTGGGACCAAGAGGCGGATGTTACTATACGTTGCGGCCGGGCCCCGGGCGGTCAGCGCGGTGGTTGTTGTTGAGCGCAAAGAGGATGGAAAGGATCACCCGGTACAGAGGCCGGTTTATTACGTCAGCGAGGTACTATCGGATGCAAAGCAGCGCTACCCACATTGGCAGAAGTTGGTTTTAGGGGTCTTTATGGCCAGCCGGAAATTGAAACCCTATTTTCAGGAACACCCCATAACAGTAGTTAGCTCTATACCAATGTCGGATATTATCAGAAACTCAGATGCAACAGGCAGAATAGCCAAGTGGGCCATTGAGATGGGAGATTATCACATCAACTACGAGCCCAGGTCAGCAATCAAATCCCAAGCTTTAGTTGACTTCATCAATGATTGGACTCACACGAGCATGCCCACAATGATGCCAATTTTCGAGTCTTGGATGATGCACTTCGATGGTTCTAAGCAGTACGAGGGATCGGGAGCTAGGGTGGTACTTACATCACCCAAAGGAGATAAACTGAGCTACGTGTTGCAAATTCACTTTGATTGCTCCAACAACGTGGCCGAGTATGAGGCATTATTACACAGATTGAGAATAGCCAAGGAGATGAACATCAGGCGGACATGATGCTATGGAGATTCGGATCTTGTGGTGCAGCAGGTCTCAGGAACCTGGGATAGGAAGGATGCAACTATGGCAGCATATCGCAGAGAGGTGGACAGGGTTGCCGGGTGTTTTTCCAGGTATGAGGTGGAGCATATCGACAGGCGAAAGAACGAGGCAGCAGATGTGCTCGCAAGACTCGGCTCGCGCAGAGAGCCGGTTCCACCCAATGTTTTCCTGGACGAATTATGGCGGCCATCTGTTAAAACCGAGTCTGAGGAAGAGGTGGCTAACTAAGACCCGGATTTAGAGCTCGTGGCCACGGTACGTACTGTTCCCGAGTGGACAGAGCCATTCTTGACTTACTTATCGCGGGGTGAGTTACCACCACAGGATGTTTTAGCAAGGCAAATTCTGAGACGAGCAAAGGGCTATTCTATCATCAACGGGGAGCTGTACAAAAGAAGTGCAGCGGGAGTCTTTTTACGCTGTGTAGCACCAGAAGAAGGCCGTCAGATTCTGAAGGAGATCCATGAAGGAGATTGTGGGCATCACGCATCCACAAGATCCCTTGTAGCCAAAGCATATCGACACGATTTCTTCTGGCTCCCGGCCTTAGCAGACGCGGAGCGCTTGGTGCCAAAGGTACGCTCGCCAAACCCATGTGCCGGCAATGGAGTTGCAAACAATCCCGCTAACCTAGCCGTTTGCTGTTTGGGGTATGGATATGGTCGGCCCCTTTCACATGTCACCTTGCAAAAAGACCCACCTATTGGTGGCTATTGATAAGTTTACTAAGTGGGTTGAAGTTATGCCAGTTACCAATTGTGAAGCAGTTACAACAGTCAAGTTCCTGAAAAGGATCATTTACAGGTTCGAGTATCCTCACAGCATAATAACAGACAATTGAACCAATATGTCCCTTGGTGAGATGGAAAATTTCTGTGGGAACAATGGTATCCGGCTTCACATAGCCTCAGTTTCCCATCCGCAAGCTAATGGACAAGTGGAAAGGGCAAACCAGGAGTTACTTCGTGGGTTAAAGCCACGGCTGCGGGTCCCGTGCATCAGAGCTGCTGGAGCATGGGTAGAAGAGTTACCATCAGTGGTTTGGGGAATTAACACCACACCTAACAGATCTACCCAGATGACCCCATTTTCATGGTTTATGGTGCAGAAGCAGTGTTGCCGAGTGATATTATTCACGACTCGCTCCGAGTGTCGGCTTACGTCGAGGTAGAGAACGAGAAGACCCGGCAGGACGCTGTGGATATGCTAGAAGAACGCAGAGAACAAGCCTTGGAGAGATCAGCTATATATCAGCAGGACCTGAGGAGGTATCATAGCCGGCGAGTCAAAACCCGGGTCTTCCAGGATGGAGACCTGGTGTTGCGCCTGGTACAGTCAAAGGAAGGAAAACACAAGCTATCTCCACCATGGGAAGGACCATTCATCATAAGCCAGAATCTACACAATGGATCATATTACCTGATAGATGCAAGGGAAGAGTCGGCTACTGTCAATGACACCGCTCACACCACTTCATCTATGCAAGAAAGAGAAAGACCATGGAACGTTCCTCAGCTGCGTCCCTACTACACCTAGAATAGGCTAGATTCACAAGTGGAACTACACGATGTAACAGGCAGCAGGTTTCAGACGCACTCTTTTCCTATCCAGGGTACCTAAGGGGACTGGAGGGTTTTTAATGAGGCGGCCTGCTGACCTAACTTTTCTCATATCAATAAAGAGTTGGTTAAACAATGATTTTGTTTCTTTCTTGTGCGTCCTTTGTTAAGTTTTTATATTTCTGTTTTTACCTTTTGTTTCTCATTCCCTATCAGGTAAGGTTTCTTTGTTTGTTTTTAGCGTATTAGTTCTTATAGTAAGTTACATACATCCAGGTCTTGGGGGCTGATTACTTGAATAGCACAGTTGCAAACTCAAAGACCCGGCCATGACACCATTCAGTTATAAGGACCGATTACTTGGAATAAGTACGGTTACAATCTTATAACCGGACAATAGAGCCAAATTTTCTTGATTTATCTTGCTTAAGTTCAATGTTACTCGCAAGAACGTGGCATGCTTTGCTAGCGTGTAATTAAAATCAGTCATGATGCCCATTGGGACTTGCCTGGCCCTGTTTCTATACAGTTATAGCAGCATTGATTATCCACGCGAAAGCCGGCTTACAGCAAAGAGGATCAAAAGGGTCATCCAAACCACAAGTTATGCAGAGTACAAGGTTAACAGCCGGAAACTCGCAATATATTAAGCATAACTTCAAACCTACGTGAGTAACTCTAGGGTTTGGGCCTTACCAGAAACAATTTGCTCTTTTGAAAACTCCAAACCCTTAGACTCGAAAATTCGGGCCTTGGGGACTTGGGAAATTGAAAAATGTAACAAGTTGTCTAGCTATTAAGCTTGAAAACCCAAAAATCCGAGTCTTGGGGACTTGGGGACTTAGAAAAAATCCACTTGTCAAAACCCTCGAGACCAGGAAACCGAGTCTCACAAAAGGAAAAATAGCGAAAGTCGGAAAACCAGCAACGGAAAGTTTAAAACTAGTAAATACCAAATCTATGCAAAAGGCCAGAAGGGACACGAATGGTATTAAGGTTTTAGCGTATTACAAACCGAAGGAGTAGTATCGAAAAGTGCGCAGGCGCACTATTAAAAGAATAATTGTTTTAGATGCCCATTGGCCGAATAAAGTGTTTGAGGCCGCGAAAAGTAAAACTTCACTCGGCATCCTTCGCCGAGTCTTCAACGTTGTCCTTGGCAGCCGGGTCATGGGTTTGCTCTTCAGCGGTCTTCTCAGCACCTTTACCTGGATTGGCAGCAGAGTCGGCACGAGCTGGTGGACGGGCAGCCGGTGTAGAGGAGGAAGGCCCAGTGTCGGCCTCCGCCTTTCTCTTTGCAGCTTCCTCCCTCTTTTTGGCAGATTCCTCCTTCCACTTCTCCAGCATATCAAAGGGCTTGGGAAGATCCGCTTTGATCGGCTTATCTTCAACATCATAAGGCGTAACAATCTTGTTTAGCTCCAGACTGTCGGCGATCGTGCTCGCCGAGTGACGCACCTCAGTTTGGATAGCTTTAAAATTCTTGGCGGAAAATTTGGAGCCGTCGAGGTTGAATTCGGGAAACCCGGCCACGAGCTTTGCCGGCTCAAGCTTTGGAAAATAATCCTTGGCCAGCATAAGCCCGCGGGTTACCCCAACCCGGCATGAAGAGCGCTTCCAGAGGTCGATCCACTCGGGGATAGTGCAGCACGCTTCCAGCAAAGTGTCCAAGCCACAATAGCCCGTAGCCGGCCAATGCACAGCCTCCAGAGTCCACTTGGTGCCGGCAGAAAACTGCCGGATAACGCCTTTCAACGTCTTCAACTTCTCAATGTCATCTTCGTCTGGGGCAGCATCACCCGGTCCTGCAGTATAAACAGAAAAGGTTAAAGCAATAACACCCGGGTATTGTGCGTAATGGAAGTCCCGGGTTATAGTTAGCGAGTTATAGATCTTTACCAAGAAGAGGGCGATAAGTATCGGCAATTTGAGCAGAGAGCTTCTTCAATGTATTTTCGGCATGATGGCACTTCTTCTTGTACCTTTTTACATCTTTATCAAGGTTCTCTACTTCAACTTCAAGTTCTGCCCGCAGCTTTGTCTCGGTCTCAATAAGCTGATTTGTTTTGGCCAACATCTCCTCGGACCGGGTCATTTGTGCCTACAAAGAAAGGAAAATGAAAGATTAGTCGGATATAAAGGGAAGTACCGAGTAAACTCTGCCTAGTAAAACTCGGAACTTGGGGAGTAGATGAGTATGTGCACAATGTTGATCAGGATTACCTGGTGCTCAGCAGCCATGGCCTCCAGGATATCTCGCTCGGTGGTCTTCAAAGCAAAGAGCGCGTCCATCATTTCTTCATAGGAGAGGTTGTCGAGCTCCATCTTGGAAGAGCCGGGATCCTGGTCCGGGGTTCTCTCTTTCTTAGGGGTGGGCACCCGGGTCGTCTGGGTGTTGGGAGTGGGATCACTCCTCCCTATGCCTAGGATCACGATGTCGTCATCCCCGGGTGTGTGTGAGGGGATCGGATACTCGGCCTCCTGCTCGGACGGATCTTTCAGCGGGACTACTTCTTCTTCTTCAGCGCCGCCAGCCGCGGCCTTCACAGTATCTACCGGATCCTCCATCTCCGGGTTGTCCACGTCCATATCGTCCGGGTCGCTGGTGGTGACCTTGGCTCTGAGGAAAATAAAAGGAGCACTTAGTGCATGATGAATGAAACTTATGAAAAGTGTTGGTATATCCAATAGCAAGAAAGACAGCTTACTCGGTATTCACGAAGAAATCCGCCGGAAAATCGTTGCTAGACCCGGAGGAAGCTCTTAAGGGGTCCGAAAGTGAGACCCGGAATTGTCCAGCTAGGGGGTGATTGGGAGAAGAATGTTTTTGAGGAGAATCTGAAGGATGGGTTTCGGAAGTACCGGCACGGCGAGCTGGGGACGAAGGGATACCCGGGTTGAGAGGATCCTCACCCGGGGAGTTCCGGGTTACCCTGCGCTTGACTGGGCGGGCTCCTTCAAGTATGGCGAATCGGACAGGCGTTGGTTAAGCTCGCGCATGTTAGCGAATGAATACGGTTTGGAGGCGACAGAGGAATACGGAACCTTGAATACAACCCCTCGGGGTTTCCTCTTGGCTCCAACCTCGACGCCCGGCTCTGCCTCACTCTCGTCACTCTGGGTCTCCTCCTTATCCTCCAACCCTGGAAAACATAGTGTATAGTCGGAAAAAGGGAAAAGTTCGGTAAAACAAGTTAACAGAAATAAAGATGAACGAAACCCGGATGTTACCTTCGTCCGAGTCAACTGGCTCTTCCTCCTCCTCTTCGGAATTTTCGGAAGGAGGTGGGGTGTCAACCTTCCAGAAAGTGTTGTCCTCCTGAGGAAAAAGTACAATGATAAGAATTAATGAGTGTGCAGCAAAAGTATTAGTCGATGAAGCAATGGAAGCCGGTTCTTACAGCGGGAGCGGGTTATCGCGGGTAAATGGATCCAAGCCGGCTATCGTCCAGATCACCTCCATCTTCTCGGTCAATAAATTCTTGATTATCTTGTTCGCGTCCGCGGCCGGGTAATTCCTCATCGAGTAACGAAGGCAATCCGTGGTATGCCCAGAGTTTGGGCCGGACGGCATTGGGCTGGATCCGGAAAGTTACCCAGGTTTTGACTAAGTTAAGCCCAAGGAGGCCTTGGGCCGAGAGTACAGCGAGTTTGACGAGGAGGGGCTGAATAGATTCTCGATCCGACTCAGATGCATAAGAGCTAATGTTATTGGAAAGTGTGAGCAGATTTTCAAAGAAACCCGGCAGTGTCTTTTCGCTGGGTGAGGAGGTGTCCTGGCAATAGAAATAGGTCTTTTGCCAGTGTTTGACATGGGAGTTAAGGCTTAAGGTCGGCATCAGGGAATTCTTTCTTCTTTGGATAGAACCCCCCCCCCCCCCGCAAACCAGGAGGGCCGCGTCACCGCTTTCGCGGCACGGTTTTCACTGGAACAGTTCAAGAAAGAGTGCGAGGTTTGGAGGAATGCATAGGTATGATTCGCACAAGACAATGAAATGCGTGATGTTGAGCGTGGAATTGGGTCCTATATCAAATACTCGGAGACCATAGTGGTTCAGCAATTCACGGAAGAAGGGGTGACCCGGGGGACGGAAGCCCCGGATCACGTGTTCTACGAAGCATATTACCTTGTCTATGCCCGGAGTGGGCCGAGTCTCTTCCCCAGGGACGCGCCGGTGGATATCTTCCCGGGCGGGGAGGACGCCCGACTCTGCGAGCTCGTCCAATTTGGCCTTGGTCGCGCTGGATCTCGCCCAATTGGCAGAGATAGACTGACTCGGCTTCGCCTTAGCCGGCTGTTTCCCCTTCGTCTTTGTGCTGGCTTTGGGTGCCATGGGCGTAATCTAAAAACAGGAGGCAAAGTGCAAAGTGTAAGTGACTTGAGACCCGGAAAAATGATCATTATCCGACTATCTGAAGAACACTTGCGGAAAATTTTGGCAGATTGGTTCTAGGCGGAAAATTTTACGAGGAAGTTTGTGACTACGAATGTTGGAGATACATTGTGAGGAGTGCAATTGAATCTATAACTAGTGTTGATCATGGAATTACGGGTGCGGAGTGTTCAACTAACGAAAAGCAAGAAATGCATCCACGGGCGGAACTAGATCCAATCTAATCGAGTGAAATTGAAGGTGAAATTTATGGAGCGAGATTGCTTACCAGTGGGATCTGGAGGAGAGCGCGGCGGCGGCAGATGGCGCAGTGGATGTGGTCCTTTAGGCCTTCCGGTGAGCTGCTCGAGGGCGCGGCGGCGGAGGTCAACGGTGGCGCTGCGGGGACTGGTCTAGTGCGCGGACGGCGGCGGCTCGTCTCCGCTAGCGTGCCCGTGGACGCCGTGGCGGCGCGGTCTTGAGCTCGGACGAGAGGGCGCCGAGAGGAGGTGAAAACAAAGAGATGGGGGAAATGGAGTACTGGGCCTAGGGTTACCCCCTGGACACCTACTTTTAGGCGCGGGGTGGAAGATGCCCTAGGTCTAAGCGGTGGGAGCCAAAATTTCGGAAAAAGATACCTAACCGGATTTTTTGGGATAGGCATTAAAGGCTCCCGTTACGAGAAATCCGGAAAGGATTGGAGCAGATTGCGAGCGAGATATTCGGATTGACTGGCAAGTGGTGCGATCCGGGTCTTGTATGTTTTCCCGGAGTGTTGACCCGGGAAAACGGTGCTAGATTCGGGGAAAGCCGGGTTACAATATGGACCACCTACAGAGCTAGGCCTAGCTGTTATCAAAGCATCTTAACCCGGTATTTTGTGAGCTTGTACGTTTGTTATTTTGCAGGGAATAGCGTGCGCTTCATGGTTGATCCCGCGAAGCCCAAGCTATTCTGGGGACTACTGATGGAGGGATGATAACCCGGTAGGCAAATACCAAGGTATAACTTGGCCCAAAGGGAACCTCACAAGACCCGGCTCAAGGAAAAGGAGCTTCTAGAAGGCCCAAGAAGTAGTGTAGGCCTCGTAATACGGCTTGTGGGTTACGGTAAGGAAATTTAGGGTTTGTATGCGGTGACCGGGTAGGACTCCGAGTATGCCTTGGATAGGAAGCCAAGGGGCCGGGTAATATATAAACCGACTCCTAGGGTTAGACCAGAAGAGAGCTTTTCATCAGATATTCGAGTATCCCCTGTAATACGAGAGTTGAGATTGTAACCCAAGATCGGAGACTCGGCGACTTGATTGCCAGAGCTACCAGATCGATTATTAGTATGATTCCCCCTGAGCTAAACCCTCTCCCAAACACCAGAGTCGAATTGCCCCAAGATAAGTTACCCCCGGTAACGTCTGTCGTGATTATCCCACGACAAGTTGAGATGTGTTTCCCAAGGTTTTAACTGTAGCGTCATGAAATATGAGAAGTATGATGTGAATGGGTATCGCTTCCATACGGAGGATCATCAGAAGAGTCGGCCGAATGCAAAAACGGTAGATACCGGGGTTTTCACCCGAGGCGCCAGAGGAGGCGATGGAGCCGATTCCGTAGACTACTACGGAAGGTTAGAGAAGGTATAGGAGCTGACGTTCAATCGCACCAACGTAGAACTCAAGCTCGTTGTGTTCAAATGCCACTGGTTCGACCCCGTCCATGGATACAAAAGTACCCCTTCCATTGGGTTAGTTGAAGTTAGGCCTTCAACCACCTATAGCGGAGCCGATGTCTTTATTTTGGCTCACCAAGCCAAGCAAGTTTATTATTTTCCTTACCCATGCCAGAAAGAAGCACTCAAGGGTTGGGAGGTCGCGTTCAGGGTATCGCCACATGGTAAACTACCCATGCCGTCCGACGACGATTTATAACAACATTGACCCGAAAACGTACCAGGGAATTTTCTATCAAGAGCAAGAGGACCTCGGGGACTTTGACTTACAAATGGGTGGTCTTGAGGACCTTGAGAACAATACAGAAACTCGTGGTGAGTCAGTTGTGGATCTAAAGGACATAGACATGCTTACCAAGCTACATACAGACAATGGCGACGATGATGAGCCACCACCGTTCGAAGATCCTCTAATTTACTACTCACGTGATAGTGATACGGATAGTGAGAACGAGAACCCACTTAATTATGAGAGTGATGATTCGAGGTGATGTCTTTATACTTAGTATTTTATCTTAGTATTTTTTATGCAATTTTCACCATTTTATACTTAGTATTTTTTCTTTTGAACATGCCTAGTGATGCTCTACATTTTATGCCCAGTTTCACCATTTTATGCTAAGTGCCTACATTTCACCATTTTATGCTAAGTGCCTACATTTTTACTATGTAGACGTGATTTAATTGTTTTCTCTTTCTCGATGAAGGTGATTGGACAATATGAGCCAAGGCAAGGAATCATCGTCGTCCTTGCTCAAGAAGATTACACGCAGTGGTAGATCTTTGTTTCGCAATCCGCGCTACCCCGTGGACGACAGTGCGGTTGGAGGACGAGGGCGCCGGGCACGAGGTGGAGGTGGACGTCAAGGTGGAGGACGGGGACGAGGTGAAGGTGGCGGGGGAGGTGTAGACTTGGAACCTCCACCCTCCGCGTCTGGTGACGTGGCTTCCCAGCTGCAGATGGAGTCTAGGGATGAGGAGGAGACGGAGTCCAGACCGGAGGAGGAGGAGTCTAGACCGGAGGAGGAGGAGGAGGAGGTGGTGGAGGTGGAGATGGAGGGGGAGGGGGAGGGAGGAGGAGGGGCACCGAAGAAGCTGCGGGTTCATGGGGAAGTGGGAGTCCCCGGTGCGGATAAGGAGCCTACCACGGAGGAGGGGAAAACCCTCATTTATCCAAATAAGAACGAGTAAGTTTAGTAATTTTGTAATTTTGAACATGTAGTTTCATTTTTGGCATATGTACTAATGTTTGATTATTATGCAGGAATTGGACATATGCTGCAGGGAGCCGCCAGCCTTTGAGCTTGCTTGGAGCTCTGATTAGGTTTTTTTGGCCGGGCTTTTACGCTACGGCTGTGGATGGCGACCCGAAGTTGGCCACTTCTTGGCTGGACTACGAGGCTGCCGATTGCCCGCCCTTCGGGAAGGCTTCTTACGCCGTGATCACCAAGTTTTGGGTAAGCTATATTTTCTTGAGTTTCGTTCGTAGTTGATGACACAACCGTTCTAACTCATGACGCGCAATTTCTTTATGCATGATTGAAGTGCTTTTTCGGGTGCTAGAGGAGGATAGAGCCACGGCGGGTCGGACTATCCGCGCGGCTTGCGTGAGGTTGACCCGCCAGGTGTGGTACAACCAGAAGCACACCGCCATCAGCGCGTTCATGGCTGAGATGGGAAAGAGGGCCAAGAAGCATGAGAATGTCGATGACCTGCCCAAGATGACCGCGAGCCTCACGCGTATCAAGGCTACCCTCCCCGCCGACGCCGTCCCTGTCCAGCCTCGTCGACGGCGTCATGGAGCTGCCTCTGCCGATGTAAGTTGTTCTCTCATTCTCATCATGTTTTCTGACATTCCCCTCTGCATTGCTAAGTTGTCGATATTAACTGTTTTCCTAAATTGTAGCCGGAGTTCGATGCGGCCTATGCCGCTACTTATGCGAAGTACAAGCTGGACCTACAGGAGTGGACGCAGAGGAGTGAAGCCTCCATTGCGTACACTAAGGAGTTCGAGACTATAAGTTTTCAATCTATATTTCTGCAAAATATGACAAGTCACACTAGTTTGAATGTTTATTTTGGCAACACATGACATCTAAACCATCTTGTAGGCTATGATGAGGTGGATGACCACCGGAGAGCGAGGGCCGCCTCTAGGAGAGCGTCCTGATGGGCCAAGGCCGATTCTGGTATTCACATCGAGGGAAGAGTTTGCCCTCACATACTACTCAAAGACCCCCGGTATATTCTTATCCACACCACCTTACTGATTTACTTTGCCTCTCAAGTGTCTAACTCGTGCTCGAACATGTAGGGTACTGGAGCTTCGGAGAACGCGCATTTTGGCCGGGCTTCTACTAGTGGCTCCCCGGGTTCGCTCCAGACGACGCCGATTCACGACCGTGCTTCTGCCACTCCTGGTTCCTCGCCTGGTGGCTCAGGAGCTGGTTCGACGGACACGGCACACGATCGGCCTGTTTTCACGAGGGGAGACTTGGGCTACACCCCTTCTCCTCTGTACCGTTTGTAGCTAGCTAGGGATAGCTAGGGATGTATCTGGATCGATGTATGACATTAAACGATGTTTGTATGGATGGTTTTATGGTTAATAATGATGCTATTGTGCTTCTACATGTTTTTAATGCATTGAATTAATATTTGTGCCATTTCTGTGATTTTTTGGAACCAGAACAGCCAAAAAAAATGTGCATAGGCTATGCCGACGGCAATGCCGTCGGCACAGGCCCTGCGCTGACCAAATGGTCAGGCCTGTGCCGACGGCATTGTCGTCGGCATAGCCCTTGCCTCTCAGCCGACGCGCACGCCTCCCAGCTCGCCGCGTGTCCACCGATGTGCCGACGGCATTGCCGTCGGCACAGAGCCCTCCACCAGAGCACACGGGGAGCTGCCGCGTGGCAGAGTGTGCCGACGGCAATGCCGTCGGCGTCTTGGATGCCCTTGTCAGACCCAAGTGGGGCCCACCAGCTCCTGTGCCGATGGCGTTTGGATGTGCCGACGGGCAATTGAGCTGCGCCGACGCGGGCATACGCCGACGGCTTTGTGCCGACGGTGGCCGTCGGTACAGACGGTGCCGAGCCATCGGCGTACAGGCAGATTCCTGTAGTGGGGCATCCTTGCGGAACATGTGGCTCCAGAAGCGGAGCTCTACCTTCGCGTTGACTAGCTCCAGCCGATGCTTTCCTGGAAGGGAGTCGCCGAAGGGCGGTAGCTCGAAGGTCCGGGCAGTGATGGGGTCCAGCAGGGACACATGTCGTCGTGGACGGTGAGGGCCCAGCCGTAGGAGCACCTCATGATGCGAGAGCGTGTCACACAGGATTCGAACTTGTGACCTTGGCGTTGATACCATATTAAATTTCATGCGCTAACAAACTATTCCCAAAAATCGGTCTAATGGGCCAGACAATCCACTTATACACTTGAAAACACACCTGTAGCAAGACGTTTAAAAGAGAAAAGAAAAATCAGCGCAAACTTCTCATGTGCGCACAATAATTTCCCTGCGCAATTATTTCTTGTAGATGGTGGGAATAGAAAGAGAACGCCCCACCGCGGAGATCATGTAAAAGAGTAAGCACCATTGATTGATGTCTGCATAGCCGCACATGTTTTTTTTTCCTTTAGGGGTAACAACACAGTAAGGGCATAATCAGGGGCGGAGCTATGGTAGACTCGTCGGGTGCAGATGACACCAACGATTTTTGCTGATCACGTACGAATACACAAAGAGTGCGGATTTCCCACATGCCCGTTGGCACCCCGGCACTATCCTAACCGTCCACTCGAAGAAAAGTCCAGATGGTCAAAGTTGAACATGCTTTTGCAGTTTGGCCCCCCGAAAATACACAATTTAACCCGCGGTCCGTGGGAGGGGATAAAACACGCATTTGTTCCCAACCCTAACCCGCCGCCCACCTCATTCTCCCTCCCCCTCCCTGCTGATCCGCCGCCACCTCCCACTCGCCCCGCAGCCACTGCACGCCCCCGGCGCCTCCCCCACCGCGCCAGGAGGAACCATGCCGTCCCGAGGCGCTCCTCCACCGAGCCTCCTCCACCGCCCCTGCAGCGCCTCCTCCATCGCGCCCGGAGGACCCCATCGACGCCCTCTCTAGATCCTACCCGGCGACGAGGAGCGGCGGGCCACGGCGCCACGAGGAGCGGCGGGCAACGGCGCCACGACGAGCTGCGGGCCAGCCACAGCGTCGCCTGTCCAACGACCGTTCTTGTCACCCGCATCAAGCTCCTGCCCCGCCTCTCCCGGCCACGGCGGGCGGTCGAGCCCGGAGCTCCTGCCCCGCCTGTCCCCGGCCAAGGCGGGCGGTCGAGCCCGGAGCTCCTGCCCCGCCTGTCCTCCACCGCGCCTCCACCGCCGCCTGGTCGCCGGACCAGGGCCTCCGACGACGACGACTGCCGCCCGACCAGATCCCGACGGCCCGAGCTCCACGCGCGTGCAGGAGGCCGAGCCCCTCCACCCTCCTCTCATGTGTCCGCCTGCGCTCCACGGACGGATCTGGAGGGGCGCTCCTAAGATCTATTTTCTTCTTGTTCTTTTTTCCTTGCAGATGATGGATCACACTGAATCCAATTCTAGTTTGTTGTTATTCTATGAATTCATCTTGAATCTTTATTCATGTCGAATTTATTGAATTGCCAATAAATCCTCTGTTTGTACATGTATAAATCGTGTGTGAATCTTGAATGATTGTGCAAATCTCGTATGAATGCATCTGTGGATATTTGTGGGATTCTTTTCTGATGGAGAACACTTCCTGGTCACGGAGCTCTGCCTAGAGGACGGCGTCAATACTGCCCCTTTGGAAGCCAAGCTCTTCAAGCTATACTCATCCTCGTCGCCGCTGGCCGCAAATGGTGGTGGTGGCCAGTGGGAGGTCACGCCCGCCACCAGCCGTGACAGCAAGGTCACCTTCCAGGACGTTGTGGGCTGGAGAACTCATAGGGTCATCCCTTTCACTAGCTACTTGTGCTGGGCTGATTACAACCGAGGTGTTCTCTTCTGCGATGTTCGCAGCATGACTCCTGAGCTCAAGTACCTCCGGTTTCCCATAGCCGACATGCCGTATGACCATTTTCCAAAGTTCTCCCGCACTCTGTGTGTCACCAACAAAGGTGATACCATGAAGTTTGTCAAAGTTGTAAGAAAAAATAGCATATTCCGTAACTGTAATTCTGGCTTTGGTTATACCATCAGTTTGTGGACGGTGCCGGTGAGAAGCTGCGATGAAAAGAAGTGGGTGGAGGATTTCTGCATCACAGACACTGAGCTCCAGGATATGGGCCTTTATGACGATGGTCGTCTCCCTGGTTCTGTGCCGCAATTCCCTGTTATGAGCATGGATGACCCCGACATCCTATACTTCATCTTGAGAGGCACATCTTCAGGGGCGGAGCCAGGATTTACACATAGGGGGGGGGGGGGGCGAAACGATGATGATCGTCCGTGAATTACAATGTATGAAAATATCATCTGAAAAATAACACCATATTATCACAGATTTTTCTTATACTAATATTTAAAAAACATCAACCTTTTCATTCATGAATAAGTTGACATTTTTTTACAAAAGAAAGCTAATTTTCCAAAGTTGTAGATGTCGGTTCTACTATTGCCAACAATTTGATCAAAATTAGGCACTAGGTTAGATTCAGATCGAAGCTATAGGCAGATAAAGTTTCACTATTACCAATTATTTGATTCAAGTATGGCGCTAGGTCAGATTCAAAATCTAAACAATTGGTATGAAGAAATAATAGTATAGTATTGTTGTCGCTCTATCTAATTACTGGATAATGGTCAAACTCAAACAAAAGGGGCTTATATTTGACTAGTTGTAAGTGTAAATATATTGTGTACCTTATAAGACAAAAAAAAACATGTTGCGCAAACGAGGGGATGGAGATCCGCGACTAGCGGCGATCTACCACCACGGTCGGGGCACTCGCGGCAAATCGGCTGGATAGGAAAGCCATCCATGGACGGTGGCTCCCGATCAGGAGCAGCTGGGAGGCGGCAGGTATCCCAACGATCTTGGTACTAGATCGATCGGGGAGGGAGGTTAGACGGACAAGCATAAAATATGCCATCAAATGACCAATTGCCGATTGCTAGACAGTACCGGTCATGGGCTGTTTTGTTTTGTTGCTCATTTGGGCTTCCGTGTGTGCAGATCTCCGTGGATTAGTATGTGCTACAACCTTAAACACTGATTAGAACGTGTACTCATAATGTGTAATGGTATTACGTGATATAAAACGTTGGGAGGGGATGAGCCATTAGGGGGGGTCTGACCCCTGCTAGCCCCCCCTTGTCTTCGCCCCTACACATCTTTCCTCATTGATGAGGTGACGTCATGGATTGTCACACTTGACATGAAGAGCAAGGTCCTGAGTTATATATGAGTGTATCAAAGGCTTATCTGATGACAACATCTCCTGTGGCTTTGGCTTCTTTCCTAGCAACTTCACTAAGTACATGACGACGCACTGAAGGTTGAATATGGGCTATTATGTTCAAGAACAAAATCAAGGTGCAGAAAAACACCAAACCATGGTTGCTCTTTTGAGCATACCAGAGGGGCACTCTGATCTAGTGGTTCGCAACAATGTTGTGCTTGAAGCCAAACTGCACTCTTGAAATTTTTATTGCATCGATTGAATGAACCATGCCTAAGTTTCAGATCAGGAGCTGCAACTAGTCTTCTGAGTGGAATCGTAATTCAAATTTTCTCTTCAAGATAATGTATATTTCTGTTCGAGCAAAAAAAAAATATAATGTTGTCCCAATCTACTACTCCCTCCGTTCCAAAATGTAACCCTTTTTAGTGAACTAGTTTAGCTTGCTAAAAAGGCTTACATTTTGGAACGGAGGTAGTATTAGCCTAGCCACTAGTAGAAACAGGGCCAAAAGATTTTACCTTTAGTACCAATTCAATTAGGAACCGGTACTAAATGTAAAGTTAGTACCGGTTTCAGAGCACAGAGCGCCGGAAACCTTCAGCACCGGTTCGTTCG
This sequence comes from Alopecurus myosuroides, assembly GCA_028641055.1. Classification (NCBI taxonomy): domain Eukaryota; kingdom Viridiplantae; phylum Streptophyta; class Magnoliopsida; order Poales; family Poaceae; genus Alopecurus; species Alopecurus myosuroides. The sequence goes on along the minus strand of CM054058.1, from coordinate 41,707,853 downwards.
GAGTTTTTAGTACCGATTCGTGACACGAACCGGTACTAAAGGTTTTCGCGCCAAATTTGCTGTGGATGTGGGGCCGGCGCTGCATCTTTAGTACCGGTTCGTATCAGGAACCGGTTCTAGAAGGTTTCCAGCTTATTTCTCAACCCGAGCACACCCGAGAGGTCACACATTTCCAAAAAACTTCTCTCCTCTCACACTCCAACAAATCTTCATTTTTCTCCACCATTTAATTAAGATTGGCAACTACCATCTATACAAGGGTTAGCAACATTATCCTTTCTTCCGGCATTCCTTATTTAGCTCATTTCCTATAGTTTAACTCGTTTCAATTATTTAGTGCTAGCAAGGTGTTTGATGAAATGTCTAAGTTAGGGATTTCATCCGTTTTATACGCAATTTGAGCTTAAATTAAAATATGTTTTGTTGGTTTAGTATCTTCCCCGTCCTCAACGCCATCGATCGCTAGTGTCCTCCCTAGCCGGCATCAGCTTGGTGAGCCTACTTGTTTTTATGTTTTATAAAAAAACTTAGTTTCATGTGATAGATGCATATATATTACTATATAATTTTCTTACCTGTATGATTGTTTTTTATGTATAGTGCCATGGTTTTGATATCTGTCCCCCCGTTGTCCCTCGTCCGGTCTACGATTCATATGTGGTATACTTTTATAACTATTTGTTTCATTTTGTTTTATGACAATTATACCGACCATCTTGACATAGATATTTTATCTAGGAAGTAGTTAAACTAGAAATTCCAACCGACCCTCTGGTCGAGATGCTAAATTTATTTGAGACAAAAAAAATGATTTGAAAGAAAAATTGAAAAGAAGTGAAGATCTTCGTCTGCAATGCCAAGAAGAGAAGATGAAATTGGACTTGAAGCTTGCCGACGTCGTCGATGATCACCAGATCAAGATGGATGCAATCCACTTGAAGGTTAAAAGATTATAAAATATGCCATTAATCAAGACGCTTGGTATCATTATGATGTAGGTTAAGTAGTTACCTTAGTTGCGATTTTCATCGCATTTTTCGTTGGTTTTAATTTTTTTAGATAATTGTATGTTAGTTCGAGTGTATGTTTTATGAGAACTATGTATTATATTTGGTCAGTACTCCACCTTACTTTTAATATGATGGACCTGTATATTAATTAATCTGTCACTCATGTATGATGTAGTAGGGTAATTAATGAATGATTCTTAATATACTTATATAATGCACATGAAACGACAATGGATGTACGGTGACCGGAGTTCTCCCGAGTTTCTTAATGGTTTCATGTGTTGTCCCTGTAGTTTCTGTAAGAATATGAAGGATTACTCTAACTCAAGAACTATTCACTTCCACCTGTTTGAGAACGGTTTCATGCCCGGCTATAATTGTTGGACGAAGCACGGAAAAAGAGGGGTTATAATGGAAGACAACAAAGAAGAAGAGGATAATGAAAACTATGCTATATCACTAAACACGATGATAGGACAATGGAGGGAGACGAAGATGAAGAAGATCTCATTTTTATGAGCCCGATGTCTATTTAGGTGGGGCCATTCGTGATGCGAAGATTAACTGCGGAAGTGAAAACGAGAAGTTAAAGTTGGAGAGAATGTTAGAGGATCACAACAAATTGTTGTACCCAAATTGCGAAGATGGCCAGAAAAAGCTGGGTACCACACTAGAATTGCTGCAATGGAAGGCATAGAATGGTACTTCTGACAAGGGTTTTAAAAAGTTTCTGAAAATAATAAAGAGGATGCTTCTAGGGGAGAATGCATTGCCCTCTAGTACTTACGAAGCAAAGAAGGTTGTCTTCCCTCTAGGATTAGAGGCGCAGAAGATACATGCATGCATCAATGACTGCATCCTCTACCGCGGCTAGAAGTACGAGAATTTAAATGCATGCCTGGTATGCGGTGCATTGCGGTATAAGATCAGGCGAGATGACCCTGGTGATGTTGAGGGCGAGCCGCGACCCAATAAGAGGGTTCCTGCCAAGGTGATGTGGTATGCTCCTATAATACCACGGTTGAAACGTTTGTTTCAAAACAAAGAGCATGCCAAGTTGTTGTGATGGCAGAAAGAAAACCGTAAGAAAGACGTGATGCTGAGACACCCTGCTAACGGGTCGCAGTGGAGAAAAATCGATAGAGAGCTCAAGACATTTGCAGATGGCACGAGGAACTTAAGATTTGGTCTAAGCACAGATGGCTTTAAGCCTTCAGGGAGCAGAGCTCCAGTCATAGCACCTGGCCGGTGACTCTAGGTATCTACAACCTTCCTCCTTGGTTGTGCATGAAACGGAAGTTCATTATGATGCCAGTTCTCATCCAAGGCCCGAGGCAACCCAGAAATGACATTGATGTATACCTGAGGCCACTGGTTGAAAAACTTTTACAGTTTTAGCGTGAAGAATGTGTACCTGTGTGGGATGAGAACGAACAAAAGGAATTTAACCTACGAGGGTTGTTGTTCGTAACCATCAATGGTTGGCCTGCTCTCAGTAACATTTCAGAACAATCAAACAAGGGATGCAATGCATGCACACACTGTTTAGGTGATACTGACAGTATTCATTTGGGAAACAAGAATGTGTACCTGGGGCATCGTCGATTTCTTTCACAACAGCATCCCGTAAGAAAGAGAGGAGGCAAGCATTTCAGAGGTGAGGCACATAACCGGACAAAACCTACGCGCCCTACTGGGGATGTTATATATGATATGGTCAAGGATTTAAAAGTGATCTTTGGAAAGGTTCCTAGCGAACAATCTGTTCCGAATGACAGTGTCGTACACGTACCCATGTGGAAGAAGAAGTCTATATTTTGGGAGCTACCTTATTGGAAAATCCTAGAGGTTCACTCTTTGAGCAACGTGATGCACGTGACAAAAAAGCTTTGCGTGAACCTGCTAAACTTCTTGGGCGTGTATGTGAAGAGAAAACATACACCGGATGCACGACAGGACCAGCAACGTATGCACGAACGAGACAACATGAATCCAGAGAAATATCAAGGTCCTGCCAGCTACCCTCTTACCAAAGAAGAGAAGGAGATATTTTTTGAAGTCCTGAGCAGCAGCAAGGTCCCGTCTGGCTTCTCGTCGAATATAAAGGGAATAATAAACATGACAGAGAAAACTTTCAAAATCTAAAGTCTCATGACTGCCACATCATTATGACACAATTACTTCCGGTTGCATTGCGAGGGCTTCTGCCAGAAAATGTTCGAGTAACCATTGTGAAGCTATGTGCATTCCTCAATGCAATCTCTCAACAGGTGATCAATCCACTAACTCTATCAAATTTACAGAAGGATGTGGTGCAATGTCTTGTTACCTTCGAGTTAGTGTTTACACCATTGTTCTTCAATATTATGACACATCTCATAGTTCACCTAGTCGAAGAGATTCATATTCTCGGTCCTGTATTTATACACAACATGTTCCCCTTTGAGAGATTCATGGGAATCTTGACGAAATACGTTTATAACCGTGCTAGGCCAGAAGGAAGCATCTCCAAGGGCTATGGAACAGAGGAGGTCATTGAGTTTTGTGTTGACTTTATTCGTGACCTTCAGTCAATCGATGTTTTTGAATCTCGCTATGAGGGGAGGCTGCGCCGAAAAGACACGCTAGGACAGAGAACAAAAATATGTATGAACGGAAATTCTTTCACTAAGGCACACTACACAGTCCTACATAATTCCAGCTTGGTGGCTCCGTATATAGTGGAACACAAGAATATTTTACACTCAAAGTTCACGGAGCAAGGTGAATATTGGATTGATGGAGAACACCAGAAGACTTTCGGCGGTTGGTTGCAAACACATCTCATTAATGACACCATTGTTGAAGAACAACTATACATGTTAGCCAAGCAACCATCTTTTCATATATCGACTTTTCAATGGTACGAGATAAATGGGAATACATTTTACACGATCGCCCAAGATCAAAAGAGCACCAACCAAAACACCGGTGTCCGCTTTGATGCAACAGACGACAATGGGAAGAAGGTCACATCTTATGGGTACATAGAGGAGATATGGGAACTTGACTATGGACCTAATTTCAAGATCCCTTTGTTCCGGTGCAAATGGTTAAACCTAAAAGACGGGGTACAGGTAGACCCATAGTACGGAATGACTATAGTAGATCTGAAGAATCTAGGATACGAGACCGAACCATTTCTGCTAGCCAGTGAAGTGGCTCAGGTTTTCTATGTGAAAGACATGTCTACCAAATCAAAAAGAAAAGAAAAGAAAGGAAAGAGGAGACATCATATGATGAGCCAAAGTGCCATATAGTTCTTTCAGTATAAAGAAACATCGTGCGAGTGGAGGACAAGACAGACATGTCAGAAGATTATGGTATGTTTGAGTACATTGCACCCTTCAAGGTTAAATCTGACCCAAGCATCATACTAAATACCGAAGAGTGTCCATGGTTGCGTTGCAATCATAAGAAAGGGAAACACACGAAGAAAACTCGGAAGACTAGATAGGGATGATGTTCTTGGTGATGTGTAATAATAAACTTGGAATACGACAATTCTGTTGAAAAAATGTTCACAAAAAAAGAAGTTGTATCTAACCTTTTATGCCGGAGATAGAACAAAACAATCGGTATCGCCAGCATACAGCCCGACTGTGACTCGTGAGTGCATATATGCATATCAAATGCACGATCAGACGTATGCTGGAGAATCCGGATGATTTGTATTCACATTCGATGAACTGAACGATGTATCACACCTTTTGTCAAACCTTTTATGCCGTAGGTACAATAAAACAATCGGTTCGCCAGCATACAGCCCCACCGTGGCTCCTAATTGCATATATGCATATCAAATGACGGTAGGACGTATGTTGGCGACTCTGGATGATTTGTATTCGGTCGATGAACTGAATGATGTCTGCAGGGAATCCGAGAGGTGGGCTATATAGGGTCCTCTTACTCACAAAGTGTTGTGCTAGGGTTTCGATCGATCCAACGGTTAAAGCGCTCGAAAGAAGCACACCCATGATACAACGACTCACAAGACGTACAAAGAAACACACAATCTGTGCGATTCTTCCTGATTGGTGGGATTCAGACGCTCGAGAACTACCACTGATCCAACGAAACACACCCCCTGATCCAACGACTCACAAGAGCTAGAAAGAAACACACGATCCATGTGATTCTTCATGATTGGTTGACAAAGTGTTAAAAAAAAGAGCTATCTCCTCATAACATGGCATAGTTTATTATAATGAGGCCATATTGCACACAGACATGCATCTTGGAAGCATGGACAATAGTGACGAAGGAATTTTTTTTAAGTGAATAAAAAAACCATTTTCCATTTTCAGAGTGTCAGAAATGGTTTTTTTGTGAAGGACCTACCACAAACATGTTGCAAAACTTGCGGGATTAATTTTTTGAACATGCTAGGACATGTGATATACCCAAATAAACAAATTTTTTTCTAAGAAAAGATTTCCATCCACCACTTTTGAAAATCACAAGTTTCTGCCGATTCAGATGGAAACAGGACAAATTTGAACTACAGGTGCCTCGTAATTTGCTCATAAATTTTGGTAAAAATAATTTTTAGGTAATCAACTATCTATTTCAATACAGATCCACAATGAGTTGCTGAATATACAACCCCTAGCTAAGAACGGTCATGCCCGCCGTCTTGACTTTCTCCTAAAACGGGCTAAGAAAATTTCAGAGAATTCAAAAAAATACTAAATAACGCGAGAGCCTTCGCCTGGTGTCACTACATATTTCCTAGTATTCACCAAAAATAGTAAACTTCGAATACAACAGTTATGTTGAAAAAGTGTTCACAAAAAAGAGTTATCTCCTCCTAACATTCTAGGGGTTCGGTTGAAATGACGGGTGTTATGGCCAAATACATGGCATAGTTTGTTATAATGAGCCCATATTGCACACAAACATAAATCTTGAAAGCACGGACAACGTTGACGAAGAATTTTTTTTAAGTGAATAAAAAACCATTTTCCATTTTCGGAGTGTCAGAAATAGTTTTTTTTTTGTGAAAGACCTACCACAAACATGTTGCAAATCCTGGGGGATTAATTTTTTGAGCATCCTAGGACATGTGATATACCCAAAAAACCAATTTCTTTTCTAAGAAATGATTTCCATCCACCTCTTTTGAAAATCACAAGTTTCTGCCGATTCAGTTGGAAACTGGACAAATTTGAACTACAGGTGCCTCGTAATTTGCTCATAAATTTTGGAAAAAATCATTTTTAGCTACTCAACTACCTATTCCAATAGAGATCCACAGTAAGTTGCTGAATATACAACCCCTACCTAAGAATGGTCATGCCCGCCATCTTGACTTTCTCTCCTAAAACAGGGGATGAGAAAATTCCAGAGAATTCATAAACCCTAAATAACGTGAGAACTTCGCCTGGTGTCATTACATATGTCCTAGTAACAACCAAAAATAGTTAACTTGGAATACGACAGTTCTGTTGAAAAAGTGTTCACAAAAAAGAGCTATCTGCTCCTATCATTCTAGGGTTTCGGTTGAAATGACGGGTGTTATGGAAAAATACATGGCATAGTTTGTTATAATGAGCCCATATTGCTCAAAAACATGAATCTTCAAAGCGCGGACAATGTTGACTAAGGAATTTTTTAAGTGAATAAAAAAACCATTTTCCATTTTCGGAGTGTTAGAAATGGTTTTTTTTTGTGAAAGACCTACCACAAACATGTTGCAAAACATGGGGGATTAATTTTTTGAGCATCCTAGGAGATGTTATATAACCAAATAAACAATTTGTTTTCTAAGAAAAGATTTCCATCCACCTCTTTTGAAAATCACAAGTTTCTGCCGATTCAGTTGGAAACTGGACAAATTTGAACTACAGGTGCCTCGTAATTTGCTCATAAATTTTGGAAAAAAACATTTTTAGGTACTCAACTACCTATTTCAATAGAGATCCACAGTGAGTTGCTGAATATACAACCCCTATCTAAGAACGGTCATGCCCGCCGTCTTGACTTTCTATCCTAAAACAGCGGCTGAGAAAATTCCAGAGAATTCAAAAACCCTAAAAAACGCGAGACCTTCGCCTAGTATCATTACATATATCCTAGTATCCACCAAAAATAGTAAACTTGGAATATGACAGTTCTGTTGAAAAAGTGTCACAAAAAAGAGCTATCTCCTCCTAACATTCGAGGGTTTCGGTTGAAATGACGGGTGTTATGGCCAAATCCATGGCATAGTTTGTTATAATGAGCTCATATTGCACACAAACATGCATCTTGGAACCACGGAGTTGTTCCGCGTGGCCGCGAGCGCGCGATATAAAATGTCGCGCCTCGAGCGTCTTCTCCTCTCTACGCGTCTACTCCTCTCCCACTCTCCGCTCCACGCACCGCCGCGCCGCCACCATGTCTCCGAGGAGGAACAGCACCACTGGCTTCCGCGGCGTCCGAGTGCGGCCAGACGGAATATTCACCGTGGAGATCCGCTACGGGGACGACCGCATCCCCCTAGGGTTCTTTGGGACAGCGGCGGAGGCCGCCCGCACTGGGACGAGGCGGCCTGGCGCCTCAACCGCCCGCAGTCGCCGATGAATTTCAACGAATGCCACACCCTCCGGGAAGCGGAGGCCAGGGCGCCGACACCGCAGATCGTCACCGCCGCCGACCACCGCCACTTCAGCCACCGCGCATTTCTGGGCCTAGTCGACGCCAGGGACGAGCGCGTCGTCCGCGAGTATTACCAAAACAATCCGGGGGAGGAGAGCGCCGACGAGGATTTCTGGCAGACCTGCGCGGCTGAGCGGGCGGAGCGCCGCCTCGAACGCCACTTCGCGTTAGAGGCCTCCCGGTAGGCGAGGACGAAGGCGCTGCAAGAGTTCCACCGGGCCGACCACGCCGGCAAAGTCTGGGCCTCCGACGATCCGAGGTGGGAGCCTATTTCGGACACGATATCGTGCACCTCCGACGACGACGAGGAGGTCACCCACGAGTTCGCCGACGACGATGTCCAGGGGGAGGTCATCAACAAGTTCCCCGACGACGACGACGAGAAATAATATTCGTCTGTTTCTGTTTTTAATAAAAGAATTTGTATTCCGGCGAACCGCGGAGTGCTAGTGCGTCCGTTTTCTGTTTTTAATAAAAGAATTTGTAGAAAAGGAGGGGAAAAGAAAAAAAGGAAAAGAAAAATAGAAAATAAACCTTTAGTACTGGTAAGTACGACCAACCGATACTAAAGATCCGCCGGTTCGCGCGCACTTGGGGTGGGCCCGAGGAAAACCTTTGGTACCGATTGCTACCACCAACCGGTACTAATACAACTCTTTAGTACCGGTTTGTGCTACCAACCAGTACCAATACCCCTTTGGTACCGGTTGGTAGCACAAACCGGTACTAAAGGGTTGAAACGCGCGGGGAATTAAGCGTTTGTGACCCAAAATTTTTCCAAGTCCCGCAGAAAAAACCGACGCGCCTCCGGGCTCCATCGACGACGACGACGACGAAGTGATGCTGGTCGTTCCCCTGCGCCCCTGCATCGCCTCCGGCCACCGTCCGCCGCCGCCTCCGTGCTCGATCGTTGTCATGCGCTGCCTCTCCCTCTCCCTCCCCGTGCCCGTGGTCGCCCCGGCCGCGCTGCCTCTCCTCGAGATCGTCGCTGCCCCGTGCCATCGCCCCACAGCCGCGCCACCGCCTCCCCCTGCCTGCGCCACCACCCGCCCTCCCCTGCGCCTCCTCGGGTGCATACGTGACAGAGGCAGCAGAGAAGAGCACTCTACTATGATCTACCGTGAGTGTTTTTGTTTATCTTTTTTTCTTTTTTTTCTATTGTAAAATAGATTTAGAATTAGAATTTTTAGTAATTATAATTAGAATTTTTAGATAGTACAACTAGAATTAGAATTTTTAGTACTTAGAATACATAGTACAATTAGAATTTTAGTACTTAGAATAGAGAGTACAATTATAAAATAGATAGTACAATTAGAATTAGAATTAGAATTAGCACTTGTTAAATTTAGCACTTAGTGATTTTTAGAATTAGAATTAGCACTTGTAGAATTAGAATTACAATTATATTGGGTGATTTTTATTGTATTTAGAAATATTAGTTTTTTTAGTTCTTACAATATTTAGCACTTACAATATTTAGCACTTACAATATTTAGTTTTTTAATTTAGTTGATAATATCAAATATTGATTGCTATTTAAATTTAGTTGTTATATAAATTTCAATTTGATTGCTATTAAATCGCAACTTATACTTTTTATTGTACTTAGGAATATTAGTAGAATTATTCTTAGTGTTTACAATACTTAGTGATTAGAATTAGAATTACAATTTAGTGGTTTTTGTAGAGACATTGAGCTATGGATCCGGACGCCCCCCCCCCCCCCGTTCTTCCGAAATGAGGAGGTTCCCGACCAGAAGCCGATGACGATGGCGAAGATTTAACCACACAATTTCTGAATGACTCCGGTGAAGGACTTGAGTCTGAAGAAAGAAGGGCTGAAGAATTTCCCTTAACAAACTCTGGCAAGGTGTATATTATGGAAGTGATATATCAGGAGATGCATTGATTTATTTGTATTGCACTTATAAACGAATATGCTTTCTTTTAGCCTTCTAGATCATCGATCAAATCTGCTAAAAATCAAGGTCCTCGAGGCCCAACGAAACCTCTATCGGACGAGGCTAAATTAGCCCTCAACACATTTAAGGCTAGTGGTGAACCGGTGGAACCCGCAGAGAACGTCAAGAAATTTGTAAATCAAGCTAGAGTTGCAGTTAAGGACATTGTACCAATCAACATTGCAGATTGGCATAAGCTGAAGAAGGCGGCGGTTGACGAAGCTAGTTATGTCAGCGACACTACAAAATTGTTACTTTGGGAAAGTATACTGACACACTTCAACCTATCGTTAAACTTCACGGAAGCCCAGAAGGAGAAGCTTAAGGAATGGACTCTTAAGAAGATGGCCGTACAATTCCAGAGCTCAAAGAAAAAAGCTCAAGGAATGGGCAGACTTTGGGGCTGAAGTGAAAAGCTCAAGGAATGGGCCGTACAATTTGAGAGCCCAGAGGGAAAAGCTCAAGGAATGTGCAGACTTTGGATCTGAAAGTCCAGAATTCACTAGCAGATATGAGAAGCTAAAAGCCCACTGGCCCGCATTTAAGGCGTATAGGACCTCATCAGGATATAAGTCCCGATCAACCACAAATGTAGATAATGCTAAGAAGCAATGTTTTCATAGATTGGGGTCAAGTGGCTACAAGACTGCCATTCCTCTTTGAAAGAATATGAAGCTAAACTGCTGGCAGCCAGGGTCACTCCACAGACATATGACTGGCCCGACCGGTCCAAGTTCTGGTTGTCCGCGCACGGGGCATGGTTGGACCCAAAGACAGGGGAGATCGTTGCACAATGAAAATGGAAGGAAAAACTGAAACAATCACCAAGTAGCTTGTCGATGCAACATGCAAGGTTAGAAGGGGAGTGTACATTCCCGATAGTGAGAATGACGAGTTGACACTAGCTCTCGGGAATCCCAAACACGTTGCATGAGTACGAACCCTCCCATGTCTCACCATGAAGGATGCGTGTCCGGAGCGCGCTGGGAGTTATAGAAGCAGTTCGAGAACGAGGAAGTGTGCTGACCGGTTATCGACATTGGAACAACGGGTGCAGCAGCTGGAGCAGAATTTGCAGAGGGCACCTGATCAACAGCTTTTTATAGAATATCATTAAGCCGATGCCGCGCCATCTCAGCCGAAAAGCAGCGTGGGTTCCTTGCATCTTGAAGGATGTGGAGCAAGCTACCCCGCGGATTATGTCATGGAGAAGACAGAGTGCGAGCTACATGTGCCAATGAGGAACATGTCCATTAAGGTGGCGGTCGGCTATGTTTACCCACAACAAGATGGAGCAACGCACCATCATCAGCCCATTCTAGCTGACTGTGCTCTTGTCGGGGTGGATGACATTGTGCCTGGTTATGAAACAATGGATCTTGATCATCCTGGAGGTGACGATGAGAAGACACTGGGCGATGTCAAGTGCAGTTTTTCCCTCTGAACAAAAAATACATCACCTTTTCAGGCCCCGTGCCAAGGCCACATGACCAGCAAAGGCCATCGACTCCTTCTGGCAATCCACATGAGCAAAAAGGGCCATCGACTACTCCTGCTGGCAGTCCACATGAGCAGCAAGGGCCACACCTACCTGAGGGGGGGGGCAGCACGAGTCCAGCATCTCGATATCCTCCGCGTAAGGAAGCGCCCGTTAAGAGGAACGGTTCACCGGCTAGGAAGAGACCCAGAATAGAGAGAGCACAGCCGCCTCTTTAGAAGTTACCTTGGGAAAAACATGACGAGGAAAACAGGGCCATCTCTCGTTCTCCGGTGGCTGCCCATTTTGCTAAGAAAGTGCCAGAGATACCTTTTGAGAAGATGCTAGATCCGGTGAAAGTTGTGCGTACCGTTGAGAACCTATATAACTCTCCACCATCGCCGCCATCAGACTATAGGCGTTCTATTGAAAAGTCATGTGAGGATATGGTCCAGGCAAAAAAAGGGAAACCGGTGGTAAAGGCGAAAAGTAAACAAGTTCCCCAGCTTCGAGAACAACCCGTTCAATCGGTCCCCTCTCTCAAGGTGTTTGACGAGAAGGCCGTTCAAAGTTCTCGACAAGAAACAACCGATATCGACTACGCCATCCCTGAAGTAGCATATTGATACGTCTCCAATGTATCTATAATTTCTGATGCTCCATGATGATATTATGCCAATTGCTACATGTTTTCTCCCTTATTTATAGCATTTTCATGCATATGGTAGTTCGAGATGAAAGAACCATACGCACTAGGAAGAGAGTTCAGAATTATATCAGTAGCGAACTCTTCATTAATTGGGACGCCCAGCCGATCCATAGACTGAATGTAACCAATCATCTTGATTACATGCGGACTCAGTGGATTGCCATCTTTCAGCTTACAGCCCAGCAAAGCTTGAGAGACTTGATACCTCTCGGTCTTTGCCTGAGCCTGGAACATACTTTTGAGGCTTTCGATCATATCGTAGGCCTCAACATTCTCGAACTGCTGCTGCAAGTACGGTTCCATGTGTGCAAGCATAAGACAGCTAATTTCCGTAGACTCATCTCTAGTCTTACGGTAGGCATTCGTGACAGAGACAGTCGCATCGTCATCTGGCTCTTCTCGAAGTTGAGTTTTGTCGCACCCTGATTTCTAGGGGATACTCACCGTACGAACTGGATAGCAGATGCTTGGATTATGGGGCATAACTGCTCCCACGTCCCAGCTTCCTGGTAGGCCTGCGCTTATGCGCGACAACACAAGCCCTGCTATTCCATCGTCGATGTAAACTATCCACTAGAGATCAAAGGCACTTCCGTCGACGTACTTCAAACCATACACACATGGTACGTCAACGGCGTTGAACAACTGATATCACAACAGATCTCTACGACACAAAAGATTGAAATAAGTTGCAAATGGCTCTCATTAGAGCAGAGATAGCAAATACAATCATTCAGAGGGCACATGCCCCAACAATACATCATTACAATACAGCGGAAGCATTCAACATGTCTGAGTACAGACAATAACCAAATAGGCCTAAGAGGCCGGAAACGAAAAGACGGAGCCCATCCACGAAGTCTCGGATCCTGCCCGGGTCCGCTATCTACTCGTCAGCAGTCTCGTCATACTCCACGTAGTAGCCACCATGGAGATCCTCGGAATCGTCGTCTGCGTAAACCACAGCCCCAAAGGGGTCAGTACATAAACGTACTGGCAAGCAAGACTCACAGTTCACCAAAGTGTAACCCGTCAACACCAAGCACAGATGCTTTGGGTTCAACGGAAGGAAGGGGATATAAAAGATGCTGCAACTGGCTGCTCTAAACAACTACAGAGTTTCTACCACTTCCGGCTAACAGAAAGGGGATAAGATCGAGGATTGTAACCAACTGAAAGATAACTTCAAGCAAACCCATCCTGGATCTCGCCCCTTATCCAAAGAAGCGATCCGAGGATAACTCACACAGTTGTAATAATGATGGTTCAAATTATTGTGTCAATAAGCCTATTACTAGTCAAGTTATTAATCATGGGGTGTAACATGTTTGATCATTATGTTTAAGTTGTCCTGAGTACTTGTTAGCCAGTACTTTCACCAAGTAATCCATAACCGCGGAAAACACGGCTTCTCGAGAAGATTATCCCTGCAGGGTTGCACCAATTTGGCCGTACACTCAAGAATAACCCGCCAGATGGAAATGCACTTCCACCAAGCGGGGTACTCTACACAACCAACCATTCTCCGCATCAAGCCCAAAGCACCTTGGGCGCACGGCTAATCAAGCCCAGAAGAAAATGGACCATCATAGCACTCTAAGACCGTGTCCCCCTATATGCCGACTACGAAAGTTCCACCCTGGCCTGGGCTCGCAAAAACATGATGCGGCAAATGGAAAACACGAACTAAATGAGGCGATTTGGACGAGATGCGAATCAGGTCAAGTTGAGGGGGGCGCCCATACTCGCTTCCCAAATGCGGGTAGTGCGCTCATCATGGATCAGTAGACAAGACCCTTTTCCTATTAGGGTCGACACTAGCAGGCTTCAAAACCTCTCATGGGCCTCCTGCCGGTGCCTTATCATCAAATTTATTATTAACAGTAACATTAGCATGATTGATTGATTAAACATCGAGCCCCCAGAACATAATGAAATAGTAACTGAAAGTAACGGGTAACAGACTCGAGCAAAACAACCTAAGCATGCTAGTAAGACTCTGGCTCAAACAATGGGTTGTAGGAAGGGAGATGAGGCAATATCAGGGTTAAGGGATTCATGTGATGGGTTCGTAACAGAAACAACTACTACTAAGGCTAGCAGAAAAGAACAACGGAAAGTATCGGTAATCAATGTTGAAAGGAACACGATGGTTCATGTGAGTGATAACTTGCCTGCAAAACCCAGTAGCCTGGTACTGAGCTAAATCCTTAGAAGGGGTGTCGTAAGTATCGTCGGTCTCAACGTCGTCGTGTATCCGAGAAGAAGCAAACAAACATTGCAGAAGATAAACAATCAATATCATGGCATAGGTGCACAAACATGGGATGATGCATGTCATGTTAATAGATGCAACAAAATAAACTAGTTGATAGGATAGCACAATTTAAATGGACAGATATGCAATTTTGAGTTGCATATGAAAAGCCCATGGAATTTGGTTAGATTGTTTGTTTTCCAACTATTCAACAGGTGCTAGTGGTTTAGTATGATGCATGCAACAGGAAAACAGCAAAATAACAACATAAGAATCAAATTTAAATAGGGTGTAGCAATTTAGAAGTTTATTGGTAATTTAGGGAAATTTTGGGTGCATTAAGATGACACACAAGTATTTGTTGTTTTCAACCAATTAAATTGTTCAAAACAATTAACAAAGTTGATATTTGAATAGATCATAAAATTTTGGTTGGATTACATGTTTCACATTTTGAAATTGGACTTAGGATTATTTAATTATGAATTAAACAATAATAAACAATTTTTAATTGCATTAACCAAGAATTAAATGGTTTAGGCAATTTTAATTATTCAAAACAGAAAACAAAAATTATATTTGAATAGGTTATTCAAAATGGTATGGAAAACATATTTTATTTGCATTATTTGGAAATAGTATGAATTAGTTATGAATTATTGCAAATTACATTTGAATTATCCAAATTTGAATTTTAAAAGTATTTTGAAAACTCAAAACAGAATACAAATTGATTATTTGGAAAGGTTATGAAATTTGGAGCAGTAAACATGTAAAACTTTTATTCATTGGGTTTATAGTTTAAAAGTTATGGATTTTTGAAGTTAGTGTGTTATTCTGCCAATTAAAGATATTAGAAAACAAAACAGAAAATGTTTTAGTTGTTGTGTTACACCCACGGGGTCTAACCCCAGCCACTGACCCGTGGGGTCGTGGCCAGCGTGGCAGCCAACGCGGCGTGTGCGCTGTGAGGTGGCACTGGCGGTCACCGACGGGTGGACCCCACCCCCACGCGCGGAAGAAAATGCAAAAGGGTTGCGCCGCGCGGGGTTCGATCCCTGGACGCACTGCTCGCGCGGAAGGGAACGCTACCAGATGGGTTGCTCGCGTGTTGTGATATGATGGAAGCCTGACAGAAGATATTCTATGACTCTCACGTTAACTGAACCGAACAGAGCGTTCGCTTCCTGAACCTGACGAAAAGAAATTCAGACAGCGCGGCGGACGGAGCCCTGACCTCGACTAGCGACGATTCCTGGCGATCGGGGGCAGTGGACTCACGCGGTGCTCACGCACGCCGGTAGGGAGTAGAGGGAGAGGGATAAGGAGCAGGGACGGTGGCTCACCGTGGGCTGTCGAAGCAGAAACAGCAGCAGGTGCGGACGAACAGCAGGGAGGCGGCGGCAACTTGGCGGCGACGGCGCGGCCACTACGAGCTCTCCCGGCGAACGACGAGGTGACGGCGAGCACCAGTGGACAACCGCGCTTCCATTCCCGCCATCCATTACTCCTCGAGGTGAACAGATTGTAGACGCGGTGAGGAGGCAGTGGTGCTCTGTGGTCGGGTTCAGGCATGTTCAGGTTCAGAGAGAGAGTCGGGGAAGAGAGGAAGAAGAGGGACTGGCGGCGATGGAGGGTTAGGGCTAGGGTTGAGGGGCAGAGGAGTAGGTGTGTAGTTATAGGGCAGAGGTGCTGTACGGCTGGGCATCCAAGGGCATGGAGGAGATCGAGCGGTGATGAACCTGTTCGTACAGAACGTGACCTCACCGAGGTGGAAGAAAAAGACAGCGAGGGGGTACTGGGCCAGGAATAGGGTAGTTGGGCTGGTTTAGGTGGGCTGCTGCACTCTCTCTCTCTCTCTTTTGCTGTTTGTTTTATTTTTATTATTTTTTTTTTGTAGAAAACCAAATTTGGAGAAAAACATGAGGTCTTGTTCATATAAAAATTAGGAAAAACTTAGGATAAATTTCTTAATTGAAATGCAACCACTTGGTAGCTTTGTTTTTCAAAAAGTTAAACATTTGCTTGCTGTTTGGAAATCAAACCAATTTAGATGAAATTGCAATATTAATTAATATTGGTAAAACAAAGCATTTTCCATAGGGTTTTCCCCTAGGGTTTTAGAAGGGTTTAAAGAGTGCAAAAGGGGTGGTGAATTTTATGGTTTCAAAAAGGTACTGATTTGAGAATTGAATTTGGAAACAATTTGAAATTAATTGATTAATTGATTAAGTGATTGATTGAATTAAGCAACAATTTAAGAGTTGATCCAATATGAAATAATTGGAAGCAATTTGGGAATTTATTTATTTGAAACAAAGCACCAAATTATTAGTTGATCAATGTGGAAAGATATGAAAGCCAATTGGTTGTTTTATTTGAAATAACATTTTGGAAATTGTAACATCACAAGGATGAAACAAAAGGTTTGAGTTTTGGTTTGAAATTCAAATAGAAAACAAAGGAAAACAAATGGAAAACAAACAAAACAAATGCAATCAAAATGATGCCATGATGCAAAACATAAAATAACAGATAGCAAACATTCTAAAGGCTATTTTTCAGACTTGGGATGTTACAAGTTTCTAGAACATGTTCTTTCTTGTCATGCTTGAGGACTATCCTCAGATTACGATACCAGTTGGTGAAATTAGTTCCATCAAGCTGATCTTTCTCTAGGATTGACCTCAACGCAAAAGTGGACAACTGAGGAAGGTTGCTAGGTGCCATTGATCTACAACAAAAAATATGCAAAAACACTTAAGACATGTATTCATAAAAGAGCAGGCATATTAAACGCTTTAATACTTATGCTCCCACTAGAACCAACATCCCTCTGATGGTTGCTAAGTGATTCAAGATCCTAAATAAGCAAGCCGACTAGTGAGCTTTAGCATCACCGCTAGCCGTCAAGTGATCTAGGTAGGCAACACCTTGCCAATCGTATCCCTATACGACTCATGTCAGTTGGGTGGCATCATATGCCCCGGCTCCCAACCTTCCTCGCCCCGAGCCCCACAACCGTTGTGATGGACTCGTCTAGATTACCAAGTGCTTCCGCTTGTAAGAGTCCGACTCAAACCCACCTAACCGGAAAGAATTGGTAGCACCTCAATTTTATGAGCCCACTACCAAGAATGTCCGATTTGTGATGGTGCAGCACTGGCGGGGCGACCGACTAGACCTTCTTTGAGGGATTAAAATCTACCAACTATCTAAATAGAGGTAAATAGAGACATAACAATAACACAAATAAATCAATTATAATGTGAAATGGTATGGCTCTCTTCATGGTGATCTCCATCTCCACAAAGCTTATAAGTCGACTCGTGCCAACTCTTGTCACGTGCCATCTTACTCCATGTAGCCGACTTGTACATCGACTTGCATGCCACCGGGTTCTCCAACAAGCTACACTAGCTAGTAAATGAAAAATTACATAGAGAATCCGACACGCAGGCCGGTATACAATAAAATGACAGCACCTAGGCTCCAGCCGGCTGACATAAACATGATACGCAGATCATGTATGGATTACACACATCAAATGCACATAAGCCATACCATTCACAACTTTCTGCAAAAACAAGTTATGCATAGATACGATATCTACAGGCGTTGTGAAACTCGTAACGACATCTAAGGCGCTACGACAGGGCGAAGCCGGCGGTCCCGATTTCGGAAAAAGCAGATCTCGTCTGCATTCCGAACATGGATTTCTTCATCGGATAAACGATTTTACCCAAACCTGATCCGTATTCGGATTCGATCAAACTCTTTGATCTTCGATCACCGCAACTGGATTTATGTATCACGGCATACCCCGATGGAGGAAACCGACCAGTAGGGGTAAGTTGTTCCACGACCTTAGCAGTATGATCACGGAAACCAGATCATCCATTAACCCCGAGTACGATTGATCCAATCAACCTTGTACAAAACCGATCTATCTCATAGACCGACCAACAAAACAACAATTAGATCACATCTAACGCTAACTACATATCACATATGTACGGATCTCGGGCCTAATACCAGAAGCTACCACTCTGATACCACTGTTGGAACGCGTAGAGATAAACAAAACTTTTCCTACGCGATGCTTCCAAGATCTAGCCGAGGTAGAAGGCAACGAATATTACCACTAGACGCGCAGGTGCGGATTATCGATGCAGCGCGTCGGGGCAGTGCAGTCCCACGATCCGGTCCGGCCGATCCAATCCCTCGAACGTCGAAGTGCTGAACATACAGCACCTCTGCCGGTATCCACACGTACGAGGAGGAGCTCCGACGGCGGACTGCTAGGTCCGGTGCGCGGCTGGACTGAGTTGGGGCTAGGGTTCCCAACGCATGGGAGAGTGGACTAACGTGCCCGCTGGGCAACCCGCGCCCCTCTTTATATAGCGTATGGTAATGGGCTTCACAACACTTGTGGCCCATTCCCTCTGTGAGTCCGACTCACAAAACCAGTCCATTCCCGGTTCGGGTCCAACCCGACCAATACTTGCTCCTGCTCTTAAGTGTGCGACCCTGCAGGCTCATGGCGACTTGGACACGATTGGAGTCCAACTCCCAATCGATCAATCGGTAGCGGCTCCTACCAGAACGTGCCGACTCCCAAGTACCATTGAGTCATGACGACATACCTTTCAATGTGATATTCATCTTAGTCCCTTTTGCCTCACGATATACCTTGTCGAGCTATAGGCGATTTATCGTCATCCCTTGAATAGCTCAACTCTCTTCTCGATCTGTGACATGTGATTCATCTGACTAACTCTTAGTCAACCGACATAGTTAACACTTAACTGAGTCGCGCATGGCCATGCTTCCTGAATCATATCACTCGAGAGGGCCCAGAGAATATCTCTCCATTCGGAGGGGCAAAATCCCATCTTGATTATCCACATCACGAAGCTTGCTTCTTATTCGACCCGAACTCTGCCTTTATAGTTGCCTTGTCACAGAACAACGTTTGACAGAACCTAAGTCGGTGATCCACAACTCGGATTGTGCGACAACCTCAGGTCTAAGGATTACATTGATTGAGACATGCAAATGACGACTTGATCGTTGCATCTCAATGTGGGTCAGTCCGACTTGCTAAACTCTTTAGCCAAGTCCGTGAACGTTGGAATGGAATCACCATGCCCATGACAAGTGGAACCGTGTCATCAGCCAACACTCACATTAGTCTAGGGTGTGTGTCCAGCACAACCTAAATGACCAAGGACAATCTAGTATGAACAACATGAATATATAGTTCCACAATCGAATCACATATTCAATGACATATATCAGATGTTCAAAACAAGGACAACTTAATAACTTTATGAATACAGTGGGAATTACATCATACATGATTGCCTCTAGGGCATATTCCCAACAGAAACTAAACCATGTGAATTTATTATTTCAATTGCACTAACGTTGGTAATGAAGATTGTGAGAATTTTGGTGTGAAAGAAGTTTTAAAGGGTCAAGAGAAGAGGATGATATTATGTGATAAAGAAGAGTGGGAAGCTTAAGCTTGGAGATGCCCCGGTGGTACATAACACCAAATTCCAAGAAGACTCAAGCGTCTAAGCTTGGGGATGCCCAAGGCATCCCCTTCTACATCAACAAAATATCAGGTCACTTCTAGTGAAACTAGAGTTTTATTCGGTCACACCTTATGTTCTTTATTTGGAGCGTCTTTTATTTTTGTTTTCAGTTTGTTTTTGTTTTTTGCTTTCAGTTTGTTTTTACTTTTTCAATAAGCTTGGTTTGACCCCATCATTCTTTTATTGGAGAGTGACATGATCCACTTTTTCATGAGAATACGTTGTATTCTTAATCTCTGTTTGGCTGTTGCATTTTTTTTAGCTCCTGTTGTTTTGGGTTTCTATGGCCTACCCTAACACAACCAAGCAACTAGTTCCACATTGCTACCCCCTTTCGACGCCGTTACCGCGTGTTTCCGTATGTCCGGTATTTCTCCAGCGGGTCTAGGGTTTCACCAGAGGGGGGGCTACGGAGCGTCTGGATCCCAACACAAGCAAGGTGGTGCCATACCATGTTATTATAGGTGTGTTGTGTGCTTTATAGTGCAAAGATTTCACTCCGGGGTGTGGGCCGCTTCACCGGCATCCACTTCTCTCTCGTGAGTTTACACGCGCATATAGGCTGAAACTCCCGTATCGGACGAAACGTCGTGAATCTTCCGAAGAGGTGGGTTCTACCTAGTTTTTTTGGGTTTATATGGCCTACCCTAACACAACCAAGCAACTAGTTCCACATTTCTACCCCCTTTCGACGCCGTTACCGCGTGTTTCCGTATAAGTCCGGTATTTCTCCAGCGGGTCTAGGGTTTCACCGGAGGGGGGGCTCCGGAGCATCTGGATCCCAACACAAGCAAGGTGGTTCCATAACATGTTATTATAGGTGTTTTGTGTGCTTTGGATGGCAAAGATTTCACTCCGGGGTGTGGGCCGATTCACCAGCATCCACTTCTCTCTCGTGAGTTTACACGCGCTTATAGGCTGAAACTCCCGTATCGGACGAAACGTCGTGAATCTTCCGAAGAGGTGGGTTCTACCTTGTTGTTTTGGGTTCCCTTGGGCTACCCTAACCAAACCAAGCAACTATTTCCACATTTCTACCACCTTTCGATGTCGTTACCGCGTGTTTCCGTATAAGTTCGGTATTTCTCCAGCGGAGGTAGGGTTTCACCGGAGGGGGGCTCCGGAGCGTCTGGATCCCAACACAAGAAAGGTGGTGCCATAACATGTTATTATAGGTGTGTTGTGTTCTTTGGAGTGCAAATATTTCACTCCGTGGTGTGGGCCGCTTCACCGGCATCCACTTCTCTCTCGTGAGTTTACACGCGCTTATAGGCTGAAACTCCCGTATCGGACGAAACATCGTGAATCTTCCGAAGAGGGGGGTTCTACCTTGTTGTTTTGGGTTTCTATGGCCTACCCTAACACAACCAAGCAACTAGTTACACATTTCTACCCCATTTCGACGTTGTTACCGCGTGTTTCCGCATAAGTCCTGTATTTCTCCAGAGGTCTAGGGTTTCACCGACGGGGGGCTACGGAGCGTCTGGATCCCAACACAAGCAAGGTGGTGCCATACCATGTTATTATAGGTGTGTTGTGTTCTTTGTATGGCAAATATTTCACTCCGGGGTGTGGGCCGCTTCACCGGCATCCACTTCTCTCTCGTGAGTTTACACGCGCTTATAGGCTAAAACTTCCGTATCGGATGAAACATCGTGAAATCTTCCGAAGAGGTGGGTTCTACCTTGTTGTTTTGGGTTGATATGGCCTACCCTAACCCAACCAAGCAACTAGTTACACATTGCTACCCCCTTTCGACGGTGTTACAGCGTGTATCCGTATAAGTCCTGCATTTCTCCAGCGGGTCTAGTTTTCACCGGAGGGCGGCTACGGAGCGTCCGGATCCTGACACAAGTTAGTCATGCTTCTAAAATGACATAAACAGATAGTTTATGACTTGCCAAACATTTTTATATGTGACACATAATTTTTGGATATTTGTTTAAGGAGATATGAATTATTCAAAATGGTTTGTATTTTTGCCAATTTGTTATTTCAATTAAACAGAGAATAAAAATACTTCAAACATGTCGAAATAAAATATTTATGTGTAGAGTTTGTTAAGAAAACACTTTTGACACCTTGTTTGCTCAATTCGTAAAAACAGATCCAAAGTTATTAAGTTTCAAAGTTTTAAATTTTATAGGACTTTTCTGTAATTAATTTCAAAGTTTCAAATCTTTGTTTCGCAATCCGCGCTACCCCGTGGTGGACAGTGCGGGTGGAGGATGAGGGCGCCGGGCACGAGGTGGAGGTGGAGGTCGAGGTGGAGGACGAGGACGAGGTGAAGGTGGCGGGGGAGGTGTACACTTGGAGCCTCCACCCTCCGCGTCTTGTGACGTGGCTTCCCAGCTGTAGATGGAGTCTAGGGATGAGGAGGAGACGGAGTCCAGACCGGAGGAGGAGGTCGAGGTGGAGATGGAGGGGGAGGGGGAGGGAGGAGGAGGGGCACCGAAGAAGCTGCGGGTTCATGGGAAGCGGGAGTCCCCGGTGTGGATAAGGAGCCTACCACGGAGGAGAGGAAAACCCTCATTTATCCAAATAAGAACGAGTAAGTTTAGTAATTTTGTAATTTTGAACATGTAGTTTCATTTTTGGCATATGTACTAATGTTTGATTATTATGCAGCAATTGGACATATGCTGCAGGGAGCCGCCAGCCTTCGAGCTTGCTTGGAGCTCTGATTAGGTTTTTTTGGCCGGGCTTTTACACTACGGCTGTGGATGGCGACCCGAAGTTGGCCACTTCTTGGCTGGACTCCGAGGCTGCCGATTGCCCGCCTTTCGGGAAGGATTCTGACACCGTGATCACCAAGTTTTGGGTAAGCTATATTTTCTTGAGTTTCGTTCGTAGTTGATGACACCACCGTTCTAACTCATGACTCGCAATTTCTTTATGCATGATTGAAGTGCTTTTTTCGGGTGCTTGAGGAGGATAGAGCCACGGCGGGTCGGACTCTCCGCGCGGCTTACGTGAGGTTGACCCGCCAGGTGTGGTACAACCAGAAGCACACTGCTATCAGCGCGTTCATGGCTGAGATGGGCAAGAGGGCCAAGAAGCATGAGAATGTCAGTGACCCGCCCAAGATGACCGCGAGCCTCACGCGTATCAAGGCTACCCTCCCCGCCGACGCCGTCCATTTCCAGCCTCGTCTACGGCGTCATGGAGCTGCCTCTGCCGATGTAAGTTGTTCTCTCATTCTCATCATGTTTTCTGACATTCCCGTCTGCATTGCTAAGTTGTCGATATTAACTGTTTTCCTAAATTGTAGCCGTAGTTCGATGCGGCCTATGCCGCCACTTATGCGAAGTAAAAGCTGGACCTACAGGAGTGGACGCAGAGGAGTGAAGCCTCCGCTGCGTACACTAAGGAGTTCGAGACTATAAGTTTTCAATCTATATTTCTGCAAAATATGACAAGTCACACTAGTTTCAATGTTTATTTTGGCAACACATGACATCTAAACCATCTTGTAGGCGATGATGAGGTGGATGACCACCGGAGAGCGAGGGCCGCCTCTAGGAGAGCGTCCTGATGGGCCAGGGCCGATCCCGGTATTCACATCGAGGGAAGAGTTTTCCCTCACATACTACTTAGAGACCCCGGTATGTTATTTTCCACACCACCTTACTGATTTACTTTTCCTCTCAAATGTCTAACTCGTGCTCGAACATGTAGGGTACTGGAACATCGGAGAACGCGCATTTTGGCCGGGCTTCTACTAGTGGCTCCCCGGGTTTGCGCCAGACGACGCCGATTCACGGCCGTGCATCTGCCACTCCTGGTTCCTCGCCTGGTGGCTCCGGAGCTGGTTCGACAGACGCGGCACACGATCGGCCTGTTGTCACGAGGGGAGACTTGGTGATGGAGGGATGATAACCCGGTAGGCCAACTCCAAGGTGTAATTCGGCCCAAAGGACGCTGCGCGAGATCCGGCTAAGGATAAAAGAACTTCTAGAAGGCCCGAGATTGTAGGCCTCGTAACCTGGATTGTGGGTTACAGTAAGGAAAGTTAGGGTTTTATACGCAGTGTCCGGGTAGGATTCAGGGTGCGCCTTGGAAGGCAAGCCAGGGGGTTCGGGTGCTTTATAAACCGACCCCTAAGTTAGGTTAAGGGAGATCCAAGAGTTCTAGCAATATCGCTTGATATCGAGCATCCAGTGTAACACGAGAGTTGAGTTAATATATCTAGATCGGAGACTCGGCGACTTGATTGCCGGCTACCAGATCGAGTTCCATCATGTTTTCCTCTGAGCTAAACCCTCTCCCAAACGCCTGTGTCGTCTTGCCCCAAGATCAGTTACCCCCGGTAACGTCTGCCGTGATTATCCCACGACAGTTGGCGCCCACCGTGGGGCCTGCGTCCAAAGGTGTTTACCTCACGGGAGAAGCTCGGAAGAGCATGGAGAATCTAGTCATCGGCGAGATCTACATCGACCACGAAGGAGAGAAGATGGTGGATGATTCCGGCTGGGGACCAGAGTTGGACCACCCCGAATCCGGATCTATTGTGACAATCGGCCAGATCAGCATCTTCATCGGTATGGTACGTACATCTGGTTTAAAAGGACAATATCATGTGCATACTACAGGAACTTCCAATAGGGACAAAAAGATACTGAAGCAAGCGGTAAACTCGGTCTCCTCGGCCGTTCGAAGATACCTGAGGTGGTCTGAACAAGATGTAACATGGAGCAGAAGAGATCACCCGGAAAGAATAGAACACCCGGGAGTCTTAGCATTGGTAGTCGCACCACAGGTCAATGGCTACGAGTTGAAGAAGGTCCTGATGGATGGCGGAAGCAGCATCAATATTCTGTATTGGGAAACCTTTTTGCGCATGGATCTCAAGGAATCTCAGCTACAGAAAAGCTCAACAATTTTTCATGGGATAGTGCCGGGTCACTCAGCATGCCCCGAGGAAAAAATCGCATTGCAGGTAGCTTTTGGAGAATCGAAGGATAATTATCGAGTCGAGTGGCTCACTTTCGAGGTGGTCAAATTGCGCAGTCCTTATCACGCGCTGTTCGGAAGGCCGGCTTATGCTAAATTCATGGCCAGGCCGTGTTATGTATATTTACAGCTAAAAATCCCGGGTCCTAAACAAACCATCACCATACATGGAAGCCATTACACCTTCTCCTACACCCCTTCTCCTCCGGATCGTCTGTAGCTAGCTAGGGATAGCTAGGGATGTATCTGTATCGATGTATGACATTAAACGATGTTTGTATGGATGTTTTGATGGTTAATAATGATGTTACTGTGCTTCTACATGTTTTTAATGCATTGAATTAATATTTGTGCCATTTCTTTGATTTTTTGGAACCAGAACAGCCAAAAAAATGTGCATAGGCTATGCCGACGGCAATGCCGTCGGCACAGGCCCTGCGCTGACCAAATGGTCAGGCCTGTGCCGACGGCATTGCCGTCGGCATAGCCCTTGCGTCTCAGCCGACGCGCACAGCTCCCAGCTCACCGCGTGTCCACCGATGTGCCGACGGCATTGCCGTCGGCACAGAGCCCTCCACCAGAGCACGCAGGGAGCTGCCGCGTGGCAGAGTGTGCCGAGGGCAATGCCGTTGACTTCTTGGATGCCCTTGTCAGACCCAAGTGGGGCCCACCAGCTCCTGTGCCGACGGCGTTTGGATGTGCCTACGGGCAATTGAGCTGCGCCGACGCGGACATACGCCGGCGGCTTTGTGCCGACGGTGGCCGTCGGTACAGACGGTGCCGACGGCTTCTGGCCGTCGGCGTACAGAAAGATTCCTGTAGTGGGGCATCCTTGCGGAACATGTGGCTCCAGAAGCGGAGCTCTACCTTGGCGTTGACTAGCTCCAGCCGATGCTTTCCTGGAAGGGAGTCGCCGAAGGGCGGTAGCTGGAAGCTCCGGGCAGTGATGGGGTCCAGCAGGAACACATGTCGTCGTGGACGGTGAGGGCCCAGCCGTAGGAGCACCTCATGATGCGAGAGCGTGTCACACAGGATTCGAACTTGTGACCTTGGCGTTGATACCATATTAAATTTCATGCGCTAACAAACTATTCCCAAAAATCGGTCTAATGGGCCAGACAATCCACTTATACACTTGAAAACACACCTGTAGCAAGATGTTTAAAAGAGAAAAGAAAAATCAGCGCAAACTTCTCATGTGCGCACAATAATTTCCCTGCGCAATTATTTCTTGTAGACGGTGGGAAGAGAAAGAGAACGCCCCACCGCGGAGATCATGTAGAAGAGTAAGCACCATTGATTGATGTCTGCATAGCCGCACAGATTTTTTTTCCTTTATGGGTAACAACACAGTAAGGGCATAATCAGGGGCGGAGCTACGGTAGACTCGTCGGGTGCAGATGACACCAACGATTTTTGCTGATCACGTACGAATACACAAAGAGTGCGGATTTCCCACATGCCCGTTGGCACCCCGGCACTATCCTAACCGTCCACTCGAAGAAAAGTCCAAATGGTCAAAGTTGAACACGCTTTTGCAGTTTGGCCCTCAAAAAATATACAATTTAACCCGCGGTCTGTGGGAGGGGATAAAACACGCATTCGTTCCCAACCCTAACCCGCCGCCCTCCTAATTCTCCCTCCCCGTCCCTGCCGATCCGCCGCCGCCTCCCACTCGCCCCGCCGCCACTGCACGGCCCCGGCGCCTCCCCCACCGCGCCAGGAGGAACCAGACCGTCCCGAGGCGCTCCTCCACCGAGGCTCCTCCACCGCCCCTGCAGCGCCTCCTCCACCGCGCCCGGAGGACCCCATCGACGCCCTCTCTAGATCCTACCCGGCGACGAGGAGCGGCGGGGAACGGCGCCACGACGAGCTGCGGGCCAGCCACGGCTTCGCCTGTCCGACGTCTGTTCTCGTCACCCGCATCAAGCTCCTGCCCCGCCTCTCCCGGCCACGGAGGGCGGTCGAGCCCGGAGCTCCTGCCCCGCGTGTCCCCGGCCAAGGCGGGCGGTCGAGCCCGGAGCTCCTGCCCCGCCTGTCCTCCACCGCGACTCCACCGCCGCCTGGTCGCTGGACCAGGGCCTCCTCCTCCGACGACGACTGCAGCCCGACCAGATCCCGACGGCCAGAGCTCCACGCGCGTGCAGGATGCCGAGCCCCTCCACCCTCCTCTCCTGTCTCCTCCTGCGCTCCATGGACGGATCTGGAGGGGCGCTCCTAAGATCTATTTTCTTCTTGTTCTTTTTTCCTTGCAGATGATGGATCACACTGAATCCAATTCTAGTTTGTTGTTATTCTATGAATTCATCTTGAATCTTGATTCATGTCGAATTTATTGAATTGCCAATAAATCCTCTGTTTGTACATGTATAAATCGTGTGTGAATCTTGAATGATTGTGCAAATCTCGTATGAATGCATCTGTGGATATTTGTGGGATTCTTGCCAAATCTGTAAATCTTGAATGATTGTGCAAATCTCTTATGAATGCATGTATTTCTACATATGAATTTGTGTTGACAACCTATAAACTAGTCAACAAAGAAATCTGGGGTGTTGAAAAATGTAAAGAAACTTGTTGAATATTTTGTGAAAATTCTTATATGAAACTAATCACTGGTAGAAAATAGGCCTATAGTCCCGGTTGGTAAGGGCCAGTAGTCCCGACCGAGCAACCGGGACTAGCTATGCGCGACTAAAGACCCCCCCCTATAGTCGCGCCGATTACGAACCGGGACTAAAGGCCCGGCCACGTGGGCGGGTGGCGGAGCCGGGGGGCGGAGGACCTTTAGTCCCGGTTGGACACCTGAACCGGGACTAGACTTTATTTCGTTATTTCCTTAATTCATTTGGGTTTCTAATTATTTTTCACACCAATTTTTCTCTCCCTTTTTTTCACTCCCTTTTTGCACTCCTTTTTTTTTAGAATTTGTATTATTTGCTTAGCGTCTACAATTATCTCTAGTCAAATTACTTACTCATGGTCAAACTTCCCGCTCGGTCACCCATCCTCCCACTACTCTAGCACTAGCACGCTTAACTTCCGAGTTCCATACCGTCCCGCATCCAAGTGTTTTGCACGCATGTATGTGATAGTAGTATCATATCAATCTTATTAACATGTTGGTCGATGCCACATTTCTTTATTGTTTGAATTTCAAATAAATCTTTTAATAAACAAAAGTAATGATGTAATTAATAATTTTGAATAAATAAATAAACATTAACTTTTTAATTTGTATTATTTCTAAAAATACTATTAATATATCAAAATATTCAGAAAATAAAACTAATTCATTTTTAAATCTTAAAAAATACAAATAATATATCAAAAAATTAAGAACAATAATACTAATTCATTTTAAAATCTTAAAAATACAAATAATATATCAAAATATTCAGAAAATATAACTAATTCATTTTTAAATCTTAAAAAATACAAATAATATATCAAAAAATTAAGAACAATAATACTAATTCATTTTAAAATCTTAAAAATACAAATAATATATCAAAAAATTAAGAAAAATAATACTAATTCATTTTAAAATCTTAAAAATACAAATAATATATCAAAAAATTAAGAACAATAATACTAATTCATTTTAAAATCTTAAAAATACAAATAATATATCAAAAAAATAAGAAAAATAATACTAATTCATTTTAAAATCTTAAAAATACAAATAATATATCAAAAAATTAAGAACAATAATACTAATTCATTTTAAAATCTTAAAAATACAAATAATATATCAAAAAATTAAGAAAAATAATACTAATTCATTTTTAAATCTTAAAAATACAAATAATATATCAAAAAATTAAGAACAATAATACCAATTCATTTTAAAATCTTAAAAATACAAATAATATATCAAAAAATTAAGAACAATAATACTAATTCATTTTAAAATCTTATAAATACAAATAATATATCAAAACATTAAGAAAAATAATACTAATTCATTTAAATACTCGATGAGTTTGGTATTTTACTAGATATATGTTTTCCTGGCTTAGATTAATTTTTGGTGAACAGATATATAGAAACTTTAGTTTGTTTGTTTTGTTTTCTTGATGTGTTTTTGTTTGTTTTCTTGATGTGTTTTTGTTTTTGCTTGTTTTGAAACGTGTGTTTGACATAATATAGAAATAGTATAGCTAGGAATTAATATTGAAATAATATCCATTACACTTTGCAACACTTTGCAAATTTTTCCAAGTCATTTAAAACTAGGAAACAAAAATAGTTTTATGAACAACAAAAGACAAGTGATAATTAAATCACAAGTAAAATACGAGTAGAGACATCACAATCATGAATAGAACACAATCATATCACATTCATAACATAGAGTCTTACGATCACACATAACACAAACATAAGTCTCACAATACTAAGATATCCATTACATACTAAGATACACATTACATGCATATATATCGAACACATACATCTATGGCTCCGTCGAGTAGATGCGGAACAACTCGTAGGAGACGTACGCATCTATGGCTGCATACTTGACGTTCGTCAACTCCAGTGGGGTCTTCTCCCAATACAAGTGATTCCTCGAGGGGAAACCAGACTTCATGGTTTCGTAGCCCTCGTGGATTAAGGCAGTTGCCATGCGAGCCATCCCGGTCTTTGGCCCGTTCAACTGGATAAGATCCTGAAGATCAATGTACTGATCTTCAGGTATCACAATACCCAAGCGCATCAACTTCGGACGGTCTTGCGTGATGTCGACGCTGCAAAAGTCATACCCCTTGTTGACAAGAAAATCAACAAGTGCCGGAGAATTCTTTGAACTACTGCAACAACAAAAATTTGATACGTGTTAGAAATGTTGCAACATATGTATTCTTCAAATGCAACAAACAAATCGAAGATGTGCGTTACCTTGACCATTGGAAGACCAAAACGGCCTCCTTGAACGCAATCTGGATGACGGCAACATCCCGTTGGTCCGCCGTATACTCCAGATCAAGCCCGAAGAACCGGTGTTCATCGGGAGAGGAGAAATAGAGATTGGTCAAATGCTCAAGAGCACCGGGGATACTCTCGCAAATGTTGGTGTAGCACACGTCGAGACGCTTGCCGCATGGTGTGGGACCCGTGTATCTCTCCCAAACTTCAGCCATGGTGTGCTTGGTGGAGGAAGATCGAAGAGAGGGAAGAGAAGAGAAGAGAGGAAGAAACAGAGACTCGGACGCGCACTGTAGCAATGGCGCCCTTCTGCCTCGCTCGCGAAATAAAAACCGCCGCGGGTAGGCGAGCAGTTTGATCTTTAGTCCCGGGTAACCACGCCAACCGGGACTAAAGGACCATTAGTCCCGGACGGCCACGCCAACCGGAATTAATGCCCTCTACGCGTCTCAACGCGCTTCCCAACCCGCGACGCATGACCTTCTGTCGCGGGTCTCCTCCCGACCCGGGACTAAAGACTCATTAGTCACGGTGCGCAACGT
Source organism: Alopecurus myosuroides (assembly GCA_028641055.1). Lineage (NCBI taxonomy): Eukaryota > Viridiplantae > Streptophyta > Magnoliopsida > Poales > Poaceae > Alopecurus > Alopecurus myosuroides. Next base: position 41,677,731 of record CM054058.1, on the reverse strand, counting down.
TTGGGGACTGATGGGGGCGTATGGAAGGCCTTTTTTCTACCAGTGAATATGAGTTCTGATTATAAATCTCTCGAAATATTTCAACAGGTTTAATATTCCTGGAAAGAAACTCTGTGAGAAATATTGAAGTTGACTATTTTCTGTGAAACTTAATGTTGACTATTTCCTGTGAAAATTCTTGCATGAAAAAATTATGAAACTTATACGAATTTTGTTGATTACTTTTCGGAGATTAAAAAATATATGCAATATAGTTTTATATTCATGGATAAAAATTCTGTGAAAAAAGTTAGCTGGCAGTGGATTGAGGAGGAGAAGCCATATTTACAAAAATCTGAAGTATATGGTTGTTTGTGCAAAATTGAAATGGACCGAAAGAAGCAGTACACGCTGAGGTGGGAGGGTACTTTTGCAATTTTTTCAGCACGAATCTCCAACAAAGTCTAGAAAATAGAGGGTGAAGATAATGGCGGGGGCCCAACTTACCGGTGGTTTCGCATTTCCCATACACAAATAGTCAGCTGGGTGAACACAACGGAAACTGACGGGAACCCATCGTCTCATCTGTTTACCTAATTAAAAGGCTTTTGACCCAGGCAAAATACGTTGTCCGGTTCAGCTAAATGCTCGGCTGACCGAGAAGGGGAAAAAAAGAGGGGATCCATCCTTCCGCTCACCCAGCCACGAACCCTAGATCGACCATGACGGAAATCCAGTCGACTCAGCACTCGACCATCCCTAGCTGGGTGATGATGGACCACCGCTTCCGCTTCAACGACCCGGGCCCCTTCCGGGCCGACGGCGAGACCTCTGCGGAGACACAGGACAGCAACGGCGACCCCGTCCGCATCTCCTTCGGCTTCCAAGCGCCGCCGAAGTCATCCAGCTTCCGCCTACACTGCCCGGAGAGTAGGGAGCCCTCCAGCTGGGACTTCGTCCTGGCGTCCCACCTTGACGCCGTCCTCTTCCGCATCCAGGTCAATTTCGACAGGCTCTCGGTCAACCATGGCTACGCCGACTACTTCATCTACAGGGCCTCCTCTTCCTCCGCCAAGCTCACTCTGCTCCCGCCCTGCTATTCAAGGCGCATGATGCACAGTAGCTCGATTGGTCTCTTTGCTGATGGAGAACACTTCCTGGTGTCGGAGCTCTGCCTAGAGGACGGCGTCAATACTGCCCCTTTGGAAGCCAAGCTCTTCAAGCTATACTCATATTCGTCGCGGCTGGCCGCGAATGGTGGTGGTGGCCAGTGGGAGGTCACGCCCGCCACCAGCCGTGACAGCAAGGTCACCTTCCAGGACGTTGTGGGCTGGAAAACTCATAGGGTCATCCCTTTCACTAGCTACTTGTGCTGGGCTGATTACAACCGAGGTGTTCTCTTCTGCGATGTTCGCAGCATGACTCCTGAGCTCAAGTACCTCCGGTTTCCCATAGCCGACATGCCGTATGACCATTTTCCAAAGTTCTCCCGCACTCTGTGTGTCACCAACAAAGGCGATACCATCAAGTTTGTCAAAGTTGTAAGAAAAAATACTAGCATATTCCGTAACTGTAATTCTGGCTTTGGTTATACCATCAGTTTGTGGACGGTGCCGGTGAGAAGCTGCGATGAAAACAAGTGGGTGGAGGATTTCTGCATCACAGACACTGAGCTCCAGGATATGGGCCTTTATGACGATGGCCGTCTCCCTGGTTCTATGCCGCAATTCCCTGTTATGAGCATGGACGACCCCGACATCCTATACTTCGTCTTGAGAGGCACATCTTTCCTCATTGATGAGGTGACGTCATGGATTGTCACACTTGACATGAAGAGCAAGGTCCTGAGTTATGAGTGTATCAAAGGCTTATCTGATGACAACATCTCCTGTGGCTTTGGCTTCTTTCCTAGCAACTTCACTAAGTACAGGACGACGCACTCAAGGTTGAATATGGGCTAGCATGTTGAAGAAGAAAATCAAGGTGCAGAAAAACACCAAACCATGGTTGATCTTTTGAGCATACCAGAGGGGCGCTCTGATCTAGTGGTTCGCAACAATGTTGTGCTTGAAGCCAAACTGCACTCTTGAAATTTTTATTGCATCGATTCAATGAACCATGCCTAAGTTTCAGATGAGGAGCTGCAACTAGTCTTCTGAGTGGAATCGTAATTCAAATTTTCTCTTTCAAGATAATGTTTATTTCTGTTCGAGCAAAAAAAAAAAGTTGTCCCAATCTACTATTAGCCTAGCCATTAGTACAAACAGGACCAAAAGATTTTACCTTTAGTACCAATTCAATTACGAACCGGTACTAAATGTAAAATTAGTACCGGCTCCAGAGCACAGAGCGGCGGAAACCTTCAGCACCGGTTCGTTCGGCGTTTTTAGTATCGGTTCAGAGCGCCGGAAACCTTCAGCACCGGTTCGTTCGGTGTTTTTCGCGCCAAATTTTCTGCGGATGTGGGGCCGGCGCTGCATCTTTAGTACCGGTTCGTATCAGGAACCGGTTCTAGAAGGTTTCCAGCTTATTTCTCAACACGAGCACACCTGAGAGGTCTCCAATTTTTCATTCCAACACATTTCTAAAAAAAATTCTCTCCTCTCACACTCCAACAAATCTTCATTTTTCCCCACCATTTAATTAAGATTGGCAACAACCATCTATACAAGGGTTAGCAACATTATCCTTTCTTCCGACATTCATAATTTAGCTCATTTCCTATAGTTTAACTCGTTTCAATTTTTTAGTGCTAGCAAGGTGTTTGATGTAATGTCTAAGTTAGGGATTTCATTCGTTTTATATGCAATTTGAGCTTAAATTAAAATATGTTTTGTTGGTTTAGTATCTTCCCCGTCCTCAACGCCATCGATCGCTAGTGTCCTCCCTAGCCGGCATCACCTTGGTGAGCCTACTTGTTTTTATGTTTTATAAAAAACTTAGTTTTATGTGATAGATGCATATATATTACTTTATAATTTTCTTACATGTATGACTGTTTTTTTATGTATAGTGCCATGGTTTTGATATCCGTCCCCGTCGGCCCTCGTCCGGTCTATGATTCAGATGTGGTATACTTTTATAACTATTTGTTTCATTTTGTTTTATGACAATTATACCGACCAGTTTGACATAGATATTTTATCTAGGAGGTAGTTGAACCAGAAATTCCAACCGACCCTCTGGTCGAGATGCTAAATTTATTTGAGACGGAAAATAATGATTTGAAAGAAAAAATTGAAAAGAAGTGAAGATCTTCGCCTGCAATGCCAAGAAGAGAAGATGAAATTGGACTTGAAGCTTGCCGACGTCGTCGATGATCACCAGATCAAGATGGATGCAATTGCACTTGAAGGTTAAAAATATTAGAAAATATGCCATTAATCAAGAGGCTTGGTATCATTATGATGTAGGTTCAATAGTTACCTTAGTTGCGATTTTCATCGCATTTTTCGTTGGTTTAAAATTTTTTAGATAGTTGTATGTTAGTTCGAGTGTATGTTTTATGAGAACTATGTATTAACATTTGGTCAATACTCCACCTTACTTTTAATATGATGGACCTGTATATTAATTAATTTATCACTCATCTATGATGTAGTAGTGTAATTAATGAATGATTCTTAATATACTTATATAATGCACATGAACCGACAATGGATGTACGGTGACCGACGTTCTCCCAAGTTTCTTAATGGTTTCATGTGTTGTGCATGTAGTGTCTGTAAGAATATGAAGGATTACTCTAACTCAAGAACTATTCACTTCCACCAGTTTGAAAACGGTTTTATGCCCGGCTATAATTGTTGGACGAAGCACGGAGAAAGAGGGGTTATAATGGAAGATAACAAAGAAGAAGAGGATAATGAAAACTATGCTATATCACTAAACACGATCATAGGGCAATGGAGGGAGACGAAGATGAAGAAGAGCTCATTTTTTATGAGCCCGATGTCGATTTAGGTCGGGCCATTCGTGATGTGAAGATTAACTGCGGAAGTGAAAACGAGAAGTTGAAGTTGGAGAGAATGTTAGAGGATCACAACAAATTGATGTACCCAAATTGCGAAGATGGCCAGAAAAAGCTGGGTACCACACTAGAACTGCTGCAATGGAAGGCAGAGAATGCTACTTCTGCCAAGGGTTTTGAGAAGTTTCTGAAAATAATAAAGAAGATGCTTCCAGGGGAGAATGTATTGCCCTCTAGTACTTACGAAGCAAAGAAGGTTGTCTTCCCTCTACGATTAGAGGTGCAGAAGATACATGCATGCATCAATGACTGCATCCTCTACCGCGGCGAGAAGTACGAGAATTTGAATGCATGTCCCGTATGCGGTGCATTGCGGTATAAGATCAGGCGAGATGACTCTGGTGATGTTGAGGGCGAGCCGTGACCCAGGAAGAGGGTTCCTGCCAAAATGATGTGGTATGCTCCTATAATACCACAGTTGAAACGTTTGTTTCAAAACAAAGAGCATGCCAAGTTGTTGCGATGGCACAAAGAAAACCGTAAGAAAGACGTGATGCTGAGACACCCCGCTGACGGGTCGCAGTGGAGAAAAATCGATAGAGAGCTCAGGACCTTTGCAGATGGCGCGAGAAACTTAAGATTTGGTCTAAGTACATATGGCTTTAATCCTTCGGGGAGCAGAGCTCCAGTCATAGCACCTGGCCGGTGACTCTATGTATCTACAACCTTCCTCCTTGGTTGTGCATGAAACATAAGTTCATTATGATGCCAGTTCTCATCGAAGGCCCGAGGCAACCCATCAACGACATTGATGTATACCTGAGGCCACTGGTTGAAGAATGTTTACAGTTGTGGCGTGAAGAAGGTGTACCTGTGTGGGATGAGAACAAACAAAAGGAATTTAACCTACGAGGGTTGTTGTTCGTAACCATCAATGGTTGTCCTGCTCTCAGTAACATTTCAGGACAATCAAACAAGGGATGCAATGCATGCACACACTGTTTAGGTGATACTGACAGTATTCATTTGGGAAACAAGAATGTGTACCTGATGCATCGTCGATTTCTTTCACATCAGCATCCCGTAATAAAGAGAGGAGGCAAGCATTTCAGAGGTCAGGCATATAACCGGACAAAACCTACCCGCCCTACTGGGGATGTTATATATGATATGGTCAAGGATTTAAAAGTGATCTTTGGAAAGGGTCCTGGCGGACAATCTGTTCCGAATGACAGTGTCGGACACGTACCCATGTGGAAGAAGATGTCTATATTTTGGGAGCTACATTATTGGAAAATCCTAGAGGTTCACTCTTTGAGAAACGTGATGCACCTTACGAAAAATCTTTGAGTGAACCTGCTAAACTTCTTGGGCGTGCATGTGAAGAGAAAACATACACCGGATGCACGATAGGACCAGCAACATATGCACGAACGAGACAACATGAATCCAGAGACGTATCAAGGTCCTGCCAGTTACCCTCTTACCAAAGAAGAGAAGGAGATATTTTTTGAAGTCCTGAGCAGCATCAAGGTCCCGTCTGGCTTCTCATCGAATATAAAGGGAATAATAAACATGACAGAGAAAAAATTTCAAAATCTAAAGTCTCATGACTGCCACATCATTATGACACAATTACTTCCGATTGCATTGCGGGGGCTTCTGCCAGAAAATGTTCGAGTACCCATTGTGAAGCTATGTGCATTCCTCAATGCAATCTCTCAGAAGGTGATCAATCCACTAATTCTATCAAATTTACAAAAGGATGTGGTGCAATGTCTTGTTAGCTTCGAGTTGGTGTTTCCACCATCGTTCTTCAATATTATGACGCACCTCATAGTTCACCTAGTCGAAGAGATTCATGTTCTTGGTCCTGTATTTATACACAACATATTCCCCTTTGAGAGATTCATGGGAATCTTGAAGAAATACGTTTATAACCGTTCTAGGCCAGAAGGAAGCATCTCCAAGGTCTATGGAACAGATGAGGTCATTGAGTTTTGTGTTGACTTTATTCGTGAACTTAAGTCGATCGGTGTTCCTGAATCTCGCTATGAGGGGAGGCTGCGCCGAAAAGAAACGCTAGGACAAAGAACAAAAATATGTATGAACGGAAATTCTTTCACTAAGGCACACTACACAGTCCTACATAATTCCAGCTTGGTGGCTCCGTATATAGTGGAACACAATAATATTTTACACTGAAAATTCACGGAGCAAGGTGAAGATTGGATTGATGGAGAACACCAGAAGACTTTCAGCGGTTGGTTGCAAACACATCTCATTAATGACACCATTGTTGAAGAACAACTATACATGTTAGCCAAGCAACCATCTTTTCATATATCGACTTTTCAACGGTACGAGATAAATGGGAATACATTTTACACGATCGCCCAAGATCAAAAGAGCACCAACCAAAACAGTGGTGTCCGCTTTGATGCAACAGACGACAATGGGAAGAAGGTCACATATTATGGGTACATAGAGGAGATATGGGAACTTGACTATGGACCTAATTTCAAGATCCCTTTGTTCCGGTGCAAATGGTTAAACCTAAAAGACGGGGTACAGGTAGACCCATAGTACGGAATGACTATAGTAGATCTGAAGAATCTAGGTTATGAGACCGAACCATTCGTGCTAGCCAGTGAAGTGGATCAGGTTTTCTATGTGAAAGACATGTCTACCAAATCAAAAAGAAAAGAAAACAAAGGCAGGAGGAGACATCATATGATGAGCCAAAGCGCCAAATAGTTCTTTCAGTATAAAGAAACATCGTGGGAGTGGAGGACAAGACAGACATGTCAGAAGATTATGATATGTTTGAGTACATTGCATCCTTCAAGGTTAAAACTGACCCAAGCATCATACTAAATACCGAAGAGTGTCCATGGTTGCGTTGCAATCATAAGAAAGGGAAACACACGAAGAAAACTCGGAATACTAGATAGGGATGATGTTCTTGGTGATGTGTAATAATAAACTTGGAAAACGAGAGTTCTGTTTAAAAAATGTTCACAAAAAAAGAAGTTGTATCTAACCTTTTATGCCGGAGATAGAACAAAACAATCGGTATCGCCAGCATACAGCCCGACTGTGACTCGTGAGTGCATATATGCATATCAAATGCACGATCGGACGTATGCTGGAGAATCCGGATGATTTGTATTCATAGTGGATGAACTGAACAATGTATCACACCTTTTGTCAAAACTTTTATGCCGTAGGTACAATAAAACAATCGGTTCGCCAGCATACAGCCCCACCGTGGCTCCTAATTGCATATATGCATATCAAATGCACGGTAGGACGTATGCTGGCGACTCTAGATGATTTGTATTCGGTCGATGAACTGAATGATGTCTGCAGGGAATCCGAGAGGTGGGCTATATAGGGTCCTCTGACTCACAAAGTGTTGTGCTAGGGTTTCGATCGATCCAACGGTTAAAGCGCTCGAAAGAAGCACACCCATGATACAACGACTCACAAGAGGTACAAAGAAACACACGATCCATCCGATTCTTCCTGATTGGTGGGATTTAGACGCTCGAGAACTACCACTGATCCAACGGCTCACAAGATCTACAAAGAAACACACCTCATGATCCAACGACTCACAAGAGCTAGAAAGAAACACACGATCCGTGTGATTCTTCATGATCTGTTGACAAAGTGTTCAAATAAAAGAGCTATCTCCTCCTAACATGTCATAGTTTATTATAATGAGGCCTTATTGAACACAGACATGCATCTTGGAAGCATGGACAATAGTGACGAAGGAATTTTTTTAAGTGAATAAAAAAACCATTTTCCATTTTTGGAGTGTCAGAAATGGTTTTTTTTGTGAAGGACTGTCGAAGAGTCGTATCAACAAATCCCCCGGATGAGCCGGTAGGGTTTCGAGTAGAGGAACGATATACGCGCTGGTGATCTCTACGGCTAACAAGGAGAAAGATTTACCCAGGTTCGGGGCCCTCGTAGAGGTAAAACCCTTACTCCTGCTTGTCTGATCTGTATTATGACGAGATAGTCGAGCTGTTACAATGGCGATGCCATGGTGAGGCGTACGGGGTATCCCGTGTATTGCCTAGTCTAGTTGTGGCTTGTATCTTCCTCTCTCTAGATTGAATCCCTAGATTCGTCTCCCCCTTTTTCTCTCCTCCCTCCTCGCTTTATATATGCAGCCAGGAGGGGGTTACATGAGTCCTAGTAGATTACGTATAGGAGTTCTTGTCTTGACCCGCAAGTCTTGCGGGTGGGCTTCACGTGGGCCTTCTAGAATACTCCAAGGGCTCCTCTTCTTGGGCCTTAACCTTGGGCCTGAGACGGGGTGTCCTTACCCGCAGGGTCCAGGATCCATATCTTCGTCAGTAGCCCCCGAGTGTTTATTCGACTGAGAATAGTCGGGTAAGCACTCAAAGTCCGTTCTTGATTTCTTCGATTGGTCATTCAATCGCCTGTTTTTGAGGGTGTATACCCTGTGCGCGAAGCGCTTCTGTACTCGAGCACCGAGTGTTAAATGTGCCTTGTGTTGGCTGTTTTCGCAGAAGGATGTGGCTCAGTCGCTTGGCTCTCCCGAAAGATCAGGGCCAATTAATTGCATCTAGGACAAAAACGGTTCTGGCCTACACGAGTTCGAGACCTCCGACTCTAATTCGGCGAGGTGATCGTTGCGACTGGGCCGTGGAGGTCTTACCGAGTCGAACTTAACCTAAAGGGGTACCCGGCGCGTCCGCTAGGATTTTTCTTCGTGTTGTTGACACGGAAAGTTTACCGGAGGACGCAGCTTGAGTGCGATTCCAGGCCCAAAAGAGAGATCCTTGGGTCTTACCTTCGTACTCGAAAGAATACGGCATCCGGATGTGCCTAGTCGGCTGAACAATCCAGGTTTATGATGTGCAAACATCATGTGGATGAATAGCAGGTTCTGCCTACTCGAGTAGTTTTATCCATACGAAAGAGTTTTCGTGTTAGGAGTTTTATACCCATATGAAAGAGTTTTCATGTTTGGGATGTTGTGCCCATACGAAAGAGTTTTCGTGTGTAGGGTATTTTTTTCCTGTGAAAGAGATTTCACGTCATGATGTTCCCATACGAAAGAGATTTCGTGTAAGGGTGACTATGCGAAAGAGATTTCGTGTCCATACGAAAGAGATTTCGTGTCAGGGTGACTGTGCGAAAGAAATTTCGCGTCCATACGAAAGAGATTTCGTGTCAGGGTGCTTATGCGAAAGAAATTTTGCGTCTTGATTATGCCCATACGAAAGAGATTTCGTGTTAGGGTGTTTATGCGAAAGAGATTTCGTGTTAGGGACCTTATGCGAAAGATATTTCGCGTCTTGATATGCCCATACGAAAGAAATTTCGTGTTAGGGAGCTTATGCGAAAGAGATTTCGCGTCTTCGATGTGCCCATACGAAAGAAATTTCGTGTTAGAGACCTTATGCGAAAGAGATTTCGCGTCTTGATATGCCCATACGAAAGAAATTTCGTGTTAGGGAGCTTATGCGAAAGAGATTTCGCGTCCTGATATGCCCATACGAAAGAAATTTCGTGTTAGGGAGGTTATGCGAAAGAGATTTCGCGTCTTGATTATGCCCATACGAAAGAGATTTCGTGTTAGGGAGTTTATGCGAAAGATATTTCGCGTCTTGATATGCCCATACGAAATAGATTTCGTGTTCGGGACCTTATGCGAAAGAGATTTCGCGTCTTGATTTTCTTTTGGACGCGTAACAAGTGATGTCTTTTGTTTCGAGTGATGTGTCTGTACATCGTAGTGTGGAGTCGTGGTTTTTGCGGGAGCCGCATACTCACAATCTTCTCCCCGCTGCGTGGCGAGTGTCTTTTTGTTTGAAGATTCCGAAGAGACATAAGCCTGATGGCTGACAGTCGCGTGATGTCGTGGTGCACTGAGCACTTGTTCTGCCTCCCGATGGGACGTGGCGAGAAGTGTCAGAGACTAGACATGTCGGAGTCGACGCGGAAGTCGTGTAGTCGACGAGGACGTGGCGGAGTCGCACGACGACGTGGAAGTCGTGTAGTTGACGCGGACGCTCAGCCACCGAGTCCACACAAGAAGATGGAGCCGAAAAGTCTTCAAGATGTTCCGATTTCGCGAATTGGCCCGCGTTGTCGTATGTGCCTCGTCGAGACGGACAAGTTTGATGTTTTGCTTTTCCTCATCCGAATTAATATGTGGTTTGTACGACCAAAATAAGGACATGGACGAAGATATCTGACAGAGCTCCTCAGATACGCGGCTAGCGTGTTAGATGCTCCCGATGGGAGTACGTCGAGTGAGCGTATAGCGCTCATTGGGTGCGCGGCCAGCGCTCCCGATGGGAGTAGCCCCCGAGTCTATGTGCGATTATTTTAATCGGGCATAGACTCAAAGATCTTGTAACGTTGCTTCTTCGATTTGTCGGGTGCACGGCAGTGCTCCCGATGGGAGTAGCCCCCGAGGCTATGTTCGACTCGCAGAGTCGGGCATAGGCTCAAGTTGTTCTGAAGATAACCCCGTGTGCAAAACTTGGGGGATTAATATTTTGAACATGCTAGGACATGTGATGTACCCAAATAAACAAATTGTTTTCTAAGAAAAGATTTCCATCCACGTCTTTTGAAAATCACAAGTTTCTGCCGATTCAGATGGAAACGGGACAAATTTGAACTACAGGTGCCTCGTAATTTGCTCATAAATTTTGGTAAAAATAATTTTTAGGTATTCAACTATCGATTTCAATAGAGATCCACAATGAGTTGCTGAATATACAACCCCTAGCTAAGAACGGTCATGCCCGCCGTCTTGACTTTCTCCTAAAACGGGCTAAGAAAATTTCAGAGAATTCAAAAAAACACTAAATAACGCGAGACCTTCGCCTGGTGTCACTAAATATTTCCTAGTATTCACCAAAAAATAGTAAACTTCGAATACGACAGTTCTGTTGAAAAAGTGTTCACAAAAAAGAGTTGTCTCCTCCTAACATTCTAGGGGTTCGGTTGAAATGACGGGTGTTATGGCCAAATACATGGCATAGTTTGTTATAATGAGCCCATATTGCACACAAACATGAATCTTGAAAGCACGGACACCGTTGACGAAGAAATTTTTTTAAGTGAATAAGAACACCATTTTCCATTTTCGGAGTGTCAGAAATGGTTTTTTTTGTGAAAGACCTACCACAAACATGTTGCAAAACTTGGGGGATTAATTTTTTGAGCATCCTAGGACATGTGATATACCCAAAAAACCAATTTGTTTTCTAAGAAAAGATTTACATCCACCTCTTTTGAAAATCACAAGTTTCTGCCGATTCAGTTGGAAACTGGACAAATTTGAACTATAGGTGCCTCGTAATTTGCTCATAAATTTTGGAAAAAAAATCATTTTTAGGTACTCAACTACCTATTTCAATAGAGATCCACAGTAAGTTGCTGAATATACAACCCCTATCTAAGAATGGTCATTCCCGCCGTCTTGACTTTCTCTCCTAAAACAGGGGCTGACGAAATTCCAGAGAATTCAAAAACCCTAAATAACGTGAGAACTTCGCCTGGTGTCATTACATATGTCCTAGTATCAACCAAAAATAGTTAACTTGGAATACGACAGTTCTGTTGATAAAGTGTTCACAAAAAAGACCTATCTGCTCCAAACATTCTAGGGTTTCGGTTGAAATGACGGGTGTTATGGCCAAATACATGGCATAGAGTGTTATAATGAGCCCATATTGCACACAAACATGAATCTTGAAAGCACGGACAATGTTGACTAAGGAATTTTTTTAAGTAAATAAAAAACCATTTCCCATTTTCGGAGTGTTAGAAATGGTTTTTTTTTGTGAAAGACCTACCACAAACATGTTGCAAAACTTGGGGGATTAAATTTTTGAGCATACTAGGACATGTGATATAACCAAATAAACAATTTGTTTTCTAAGAAAAGATTTCTATCCACCTCTTTTTAAAATCACAAGTTTCTGCCGATTCAGTTGGAAACTGGACAAATTTGAACTACAGGTGCCTCGTAATTTATTCATAAATTTTGGAAAAAAACATTTTTAGGTACTCAACTACCTATTTCAATAGAGATCCACAGTGAGTTGCTGAATATACAACCCCTATCTAAGAACGGTCATACCTGCCGTCTTGACTTTCTATCCTAAAACAGGGGCTGAGAAAATTCCAGAGAATTCAAAAGAGAGAATTCCTTATTTGGCCCTTGCTTAAAATCTTGTTCCCTATTTGGCCCGAAAACAAAAATTCTTCCCTATTTGACACCTTAACTTCATTTTCTTCCTAACATGGCCCTATAGTGCATTCTAAACACAAATGGAGATGTAAAAAGACTCTTTTGCCCCTGATGAACAGGGTGATAAAAACTTACTCTCTAATGTGATGAATATAAATTTAATTTTGGTGATGAATATAAATTAATTTTGACGCTGCATAAATATGAATGGCCCAAATAATCTGAATCTCGCGGACATTTCGCTAACCTGTACTATGGTACTAGATAAACATAGTCTGCTGCGTATGATAGTGAACAATCTGAGCACAGCGGACGCTGCAAAGTTGAATTAATGTGCGCATAGCAGCAATACAGGAGAATATACGACCATTTAATGAGCGTCGGGCCTGGTCGTGTTTAATTCCTCCCTGCCGCACTCGTACGAATTATACTACCTTGGACATTGGTTGCGCTGAGAGGGTCCAACAACGTGTCAGGTCGCTGCAAGGCGACGAGTGATGCTTGACGCAATGTTTTTTTTTCCCTCGCAACAATTTGTTCAGGATCTAGTCGTGCGTGACCCATAGCTGAGTCATGCTTGCTGCTGGGATAGTTGAGTCGATGCGAGACCCATAGCTAGGTTCCTCTCTGTTTCTTTGTGTTTTGTGCATGTACTTCGGTGGATTCATTTGATCGGGTGTCTTTGCGAGAAAGAAAAGGAAACCAGGTCGCTATCTACAAACGTAAGTGTGCATGCCTAGTTTGCTCCCTTTTGTATTGTTTTTTAAAGAAGTAGTAGTACTAGTATAAAGCAGGTGATGGATGGATGGACAGATGCACGAGACACATACGCACTTGAGACTGCCTACCCGATATGCTGTTTTTTCTTTCGAGGGGAACTTTTTTTTGGTTGACAGTCTCTTTACTTCCGAGCGTAACTAGTGCGTGTAACGAGGGATAGATCGGGCGAAACTAGAGAGTAATTTTTATCACACATTTCAGCAGGGGCCAAATAGTCTTTTTACATCCCCATTTGTGTTTAGAAAGCACTATAGGGCCATGTTAGGAAGAAAATGAAATTAAAGTGTCAAATAGGGAAGATTTTTTTATTAGGGCCAAATAGGGAACAAGATTTTAAGGAAGGGCCAAATAAGGAATTCTCTCAATTCAAAAACCCTAAAAAACGCGAGACCTTCGCCTAGTATCATTACATATGTCCTAGTATCCACCAAAAATAGTAAACTTGGAATATGACAGTTCTTTTGAAAAAGTGTTCACAAAAAAAGAGTTATCTCCTCCTAACATTCTAGGGTTTCGGTTGAAATGACGGGTGTTATGGCCAAATAGATGGCATAGTTGTTATAATGAGCCCATATTGCACACAAACATGAATCTTGAAAGCACGGACAATGTTGACTAAGGAATTTTTTTAAGTAAATAAAAAACCATTTTCTATTTTCGGAGTGTTAGAAATGGTTTTTTTTGTGAAAGACCTACCACAAACATGTTGCAAAACTTGGGGGATTAATTTTTTGAGCATCCTAGGACATGTGATATAACCAAATAAACAATTTGTTTTCTAAGAAAAGATTTCCATCCACCTCTTTTTAAAATCACAAGTTTCTGCCGATTCAGTTGGAAACTGGACAAATTTGAACTACAGGTGCCTCGTAATTTTCTCATAAATTTTGGAAAAAAACATTTTTAGGTACTCAACTACTATGTCAATAGAGATCCACAGTGAGTTGCTGAATATACAACCCCTATCTAAGAACGGTCATACCTGCCGTCTTGACTTTCTATCCTAAAACAGGGGCTGAGAAAATTCCAGAGAATTCAAAAACCCTAAAAAACGCGAGACCTTCGCCTAGTGTCATTACATATGTCCTAGTATCCACCAAAAATAGTAAACTTGGAATATGACAGTTCTTTTGAAAAAGTGTTCACAAAAAAAGAGCTATCTTGTCGAATCCCTGACTCAACAAATTCCTTCGGTGAACCTACCGGGTTTCGATTAGGAGAACCCATGAGCGCTGGTGGAATCGTCGGCTAGACAGGGGGAGAGATTTACCCAGGTTCGGGGCCCTCGAAGAGGTAAAACCCTTACTCCTGCCTCTTGTCGATCTGTATTTGATGATTAGATCGGTTACAGAGTGCTCGAATCGAGAGTGGATCTCGAGTTTCAAGGCTTTTGGTCGTGCGGTATTGCTTGGTCCTCTCTCGGGGGCTCTCCTGGCCTTATATAGGCGGCCAGGTCTCAAGATCTACCCGGAGAGGACTCCAATCCTAACTAGGTCGGTTACAAGTTTCCTAACTTAACCCGCAAGTTTAGTGCGGGTGGGCTTCACACGGGCCTTTTGGAGTATTCCGAGGGCTCCTCTTCTTGGGCCTTTACCTTGGGCCTGAGAGGGGGTGTCCTCATGCGCAGCATCCAGAATCCATGTATTCGTCAGTAGCCCCCGAGCGTTTGCTCGAGTGGGAATTTTCCAGTCGAGTAGACGGTCAAACCTTTTTATGGCCTTACTTCTTCTTTCGAATGAACAGTTTAGCCGCTTACTGTTTTCAAGGGTGTGTTCCCTGTGCAATGAGTCTCTTACGCTCAAGTGTTGAGCGACATAAGTGCCTGTTATTGCGGCTTTATTTGCAGAAGGATGCGGCATAGTAGCTTGGCTCTCCCGAGAGATCAGGGCCAATTAATTGCGACTAGGGCAAAAACATTCCTGCCTACACAGATTCGAGACCTCCGACTCGAACCCGATAAGGTGATTGTTGCGACTGGGCCGTTTGTGTACTTATCGAGTCGAACTTAACCTAAAGGGGGTACCCGGCGCGTCCGCTAGGATTTTTCTTTGTGTTGTTGACACGGAATTATACCGGAGAACGCAACTTTCGAGTGCGATTCCAGGCCCTTAAGAAAGATCTTTTTGGGTCTTATCTTCATATTCGAAGAATATGGCATCCGGATGTGCCTAGTCGGCCAAACAATCCAGGTTTTGATGATGTAGAAATATCATGCGTGAATGGAGGTAGGTTCTTTCCACCCGAATGATTGTTTAAGACTCAGTCGAAAGAGTTTTCGTACTGTAGAGAGTCGTGCCCTTATGAAAGAGTTTTCATGTTTGGACCGTTGCGCCTGTACGAAAGAATTTTCGTGTATAGGATAGGTCTCTTGTTTTAAAGAGGTCTTGCGTCATGATTTATTCGTAAAAGAATTGCCTTTAGTCGAAGGAATTTCATACGAAGCTAGTTTCGTGTTTGAATTGTCCATTCGAAAGCTCTTGAATTTGATGATGCGTGCCATGACGTCATGGCGCACTTTTCTCCTCCCGATGGGACGTGACGGAGGGGTAGCAGATGGGTGGCCCACCTGGTCAGCTTTTTGACCGGGAAACGAGACGCCGCTCCCGGTTTTTACGCGAACTGCGCAGTAAATGCCACCGCTCCCGGTTAAGATCGTGGCATAAAACAGCGTCCACCGCCCCTTCGCTTCATCTTCACACGTGGTGGCTGTGATAAGTGCCACGTAACGCATCGTACGGTTGGGATTTACTCGTTCCGTGTATAAATACGGCTCTTAGCGGTGCGGTAAAATTTTCCCAGCCTTTGCCTTCGTTCATCTTCTTCTTTGCACTCATCTCCTTCCTCCTCACGCTCGAGCTCGTATCGCTAGCCATGGCCGGAGGGAAAAAACGTGGCGCCACCGTCTCCGCATCCGGAGATGCCTCCGCGCAGCCCGCGCCCCGCGCCGGCGACTAGCGCTCTCCCAATACCACCGCGAAGAGCATCAACGAGATGCAGCGGGAGGGGCTGCTGCCGGCGGAGACTGAGAAGCGGGTGCGCCTCGGGAAGAAAGAGGAGGTGCCGAACCCGCAGTCGAATGAGCGCGTGGTCTTTGCGGACCACGTGTCTCGAGGTCTTTCCTTCCCCCTTCATCCCTTTCTCCTCGGGTTGCTGTATGTCTATGGCATACAGCTTCACGATCTTCCTCCGAATGCGGTGCAGCACATTTCGTGCTTCATCATATTCTGCGAGTGCTTCCTCGGCATTCGCCCTCACTGGGCGCTCTAGAAGGCGCTCTTCAAGGTTCGGATTTTCCGCGAGAAATCGCGGGTAGATTCCGAGCCAGGGGAGCCGGTTCGCACGGGCGGCTTCGGGATCCAGGCGCGACAGGAGAGCAGCTACTTCAACATGCACTTCATCGACTCCGCCCAAGGCTGGCGGAAGAAATGGTTTTACGTCATCGACAACAGCTCGGGTGGGATTGTAGAGTTCCACCCGTTCGCTGTACTGAAGAGGCGAAAATCCTGGGGGCACAAGATGTCAGCCGAGGAAACTCAAACCGTTGCACCTTTACTCGCAAGAGTGGCCGCTCTCCGGGATCAAACCGCGGGAGTCGTGCTCAATGGAATGCATCTGGCGAGCGTCCTCTTGAAGCGCAGGATCCAACCCTTGCAGCAAAGGCCTTCAACTATGTGGGAATACCAAGGTTCAGAAGATCCCAGCTGAGTGAGCCGCGAGGAACTTTCGAACGTCGAGTTCGAGAAGAAAATCGCTGCTATCACTCGTTTGAAGGTGGGGGAGAAGTTCCCCGACTGTTCAGTCGAAGCTTTTGACGCTTCAAAGCCTCCTCCAGCCGCGGTTAGCTTTTCCTTCCTGTCCTTTATTGTTTCTTCATTCTGCGCTTTAGTCGATAAAGTTTTCTCTTGCCTTCTTTTGTCCTTGTAGAGCCTGTCTATGGCAAATTGCTATCCTCCAGTTGCGGGAGAGGATGCTTCGGAGTTATTGGCGAGTAACCAAGATGGTGCGGCTGATACCAGCGTCGCCGATGCTTCTTCGAGTTCCGAACGCGATTCTTCGGATGGCGTAGAGGACTCGAATGGCGGCCCTCAAAAACGTCGTCGGGTAGACGAGAACGAGGCTACTTCCAAGGACAATTCCGTGGAAGGATCGCCCGAAAAGGCCCCTATCTCCGCGACTCCACTTCGCTGCCTCGCCCCTTCGCCTTCATTTCCAGTGATTGCAACCGCTTGGAACGCGGATTTGCTGGATGACGATGAAGATGACGAGTAAGTTGTTTGCCTCGTTCTTAGTCGAACTCTTTTTTTTTCCTCGTCGCTTATGTTTAATTCCTTGTTCTTCTTTGCTGCAGGGTACAAACCATCAGCCCTCGCAGGTATGCTTCTTCTGTTCCTCCCGAAAAGAGGAACAAAACAGGAACTGCGGGTGAGACTCCCAACGCTGGCACCGTCCCGAACTCTCCCAGCGCAGCCCCCAATGCGGCGACTGCGGAACGTGAAGCTCCTAGCTTTGCCGCCAGGACTTCAGCTTCGAAAGAAGCGACTGACAGCTCCGCAGATCCTCTCTCCCGCGCCACGGGCCAGGTAAACTTTGTGGTTTGTCTTTGAATTTTTATCGGGTGCACGACAGTGCTCCCGATGGGAGTAGCCCCCGAGGCTGCAGTCGATTGCTTGCGATCGGCTACAGGCTCAAATTTATATCTTCTAATTCCTCTTCTTCTGTGCTTTCGCAGTCGCTTGTTGACTCACTTGCGGCGATTGGTCGCCGCGTTGTTCTTGCTGAATTGGAATGCGAGAGGCTTCGGTCGCACTGCAGTCGATTCCACTCCGAGAATGAGCTCCTTAAGAGTAAGTCTCATTGTCTTCTTTCGTTTATGTTCTCGTGTCCATTCTTGATGTCTAACAAACGTTATTGCGCAGCTCAACTCGAACATTCGGAGTCCGAGAGAGTCAAGTTCTCTGAGGGGGCAACCACTCAGGAAGCTGATTTAGCGGCTGTTCGACAAGAGCTGGAGGCCTCCCGCATGCGGTCGGAAGATCTTGATAGGCAACTCGCGGATGCGAGAAAAGCTTTGAAGGATCAAGAGGAAGCTGGCAATAAGGCCGATTCTGACCTTGTCACGTTCCTCCGTCCCCTTGCTGAGCGTTTCGCGGGTAAGTGGCCTAGGCACTCGCAATTGTATCTTTTGTCTTGGTGAACTTGCGAAATTTTGACATTCCCTTCCTTTGCAGGTCTTCTGGATGTTCCTTTGGAGATCCCTGGGATCCAGCGAGTAGATGTGCTAACCGACACACTTGCTCAACTTAAGAGGCACGCCGAAGGAGTGTGCTCCTTGATTGGCGATGCCACCCAAGTGTTGTCGCAACTGCACAGTCGCTTCCTCGCCAACGCCGTACCTCCATCCGCGCTAGACGGCCTGCTGAAGATCTTCTCGGAGGGCAGTCTCCTGGATGCTTACGCAGTCGCCCAGTCGGAGTCTGGCGCAAAAACTGCGATCCAATTCGCGCTGGCACACGGAGTCAACGGTTTGGAGGAGGCCTACTCGGCTCTTCCAGTCGACCCCTCGACGGGCAAAAAGGTACGGCTATCTCATTTTGGCGAGCAGACTACCATTCTTGCTCGGAAGCTGTCTGAGCTATTTGCTCGGCCGAAAAGAGGGGCGACTGCCGTTAGTGAGAGCACCACTGTAGCTTCTTAGTTTTGTTCTTCTTTTTCTTCTCCTTCGTGAATGTAATGAACCTTGGGATGTATTCCCGTATTGTCATTGCTTCCCATAGTTTGTGTATTTGCTCCCGATGGGAGTAGCCCCCGAGTATTTTTTGCCGGATGCGTGACTAGAAATACTTCGAATAGGGCTTCTGACTTCTTTCCTTGTACTCTTCCAGGCTGCTGGGGTAGTTGCAGAATCTTCAGGTGGACATGCTACTCCAGTAAATCCCCTTGTTGCCGCCGTTGGCACCTACGCTGGGCTTCGTGACAAGGTCCGGGAGGGTGAGCGTCAGCTTAAAGCTCTGCGCGGTATAGCCGATGTGGCGAAGTCCAAGCAGAAACTGGCGGCTGAACGTGAGCAGTTCCTGATGGATGAATTATCGTTGGTTGCGAGGAATTTGCTTTGTAAGTAATGCAGCCCCCGTGTCTTCTTTTTGCTTCGTTTCCTTAGCTGATCAAGCATGCTTGCTCTTCAGTTGTTAGACCTGATGACAGGGAAGAAAAGCAGTGGGTGGAAAACCACATTGTTCAGGAGGCTGGTAGCTCAAATCCTCATGCGAATAACTTCTGGTCTGACCGCAGTCGAGGGGTTGTGATGGCCACCCTGAAGTTCCGTGTTCTGCAAGCGAGAATTCTCGTGAGTTCTTTTCACGAGGTCCTGATCGCGATGAACGCTGCTTTCTACCCACTCGAAAGGGGTCCCGAGGACTGGAGCTATCTTCTCAGGTTGTTTGGACGTGAGGGAGAAGTTCGCGCGTGCGTGCGCAATCAAATGACATGCGGCGCGGTTGTAGCTCTATCCTTTGTCCGAATATGGTATCCTGAAGTAGAATTTAACTCCGTAGCCAGGCTCCCAGATGATCCAATCAATTATATTTCCCCCTACTATGATGTTGTTCGTCCAGCAGCGGAGAAAATCATCCGATTGTCCTTTGAGGAGGTAGATAGAGTTTTGGCGACTGAGAACGCTCAGCGCTTTGATTGATTGTCGGATGTGCATATCCTGTATCCTTGTAGAGTTTGTAAAAACTGTTGTAAGGTGTATAACCTTGTATGTATGGTTTTTTCCTGTAACGCTTAGTTGTAGGTGTAGCCCCCGTGTGTTTGTGGGGTGTGTTCCTGTAACTTTTGAGCATGTAAAAATAGGAAGTTGCAAATGAATATGATGGAGAAACCATGTTTTTATTGCGATGACTGAAAAGCCATGTATTCGAGCTACAAGAGTGGCTAGTATAGCCTTATTTGTTGTGAGAACAAGTAAACCTAGGGATAAAATTTACGGAGGTGTGCAATATTCCATGGATTGGATTAGATTCCTCCAGTCGATGGATTCTTCAGCCTGTAGGCTCCACCTGGAATGACTTTGTGTATGATGAAGGGTCCTTCCCAGGGTGGATCGAGCTTGTGTCCTTCCTTCTGCTTGAGTCGCAGCACTAGATCTCCAACCGCGAATGCTCTGTGGCGTATGCGGCGACTATGATAGTTTCGCAGGGATTGCTGGTATACTGCGGATCTTGCGAGTGCGATGTCCCGCATCTCGTCGAGTGCGTCCATATCTTCCGCGAGTGCCCTGTTAGAGGTTTCTTCGCTGTAGGCCACAACTCGTGGGGCGCTGAATCGAACGTCCTCGGGAAGGACTGCTTCTGCCCCGTATACCATAAAAAATGGCGTGTATTTTGTAGATCGGTTAGGAGTTGTGCGGAGGCTCCATAGTACGGAGGGTAGTTCGTCTGCCCAATGTCCCGCGGCGGGGTGTAGACGATCGAGTAGGCGTTTCTTGATGCCAGCCGAAACTAATCCGTTGGATCTCTCGACTTGTCCGTTCGTTTGCGGGTGGGCAACTGAAGCAAACTTGAAGTTGATGC
This sequence comes from Alopecurus myosuroides, assembly GCA_028641055.1. NCBI lineage: Eukaryota > Viridiplantae > Streptophyta > Magnoliopsida > Poales > Poaceae > Alopecurus > Alopecurus myosuroides. The sequence goes on along the minus strand of CM054058.1, from coordinate 41,657,174 downwards.
CCTTTTCCTCGCAGAACTGTTGCGTTTCCTTTGCTGTGAAATTGGTACCATTGTCCGTAATGATGTCGTGTGGCACGCCAAATCTGCATACAATGGAGTCGAGGAACTTGACGGCGCACTGGGCACTACCCGAAGTTACGGGCGTGGCCTCGATCCATTTGGTGAATTTGTCGACTGCGACCAGCAAGTGTGTATATCCTCCAGGGGTGGACTTGCGTAGTGGTCCAACCATGTCTAGCCCCCATTGTGCGAAGGTCCAGGCAATGGGTATCATGTGCAATTCCGTAGCAGGTGCGTGTGGTCTTGGTGCGAATCGCTGACAGGCATCGCATCGTTCGACCAGGTTTTTTTGCATCGGTAGCTGCTGTCAGCCAGTAGAATCCTGCTCGGAAGGCCTTTCCCATTATTGTTTTCCAGCTAGCGTGATGCCCGCAGTCTCCTTGGTGGATGTCATGGAGCAGTTCTTTGCCATCTTCGGGTGCGATGCAGCGCTGAAGTATTCCCGAGATGCTTTGCTTGTATAATTCCCCATTGACTACCCGAAAGGATTTACTGCGTCTGATTATTTGTCGAGCCTCGCGTGGGTCAGCCGGGAGCTGTCTGTTGGTCAGGTAATCGAGATATTTATGCGTCCAGACTGGCTCGACCAGAAAAACCTGTCGCGATATGTTATGAATAAGCTCGATGAGGGGGATTTGCGGGCTGACCTCTGTTTCTGGTATTGCTGGTGCTGCCGCAGCTTTCTTGATTTTGACCGATCGCTTGATCATCCGTTCGAAATATATTCCTGGTGGTATGGGGGTATTCGTGGAACCCATGTTTGCCAGTCGATCTGCTTCCTCATTGATGGATCTTGCGATGTGCTTTAGCTCGCATCCTTTGAAACTTCCCTCGAGTAGATTGTACATGTCGCGATACGCGATCATGTTTTCGGCGATTGCGTCACACTCTTTCATCGTCTGTTGCACAATGAGATTGGAGTCGCCGTAGATCATTAATCGAGTAGCTCCACAGGCGATTGCCATCTTCATTCCGTGCAACAGGGCTTCGTATTCTGCGTCGTTGTTTGATGCTGGATCATCTGGTGGAAAGTCCAATCGTAGGACGTATTGCAGCTTGTCTCCCCGAGGGGATATAAGAACAATTCCAGCTCCTGCTCCTTCGTTTCTTTTGGACCCGTCAAAGTACATTATCCAATTGCTCGTGTACTCGGGTGGTCCTGGCGTTTACAGTTCTGTCCATTCGCTTAGAAATTCAACAAGTACCCGGGATTTGATTGCGCTGCGTCCTGCATAAGTGATGTCCCAAGCACCCAACTCGATGTTCCACTTTGCTATTCTTCTGGATGCCATAGGGTTGTTCATGATCGTCCCGAGTGACGCATCATTAACCACTGTAATGGCGTGTTCCTGAAAATAATGTTTGAGCTTGCGGGCTGTAAGAACGACTCCATATGCGAGCTTCTGGTAATGAGGGTATCGTTGCTTGCATGGTGAGAGCACTTCGCTGATGTAATAGATTGGACGTTGAACTCCGTACGCTTTGCCTTCCTCAGGTCGTTCGACCACGATTGATGTGCTGATGACCTGGTTTGTGGCGGCTAGGTACAAGAAAAGTGGCTCCCCTTCTCGCGGTGTTGCAAGGACGCGCCTACTTTGCAACGACCGCTTCAAATCTGCGAATGCTTGCTTAGCTTCTGATGTCCACTCGAATTTGTCTGTCTTCTTCAACAACTTGTAGAAGGGTAGTGCTTGCTCTCCCAATCGTGCGATGAACCTGCTTAGGGCGGCTAATCGCCCTGCAAGCTGTTGGACTCCGCGCAGATTGGTTGGCTCCTTCATGGTCAAGATGGCTTGTATTTTCTCCGGGTTGGCTTCGATGCCTCTGGCGGATACCAGGTACCCGAAAAGTTGTCCTGCTGGAACGCCAAAGACACATTTGGTTGGATTGAGCTTGAGCCTGTACGCGTTTAGAGCGTCGAATGTTTCTCTAATATCCTCGAGGAGTGTGTCCTCAACTCGAGTCTTGATGACAATGTCATCAACATACACTTGCACGTTCTTGCCAATGAGGTTGGCGAGGCATCTTTGCATGCAACGCTGATATGTTGCGCCTGCGTTCTTCAGCCCGAAGGGCATTGTCGTGTAGCAGTAGACACCGTGAGGTGTGATGAATGCTGTCTTTTCTTCATCTTCCCTTTTCATTCGGATCTGATTGTATCCCGAATAGGCGTCCAGGAAGGAGAGGCGTTGGCAGCCTGCCGTAGAATCCACGATCTGGTCGATTCGCGGGAGGGGGAAATTATCCTTGGGGCAATGCTTATTTAATGACGTGTAGTCGATGCACACCCGAAGGATATCCGTGTTCTTTTTGGGGACCAACACCGGGTTTGCTAACCAAGTGGATATCTTGATCTCCCTGATGAATTTCGCAGCTAGCAATATGTTTACTTCTTCTCCAAGCGCCTTCTGCTTGGGTTCTGAAAATCTTCGCGTGGTCTGTTTGATGGGTTTAGCGTCTGGAAAGACTTTGATGGAGGGATGATAACCCGGTAGGCCAACACCAAGGTGTAACTCGGCCCAATGGACGCTGCGCAAGATCCGGCTAAGGATATAGGAGCTTCTGGAAGTCCCAAGTTCGTAGGCCTCGTAACCCGGATTGTGGGTTACGATAAGGAAAGTTAGGGTTTTTCGTATGCGGTGTCCGGGTAGGGTTCAGGGTGCGCCTTGGAGGGCAAGCCAGGGGGTCCGGGTGCTTTATAAACCGTCCCCCCGGTCTAGTTTAGAGATCCAAGAGTTCTAGCAATATCGCCTGATATCGAGCATCCAGTGTAACACGAGAGTTGAGTTAATATATCGAGATCGGAGACTCGGCGACTTGATTGCCGGCTACCAGATCGAGTACCATCATGTTTTCCTCTGAGCTAAACCCTCTCCCAAACGCCTGTGTCGTCTTGCCCCAAGATCAGTTACCCCCGGTAACATCTGCCGTGATTATCCCGCGACAGTTGGCGCCCACCGTGGGGCCTGCGTCCAAAGGTGTTTACATCACGGGAGAAGCTCGGAAGAATATGGAGAATCTAGTCATCGGCGAGATCTACATCGACCACGAAGGAAAGAAGATGGTGGACGATTCCGGCTGGGGGCCAAAGTCGGATCACCTCGCATCCGGATCTATCGTGACAATCGGCCAAATCAGCATCTTCATCGGTATGGTACGTACATCTGGTTTTAAAGGACAATATCATGTGCATACTACAGGAACTTCTAATAGGGAAAAGAAGATACTAAAGCAAGCGGTAAATTCGGTTTCCTCGGCTGTCCCGGGATACCTGAGATGGTCAGAACAGGAGGTAACTTGGAGCAGAAGAGATCATCCGGAAAGAATAGAACACCCGGGAGTCTTAGCATTGGTAGTTGCGCCGCAGGTCAATGGGTATGAGCTGAAAAAGGTCCTGATGGACGGTGGAAGCAGCATCAATATTTTGTATTGGGAAACCTTTTTACGCATGGGTCTCAAGGAGTCTCATCTACAGAAAATCTCAACAATTTTTCATGGGATAGTGCCGGGTCACTCAGCGTGTCCCGAGGGAAAAACCGCATTGGAGGTAGCTTTTGGAGAATCGAAGGATAATTATCGAGTTGAGTGGCTCACTTTCGAGGTGGTCAAATTGCGCAGTCCTTATCACGCGCTGTTCGGAAGGCCGGCTTATGCTAAATTCATGGCTAGGCCGTGTTATGTATATTTACAGTTAAAAATCCCGGGTCCTAGGCAGACCATCACCATACACGGAAACCGGGATATAGCAGCTGAGTGTGATGAAGGAGATTCAGTAATGGCCGAGCAAGCTTGCAGAAAAGAGGAACTCAAGTATTACCGGTCTCAAGTAGACCCGGATGATAGAACAACATTGAAAAGGCCGAATACCGAAGACGAGAGAGCAAAATTCAAGGCAGCACAGGACACTAAGATGATAGCTTTTTTTGAAGGTGATCCCACTAAGCAATTTACTATAGGGTCTAACCTGGACAGCGAGCAGGAGAAGGCACTTGTGGAGTTTATTCGTTCAAATGCGAACGTGTTCGCCTACACGCCTAGCGACATGCCGGGTATCCCTACAGAATTGGCAGAGCACAGTTTGCACGTAGACCCCAAGTCCAGGCCTGTGAAGCAGGGCCTGCGGAATATGAATGAGGAAAGAAGGAAAGCTATAGGAGAAGAAATCGCACGGCTGCTGACAGCCGGCTTCATCATGGAAGTATTTCACCCGGATTGGTTAGCAAATCCTGTTCTCGTGATGAAAAAGACCAATGAGTGGAAGATGTGCATTGATTTTACGAGTCTCAACAAGCATTGCCCAAAGGATCCGTTTGCGCTACCAAGGATAGATCAGATTATAGACGCAGTATCTGGAAGTGACCTATTATGCTTTCTGGATGCATATTCCGGGTATCATCAGATTAAGCTCAAGAGAGAGGATTGGGAGAAAACATCATTTATAACCCCTTTTGGGGCCTTTTGTTACAAGACCATGACATTTGGATTGAAGAACGCTGGCGCAACTTACCAACGGTGTATTCAGAAGTGCTTCGAGGATCAAATTGGACGCAACGTCCATGCTTACGTGGATGACGTGGTTATCAAGACCAGGAAAGCGGAGACGTTTATAGATGATCTAAAGGAGACGTTCAAGAACTTGAGGAGGTATCAGATGAAGCTTAACCCGACCAAGTGCGTATTCGGAGTTCTAGCCGGGAAATTACTCGGCTTTATCGTTTCCGAGAGAGGAATTGAGGCAAACCCGGATAAAATCAAAGCTATTCAGAGCCTGAAAAAACCGGAAAATTTGAAGCATGTTCAAAAGCTCACGGGCTGCGTAGCAGCCTTGAGCCGATTTATATCCAGACTCGGAGAAAAAGCAATACCCCTGTACCGGCTCTTGAGGAAATCCGATAAATTCGTGTGGGATCAAGAGGCGGATGAGGCGTTCGAGGCACTAAAGAAGCAGTTATCTGAAGCACCAGTCCTAGCGGCCCCGGGTCCTAAAGAGCCCATGTTGCTATACGTAGCAGCGGGCCCCCGAGCCGTTAGCGCAGTAGTTGTTGTGGAGCGTAAAGAGGACGGGAAAGGTTACCCGGTTCAAAGACCGGTTTATTACGTCAGCGAGGTATTATCAGAGGCAAAGCAGCGCTATCCGCATTGGCAAAAGCTGGTTTTCGGGGTCTTTATGGCCAGCCGGAAACTGAAGCCGTATTTTCAGGAACACCCCATAACAGTGGTTAGTTCGATACCAATGTCGGATATCATCAGAAACTCGGATGCAACACGAAGAATAGCCAAGTGGGCGATAGAGATGGGGGATTATCACATCAACTACGAGCCCAGGTCAGCAATCAAATCTCAGGCTTTGGTCGATTTCGTTAATGACTGGACACACACAGGCATGACCACCATGGCTCCAAACTCCGACTCTTGGATTATGCACTTCGATGGATCCAAGCAATACGAGGGATCAAGAGCTGGAGTGGTGCTAACATCACCCAAAGGAGACAAACTGAGTTACGTGCTACAGATTCACTTTGATTGTTCCAACAACGTGGCCGAGTATGAGGCCCTATTGCACGGCTTAAAGGTAGCCAAGGAGATGAACATTAAGAGGATACGATGCTTTGGAGATTCGGACCTTGTGGTACAGCAGGTATCAGGAACTTGGGATAGAAAGGACGCAACTATGGCAGCATACCGCAGAGAGGTTGATAGGGTTGCAGGATGTTTCTCCGGATATGAGGTGGAGCACATAGACAGAAGAAAGAATGAGGCAGCAGACGCCCTCGCTAGACTCGGCTCGCGCAGAGAGCCGGTTCCACCTAACGTCTTCCTGGATGAATTATGGCGGCCATCAGTTAAAACCGAGTCTGAGGAAGAACTGGCAAATCAAGACCCGGATTTGTAGCTCGTGGCCATTGTACGCGCTGTCCCCGAGTGGACAGAACCGTTTTTGGCCTACCTATCACGAGGCGAGTTACCACAGCAGGAGGTGTTAGCAAGGCAAATTTCGAGGCGAGCAAAGGGATATTCTATCATCAATGGGGAGTTATACAAGAGAAGTGCAGCAGGAGTCTTTTTGCGCTGTGTAGCACCAGAAGAAGGCCGACAGATTCTTAAGGAAATCCATGAAGGTGATTGTGGGCATCATGCATCCACAAGATCCCTTGTGGCCAAAGCTTATCGACACGGATTTTTCTGGCTCACGGCTCTAGCAGATGCGGAGCGCTTAGTGGCAAGGTGTGACGGATGTCAAAGGTACGCTCGCCAAACCCACGTGCCGGCTATGGAATTGCGGACTATTCCGTTAACTTGGCCGTTCGCTGTTTGGGGTATGGACATGGTTGGTCCCTTTCACATGTCACCTTGCAAGAAGACACATCTTTTGGTGGCCATTGATAAGTTTACCAAATGGGTTGAGGTTATGCCAGTCACCAATTGTGAAGCAGTTACAGCAGTCAAGTTCCTGAAAAGAATTATCTATCGGTTCGGGTATCCCCACAGCATAATTACCGACAATGGAACCAACATGTCCCTTGGCGCGATGGAGAAGTTTTGTGGCAACAATGGAATCCGGCTTGACGTAGCATCAATGGCTCATCCGCAGGCCAATGGACAAGTGGAGAGGGCAAACCAAGAGTTACTTCGTGGACTAAAACCACGACTGCGAGTCCCTTGCATTAGGGCTGCGGGTGCATGGGTCGAAGAATTACCTTCCGTGGTTTGGGGTATCAACTCTACACCTAACAGATCTACTCAGATGACACCATTCTTCATGGTTTATGGTGCGGAAGCGGTGCTGCCAAGTGATATTATTCATGATTCACCTCGAGTATCAGCTTACGTCGAGGTAGAGAACGAGAAGACCCGGCAGGATGCCGTAGATATGTTAGAAGAACAAAGGGAACAAGCCCTGGAAAGATCAGCCATATATCAGCAAGATTTACGGAGGTATCATAGCCGGCGCGTGAAAACCCGGGTCTTCCAGGAAGGAGACTTGGTTCTGCGCCAGGTACAGTCAAACGAAGGAAAACACAAGTTATCACCACCATGGGAAGGGCCGTTTATCATAAGCCGGAATCTGCACAACGGATCATATTACTTGATAGATGCAAGGGAAGAGTCGGCTACAGTTAATGACACCGCTCATACCACTTCGTCTATGCAGGAAAGAGACAGACCATGGAACGTGGCTCAGCTACGTCCATACTATACTTAGTATAGATTATATTGGCAAGTGGAGTTGCACGATGTAACAGGCGGCAGGTTTTCAGACGCACTCTTTTCCTATCCAGGGCACCCTTGGGGATTGGATGGGTTTTTAATGAGGCGGCTTGCTGACCTAACTTTCGCATATCAAATAAAGATGTGGTTATTCTTCCGTTCTTCACTCTCCGTATGTTGCATATATCTAGGTCTTGGGGGCTGATTGCTTGAATAGCACAGTTACAAACTCAATGACCCGGCCTTGATGCCTATGAGTTATAAGGGCCGATTACTCGCAAACGAGTACGGCTGCAATCTTATAACCGGACAAAGGAGCCAAATTTTCTTGACTTTTCTTACTTAAGCTCGATGTGACTCGCACTAAAGTGGCATGATTTGCTCGCTTACGATTACAATCAGCCATGAAGCCCAATGGGACTTGTCTGACCCTGTTTTCGTATAGATGTAACAACATGATATCCACGCGAAAGCCGGCTTATAGTACAAGATTGTCAAAAGGGTCATCTAAACCACAAGTTATGCAGAGTATAAGGCTAATAGCTGGAAACTCAACGTTTATCAAGCATAACTTCAATACCTATGTGAAACGGCTCTGGGTTTGGGCTTAGCAGCAAACAACTTGTTCTATTGGAAAGACTACACATCCAAGACTCGGCATTTTTGGTCTTGGGGGCTGGGGATTTCGAAAAAGGAAAAGTTGTTCAGTTGCTAAAGCTCAAAAAACCCAAACATCCGAGTCTTGGGGACTTGGGGACTTAGAGAAAAATCCGCTTGTCAAAATCCATGAAACTCGGAAACCGAGTCTCACAAAAGGAACCATAAAGAAAGTCGGGTATCAAGAACAAGTGGGCTCAAAGATGGATAAATATAAAATCATCCCAACATTCAGAAGAGGCACAACGCGTATCAATAACTTAAAGTGCATTACAAATTTTGGTACCAGCATCAATGGTTCACAGGCGCATCATCAAGAAATAATTGTTTAAACGACCTATTGACCGACTGACGCATATGGCACAGCATCAGGTAGCAGGTATCACTCGGTATTCTGGGCTGCGGCGTCCATCTTCTCCTTGCCCTTGCTATTACTATTGGTGGCAGCAGCACCCGGATCAGCAGCATTGCCGGCTCGCGCAGGAGGAGGGACGACTGGTGTGGAAGTAGCAGGCGCAAAGTCGGCTTCAGCCTTCTTTTTTGCAGCTTCCTCCCTCAACTTGACAGTTTCCTCCTTCCATCGGGCTAGCATATTGTACGGCTTGGGAAGATCCGACTTAATCGCTTCACTATCAGCACCATAGGAAGGGACAATGGAATTGAGCTCCAAGCTGTCAGCAATCACGCTTGCCGAGTAACGGACTTCTTTCTGGATGGCCTTGAAATCCTTCGGGGAAAACTTGGACCCATCTCGGTTGAATTCCGGAAACCCGACCATCAGCTTGGCCAGCTCTAGCTTAGGAAAGTAAGCTTTCGCCAGGGCTAGCCCCCGGGTTACCCCAACCCGGCAGGACGAGCGTTTCCAATGCCAAATCTACTCGGGAATAGTGGAGCAGGCATCCAACATCCTCTTCAGGTCGACGTGCCCAACACCCAGCCACCGTAGTTCTTCAAGGATCCATCTGGTTCCGGCACATAGTTGCCGGATAACGCTCTTGATGGTCTTCAGCTTGGCAATATCATCTTCGTCCGGCATTACTTCATCCGGACCTGCAGAAAGAAATGAAAACACGAGTAAGGAAACCCGACTATGTGTCAGAAGGATGACCCGGATTATGAATATTATGCTAAGAGTCATACCGATCAAAGCGCGATACGTATCAGCAATCTGGACAGAAAGGTTCACTAGATTATCTTCGGCTGCGTGAGCCCTCCTCCTATACTTTCTCGTGATCTTCCCACTCCTCCTGGCCTCAGCCTCGGCCGCCTCACGCAGAGCCACCTCCTTTTCAATACGCTTGGTGGCCTTAGCCAATTTTTTCTCATACTGGGTCACGAAATCCTGAGTGGAGATACAGGGATAAATTAGTCGGAAATACTGTGAAGTTCCAGGCAAATTATGAAGAAATTCACCCGGAACTTGGGGACTAGATAAGGATACGAGCAATGTTATTCGGATTTACCTCATGTTTTGCTATCAAAGCTTCCAGGATATTCTCTTCGTTGTCCCTTAAGGTGTGAAGGGCACTAAGCATCTGGGGGAATGTCATGTCTTCAGGCTTGGTGCCAGAAGAACCGGCAGCTTGATCGTCTGGATGAAGAGTTTTTCCTGACTTTGGGGTCGAGACCCGGACCGTCTGGGTCTCCGGGTTTGGGGAACCCGTCCTCGTCTCTTGGATTTCGATCTCCTCATCCACGTCTTTAGATGATTTTGGAGACCCGGCTCCCTGGTGAGCTGGGTCACCGAAGGGGCCTTGTCCCTGGATATCGCCAGCTTCACCGCCAGTCGCGGCGTCTACTTTGTCAGTCAGTCCCTCCGTTCCCGGGTTGTCCGTTTCCATGTTCTCCGGGTCACTAATTGTGACCTGGGCGCTAAGGAAAAAAGATAGAAGCAGTTAGTAATAATGGTTGAAAGTTATCAAGTATGTAAGCGTATCATGCAGTAGAGACTTACCCGGTATTTACCGCGTAATCCGGTGGAAGCTGGCTGCTGGAAGCAGACGAAACTGTTGCAGGAACCGATAGTGGGACTCGGAACTGCCCGGCCAGAGGATGGTTGGGAGAAGGGTGGCGCCGAGGAGAGGTGGAAGGACGAGGCGGAGGAGTGCTGGCATGATGGACGGGGGAGGTGCAGATGCCCGGGTTAAGAGGACCCTCACCCGGGGAACTCCGAGTTACCCTGCACTTGGCTGGAAGAGAATCCTTCAAGTATGACGAGTTCGATAATTGATGGTTAAGTTGGCGCATGTTATCAAAGGAGTAGGGTTTTGAGGACATAGAGGAGAAAGGAACCCTGGACACTACCCCTCTGGCCTTCCTTTTGGATCCGACTGCTAATTCTTGATCGGACTCCGTAGCCTCCGGGTCATCCTCGTCCTTCTCATCTTCGTCCTCCGGCCCTGCAAGCCGAGTATGTATCAATGGAAAAAGATAGGTGGGAGGAAATGATGAAGGTAAAGTTGACGCAAGATCCGGGTAAATACCTTCGTCATTATCAGCCGGCTCATCTTCTTCTTCCGGGTCTCTGGAAGAGGGGGAGGTTTCAACTCTCCAGAAAGCGTCATCAGCCTGAGACAAAGAGATGAAAGTAAGAGCTAGAAGCAGTATCAAGTCAAGGTGTGGAGATAAGCTAACAAATGTCGGGTCTTACCGCTGGGGCTGGATTTTCCCGAGTGAATGGAGGTAACCCGGCGATGTTCTTTATGACTTCCAATTTTTCCGTCAGGAAACCTTTGATGGTTTTGTTGGTATCGCCGGCTGCAAAACTCTTGGTGGAATATCGGAGTGCGTCCGTGGCGTGCCCCGAGTACTCGCACATCAATTTGGTGCGGATAGAATTGGGTTGGATCCGGAAATCAACCCAAGTTTTCACTAATTTGAGCCCAAGAAGACCTTGGGCGGAGAGGACGGCTATTTTAGCTAGTAAAGGCAGGATTGCTTCCCTGTCCGAGTCAGGGGCGAAAGCATTGAATTTTTCAGAAATATCGAGGAGACCTCCGAGTAACCCGGCAGTTTCTTTTCACCGGGTGGGGAAGTGTCGTGGCAGTAAAAGAAGGATAATTGCCGGTGTTTAACATGAGAATTCAGATTAAGGGTTGGCATTGGTGAGTTCTTGCGGCGTTGGATGGATACCCCGCCGCAAGTGAGGAGTGCCCCGTCACCGCTTTCGCGGCACGGCTTGCACTGGAAAAGTTCAATGAAGAGGGCCAAACTTGGCGGAGTGCAAAGTATGACTCGGACAAAACAATGAAGTGAGTAATATTCAACATAGAGTTAGGCCCTATGTCAAATGTCCTAAAGCCATAGTGGTTCAGGACCTCACGAAAGAAAGGGTGACCCGGAGGACGGAACCCCCGGGTCACGTGCTCTATGAAACAGATTACCTCATCATCGGCAGGTGTGGGCCGGGTCTCGTCACCCGGCGCCCTCCAATGGATGTCCTTCTGAGAGGGGAGAACTCCCAACTCGGCCAGCTCTTCCAGCTTGGCCTTTGTAACTATGGATCGCCCCCAATTGGCGGATATGGATTGAGTTGCCTTCGTTTGGGCTGGCTGCCTCCCTTGCTTTTTGGGAGCCATGGGATCAACCTGTAAAGCGCAAGGCAAAGAGGTACAAGAAATGAGATTCGGAAATCATGAATTACCCGAGTATATGCACGCAGTATCGAGAAGATATGAATATTAAGCATTATCCGGGTATCATGCCGCGTGGCGAAGATTACAAGAATTATCCGGGTATCAAGTGTAATTATGGAAGCTATTGGTTACTTACGTATTGAAAGGTGTTTGAGGAAGACGGATGATTGCCCATGTATCTACTGCAAGCAAAAGAACCGGAAGAGAAGGATTTTCAGGGTATCAATGACATGCGCGGAAAATTGGGATGAAATGGATCTAGATTGGAAAACTTGCGGACGATTCTACGAAGAAATTGATGACTAATAATGATAGGAGAATGGTGTGTGATCATTAATCAGGCTACTGGAGGAGTTAGCAAGCATCTGAGCGATTCTAGCCGGCGCGACATGAAAAATTCCCCGCGGGTTGACCTAGATCCAATCTAGAGTAAATCGAAAAATTGCGGGAGTGAATTAATGGATACGAAGAACTTACTGGATGAGATGGGATCAGCGCGCGGTGGCAGAAGACAGCGTGGTCTGAATGTCTCTTCACAGCTCCCGGCGGGCAAAGTGAGGGTGTAGCGGCGGAGCTCAGCGGCGGCGTGGGGTGGTTCAAAGACGAACACAGCCGGCGGTGGTCTTGCTCCGGCGACGAGCTTGGGATTCCCTTGGTAGTGTTGCGCGAGCGCGAGAGATGAGGAAGGAGAAGGGGTTGAAGTGAGCCGTTGGGATTAGGTTTACCCCTAAGTGCCTATTTATAAGGGGGCGGGCGGATAAACCTAATTCAACGGGCGGGAGCCGGAAATTTCGGTATAACACCTATCTGTCCAGATTTTGTGAGGTATACTTTAAAATGCTGGACGAGATATCCGGATAGAAATAAGAAGGAGATCCTCTCTACAACATCAGGATCAATTATCGAGTCGAGTGAGTCGGATCTTTGACATTCTTATCAAGGCGTTGACCCGGAAAGCCAAGCAAAAGACTTGGAGAAAGCCGAGTTACAATATGGCCACCATGGAGTTCGGCCTAGCTGTTTATCAAAGCAATTTAACCCGGCCTCCATGAGTTTGTGCGCTTGATAACTTTGCAGGGAATAGCGTGCGCTTCAAGAGAACTTCGTGAAGCCCAAGCTATTCTGGGGACTACTGATGGAGGGATGATAACCCGGTAGGCCAACACCAAGGTGTAACTCGGCCCAATTGACGCTGTGCAAGATCCGGCTAAGGATATAGGAGCTTATGGAAGGCCCAAGTTCGTAGGCCTCGTAACCCGGATTGTGGGTTACGATAAGGAAAGTTAGGGTTTTTCGTATGCGGTGTCCGGGTAGGGTTCAGGGTGCGCCTTGGAGGGCAAGCCAGGGGGTCCGGGTGCTTTATAAACCGCCCCCCCGGTCTAGTTTAGAGATCCAAGAGTTCTAGCAATATCGCCTGATATCGAGCATCCAGTGTAACACGAGAGTTGAGTTAATATATCGAGATCGGAGACTCGGCGACTTGATTGCCGGCTACCAGATCGAGTACCATCATGTTTTCCTCTGAGCTAAACCCTCTCCCAAACGCCTGTGTCGTCTTGCCCCAAGATCAGTTACCCCCGGTAACATCTGCCGTGATTATCCCGCGACAGACTTCGAGTGAGTGCTCGGCAAACTCCCTGGGTATTCCTGGCATATCTGAGGGCGTCCAGGTGAAAATTTCCCAGTACTCACGGAGGAGTTTGACGAGCGCGCTTTCCTATGCTGGCGAGAGGGTTGTTGAAACCATCGCTGTCTTCGCAGAGTCTGTCGGGTGCACTTGATGCTTTCGGGTGTCGCTGTTGGCGCTAAACTCTAGCTCAAGCGCGTTTTTCTTCGTGAGGGGCATCACGGAGTGGTCCGTGGTTTTTGCCAGCTCTTGAAGTTCTTCTTGCATCCCGAAAGATTTTGCGATCTCGTTGAACTCAATGTCGCATTTGTTGGATTTCTGAAAGTCTCCGTCAATGGTGTTTCCACCATGTTCGCCAGGTAATTTGAGCTTTAGGTAGGCGTAATGAGGTACTGCCATGAATCTGGCGAACGCTGTTCGACCCAAGATGGCGTGGTACTGTGAAGGCCAGTCGACAACTTCGAAGTCGAGGAACTCTCTCCTGTAGTTGCTCTGCGTGCCTAGCACAACTTCTAGGTTGATTGTTCCGAGTGGACGGACTGCCTTGCCTGGAACTATCCCGTGGAAGGATGTTTCTGATTCCGGGAGGCCGTCCAAGTTCTTGTTCATCCGATGGAGTGTATCCGCGTAGATAATGTTGAGCCCGCTGCCCCCATCCATGAATACGCGGGCTAAGTCGTAGTTGCCAATTTGCGCCTGGATGACGAGGGCGGCGTGTCCTGGTCGATAGACTCGTGGTGGGTGATCTTTCATCGAGAACGTGATTGGCTGGTCCGCCATTTTCAGGTACTCGGTCTTTGTTGGCGGTGTCTGTACTGCCATGCATAGTTGCCTTGTGTTAGTCTTTTGAGCTCTGCGAGAGGGGCATACCTTCTGGATCATTGCGAGTTGCCTTCGTAATATTTTCTTCTTTTCCTTCGACCGTGACGATCGTCATCGTGTGCGGGTGACGATGCTCTTTTGTTGCGCACCGCATCTTCTCCGTTAGCCCATTTTTCGGCTATGATCATTAGTTCCCCGATAGTCTTGGGCGCAGCCCTGCCTAGCTCCTCTCGAAAAGCGGTTCTTCTGGCGCCTTTGGCGAATGCTTCGATTGCTACTTCTTCTGAAATCGTTCCCGCGGTATTCCTGAGCGTGGTCCATCGCTGGATGTACTCACGTGTGGACTCGCCACTCTTCTGCTTGCATGCTCGTAGTTCTTCGATTGTGGCTGGCCTCTTGTAAGTCGACTGGAAATTTTTGCAGAAATCGCGGTGCAAATCATCCCATGATGCATAGCAAGATTTGGGCCTTCGTTCCAGCCAACTGCGGGCCGCGCCGGTAAGGTGCAAATTGAGGTATTGCATAGCCATGTTCTTGTTCCCACGTTAGCATTTTACTGCCGTGAGGTAGTCGCTTAGCCACTGAGAGGGCTCGAGTGAGCCGTCGTATTTCGTCACCTCCGTGCTGAGTTTGAATCTTTTGGGTAGAGGTGCTTCGCGGATGCTGCGAGCGAAACAGAGTGCTCCGCAAGTTTCGTCATCCGAGGAGCCGGACGAAGAGCGCTCGTGATATCGCGAAGCCCTCGCCTTATCCACCCTTTTTTGAGCGAGATCTGATCGCGCGTCGTATTCGGGCCGGTCGCGGTCGTCATCTTTCCTTGGTTCCTTGCTTCGTTTTCTCGAGCGGCCGCTATGGTGCCGCGAGCTTCTATCTCTCGGGCTATCTTCACTGCTGCTTCGACTGTCGCCACAGCGTCTGGCTTCCTTTCCTCGACCGCGGCGTGGTGACTTATCTCTCCTTGGTGAAGGGCTTCTGTGCCTGCGGGGCGTTTCTTTATCTTTCTCTTTCTCCCATCGCTCCTTCTCCTGTTGCTCCTCGGTCTTCTTGCAATCGTGGGAGGCGAGCCTTGCGGCCGCCAACCCGAGTCCTTTGCGTATTTGCTTGTATTGCTCTGCCCGAGGGTCGCTTTCTGTTGGTTGGTTCATCTGCTTGTAGGTTGCTGCGGCTAGAACCGCAGCAGCGGGAGTCTGCGGGTACACGTTGCCGTCGTCGTCGACTCGCATGAGAGAAGGAGTGGTCGATCTGTTTGTTTCGGGTATGGATTCATCATTCCTGGACGTGGACGCGTGCCCTTTCCTCGCTGGTCGGGTTCCGACCGAGGGTGTTACGGACATCCCAGCTCGTCTCTGGCTTGATTCATCCGCCGCTCTTCTTCGGCGGGCCAGATCTACCCGAGCATCTTTGATAATCGTGGCTGCTCTCACTAGGTGGTAGTGGTAGGCAACCATATCTTCGTGTGAGGATCCGGCTTCGGGTGGCTTGCTCGTTCGCATAGCTTCCTTTGCTCGTTTCCAAGATTCCCGCGAGATGCCGATTATTTTGCGTTCTGTCTCGCTGTGTTCTGTTTCCGAGCCTTGTTCTGACCCTGCCATGCAGACTTGAGCTAGTCGAAGCTCGTGCGTCCTAGGCGTAGGTCGAAGGTTTCGTTGGATTCTTGATGGTTCCTCTGTCGAGAGGGTGTGATAGTCGTTGGCGTTGAAGCGGATGGACTTGCCGCTTTTCTCCAGGTGACGGCGTGAGTTGACAGCTCCAGATTCAGTCTCCGATTCATCCGAGAAGTGGAGTATCTCGTCTCTGTTCGTCACGAACTTGAGGCTCCCGAACGTCAGGGTGACGATCTCCTCCAGATCTTCGAATACCGGGCGCGATTCCGGCGAGCGCGGTGTGACCACGACAGATCCGATCCGTACAGGATTGTTCGGAGCCGTAGTCGTCGGTTTCCAACGGGAGTTGGTTGTCGATGAAGCCGAAGATGCCGGTGATCCAGCGCCCGCCGTTCCCACAGACGGCGCCAATTGTCGAATCCCTGACTCAACAAATCCCTTCGGTGAACCTACCGGGTTTCGATTAGGAGAACCCATGAGCGCTGATGGAATCGTCGGCTAGACAGGGGGCGAGATTTACCCAGGTTCGGGGCCCTCGAAGAGGTAAAACCCTTACTCCTGCCTCTTGTCGATCTGTATTTGATGATTAGATCGGTTGCAGAGTGCTCGAATCGAGAGTGGATCTCGAGTTTCAAGGCTTTTGGTCGTGCGGTATTGTTTGGTCCTCTCTCGGGGGCTCTCCTGGCCTTATATAGGCGGCCAGGTCTCAAGATCTACCCGGAGAGGACTCCAATCCTAACTAGGTCGGTTACAAGTTTCCTAACTTAACCCGCAAGTTTAGTGCGGGTGGGCTTCACACGGGCCTTCTGGAGTATTCCGAGGGCTCCTCTTCTTGGGCCTTCACCTTGGGCCTGAGAGGGGGTGTCCTCACGCGCAGCATCCAGAATCCATGTATTCGTCATATCTCCTGCTAACATTCTAGGGTTTCGGTTGAAATGACGGGTGTTATGGCCAAATACATGGCATAGTTGTTATAATGAGCCCATATTGCACACAAACATGCATCTTGGAACCACGGAGTTGCGCCGTGTGGCCGCGAGCGCGCGGCATAAAATGTCGCGCCTCGAGCGTCTTCTCCTCTCTACGCGTCCACTCCTCTCCCTCTCTCCGATCCACGCACCACCGCGCCGCCACCATGCCTCCAAGGAGGAACAACACCACTGGCTTCCGCGGCGTCCGAACGCGGCCAAACGGAATATTCACCGTGGAGATCCGATACGGGAACGGCCGCATCCCCCTCAGGTTCTTTCCGACGGCAGCGGAGGCCGCCCGCGCCTGGGACGCGGCGGCCTGGCGCCTCAACTGCCCGCAGTCGCGGATGAATTTCAACGAATGCCACACCCTCCGGTAAGCGGCGGCCAGGGCGCCGACACCGCAGATCGTCACCGCCGCCGACCACCGCCACTTCAGCCACCGCGCATTTCAGGGCCTAGTCGACGCCAGGAACGAGCGCGTCGTCCGCGAGTATTACCGGAACAATCCGGGGGAGGAGAGCACCGACGAGGATTTCTGGCAGACCTGCGCGGCTGAGCGGGCGGAGCGCCGCCTCGAATGCCACTTCGCATTAGAGGCCGCCCGGGAGGCGAGGACGAAGGCGCTGCAAGTGTTCCACCAAGCCGACCATGCCGACAAAGTCTGGGCCTCCGACTATCCGAGGTGGTAGCTTATTTCGGACACGATATCGTGCACCTCCGACGACGAGGAGGAGGTCACCGACGAGTTCGCCGACGATGATGACCAGGAGGAGGTAACCAACGAGTGCCCCGACGACGACGAGAAATATTATTCGTGTGTTTCTGTTTTGAATAAAAGAATTTGTATTCCGGCGAACCGCGGAGCACTAGTGCGTCCGTTTTCTGTTTTTAATAAAAGAATTTGTAGAAAAGGAGGGGAAAAGAAAAAATAGAAAATAAACCTTTAGTACCGTATAGTACGACCAACTGGTACTAAAGGTCCGCCGGTTCGCGCGCACTTGGGGTGGGCCCGAGGAAAACCTTTGGTACCGATTGCTACCACCAACCGGTACTAATACAACTCTTTAGTACCAGTTTGTGCTACCAACCAGTACCAATACCACAAACCGGTACTGAAGGGTTGAAACGCGCGGGGGACTTAAGCGTTTGTGACCCAAAATTTTGCCAAGTCCCGCAGAAAAAACCGACGCGCCTCCGGGCTCCATCAACGACGACGACGACGAAGTGATGCCGACCGTTCCCCTACGCCCCTGCATCGCCTCCGGCCACCGTCCGCCGCCGCCTCCGTGCTCGATCGTCTCCGTGCGCTGCCTCTCCCTCTCCCTCCCCGTGCCCGTGGTCGCCCCGGCCGCGCTGCCTCTCCTCGAGATCATCGCCGTCCCGCGCCGTCGCCTCCCCGTGACTCGTCGCCGCCCCGCGCCATCGCCCCACAACGGCGCCACCGCCTCCCCCCGCATGTGCCACCACCCGCCCTCCCCTGCGCCTCCTCGGGTGAATACGTGACAGAGGCATCAGAGAAGAGCACTCTACTATGATCTCGCGTGAGTGTTTTTGTTTTTGTTTTTTCCTTTTTTTTTCTATTGTAAAATAGATTTAGAATTAGAATTGTTAGTAATTATAATTAGAATTTTTAAGATAGTACAATTATAATTAGAATAAGAATTAGAATTTTTAGTACTTAGAATACATAGTACAATTAGATTTCGAATTAGAATTAGAATTTTAGTACTTAGAATAGAGGGTACAATTATAAAATAGATAGTACGATTACAATTAGAATTAGAATTAGCACTTGTTAAATTTAGCACTTAGTGATTTTTAGAATTAGAATTAGCACTTGTATAATTAGAATTACAATTATACTTGGTGATTTTTATTGTATTTAGAAATATTAGTTTTTTTAGTACTTACAATATTTAGCATTTACAATATTTAGTTTTTTAATTTAGTTGATAATATCAAATATTGATTGCTATTTAAATTTAGTTGTTATATAAATTTAAATTTGATTGCTATTAAATCGCAACTTATACTTTTTATCGTACTTAGAAATATTAGTAAAATTATTCTTAGTGTTTACAATACTTAGTGATTAGAATTAGAATTACAATTTAGTGATTTTTGTAGAGACATGGAGCTATTGATCCGGACGCCCCCCCGTTCTTCCGAAATGAGGAGGAAGAAGATTTGGCGCCACAACTGATATATAACAGTGCCTGACCAGAAGCCGATGACGATGGCGAAGATTTAACCACACAATTTCTGAATGACTCCGGTGATGGACTTGAGTCTGAAGAAAGAAGGGCTGACGAATTTACCTTAACAAACTTCGGCAAGCACTAGTGGAAACAACCCCTCTCGTCCAGGGGGCCGGGGGGCAGCTGTCCCGATTGCAACCAAATCCGGGACAAATGCCCTGCATTGGTCCCGGTTCGTGCGCCCGGGGCAACAGGAATCGCCTGGGCGCATTGGTCCCGGTTCGTGGGGGGCATATCGGTCCCGGCTCGTGCCACGGACCGGGACCAATGCCTAGCCACAGGCCACGTGGCACGCGCATGACCTGTTGTCCCGGTTCAGTCCACGAACCGGGACCAATGCCCCCTTCCCCTATATATACTGCCCCAGCCCCCCCTCCTTCCATCTTTTTTTTCCTTGGAGGTGTGAGAGAGTGTGGTGTTATAGTGTGTTTTTTTTACTATGCACACGAGGTGTTCGACGAAATTCCCGAGACGCACACAAGCTCACTGAAAATGGTATCTTCGACAGAGGTTAACAAATTATCTTTTTCATCTGTAACTGATACATAAAAAAGTATTATTTGTCGATGTACTGTGGTCATCTCTGTATTAATATGTATTTTGATAAACTTAATTATATGATGCAGATGGATGCACGGCAGCGATGGATGTACGGTGACCGACGCACTTCCGAGTATATGGCAGGCCTGAATGCATTTCTTGTTGTAGCTCAGGCGAACAAAGATAATGGCTTCATGTGTTGCCCATGTGTTAATTGTCGGAACGTCAGAGAACATTCTTCCGAAAGAATCCTTCACGGCCATCTACTTCGGAGAGGTTTAATGCCCAGCTATAATTGCTGGACCAAGCATGGAGAAAGAGGGGTTGTGATGGAAGACGATGAAGAAGAAGAAGAAGATCCTTTGTTCCCTGAATACGACGATACTGCAATGGAAGAGAATGCAGAAGAAGGAGGTGATCAAGAACAGGCATCAGAAGAGCCCGATGATGATCTTGGCCGAGTTATTGCTGATGCAAGGGAAGACTGTGAAAATAAATTGGAGAGGTTGAAGCTGGACAACATGTTACAGGATCACAAAAAATTGTTGTACCCAAATTGCGAAGATGGTAGCACAAAGCTCGGTACCACACTGGAGTTGCTGAAGTGGAAGGCACAAAATGGTGTGACTGACAAGGCATTTGAGAGTTTACTTCAACTAAAGAAGCCAAAACTTCCAAAGGATAACGAATTGCCTGAGAGTATGTACGAAGCAAAGAAAGCTCTCTGCCCTCTAGGATTAGATGTGCAGAAGATACATGCATGCATTAATGACTGCATTCTCTTCCGCGGTGAGAAGTACGAGAATTTGGATGAATGTCCGATATGCACTGCACTGCGGTATAAGATCAGAGCAGATGATCCTGGTGATGTTGACGGCGAGCCCCCCCGTAAGAGGGTTCCTGCTAAGGTGATGTGTATGCTCCTATAATACCACGGCTGAAACGTCTGTTTAGAAACAAAGAGCATGCTAGGTTGTTGCGATGGCACAAAGAAGACCGTAAGAAAGATGGAAAGTTGAGGCACCCCGCCGATGGATCGCAGTGGAGAAAGATCGAGAGAGACTTTCCAGACTTTGCAAGAGAGGCGAGAAACTTATGGTTTGGTCTAAGTACAGATGGCTTTAATCCTTTTGGGGAGCAGAGCTCCAGTCATAGCACTTGGCCTGTAACTCTATGTATGTACAACCTTCCTCCTTGGTTGTGCATGAAGCGCAAGTTCATTATGATGCCAGTTCTCATCCAAGGCCCGAGGCAACCTGGCAACGACATTGATGTGTATCTAAGGCCATTAGTGGAAGAACTCTTAGAACTGTGGGGCAAACCAGGTGTACGTGTGTGGGATGAGAACGAACAAAAGCCATTTGACCTACGGGCGTTGCTTTTCGTGACCATCAATGATTGGCCAGCTCTTAGTAACATTTCCGGTCATACAAACAAGGGATACAATGCATGCACACACTGTTTAGATAAGACTGACCGTGTTTTTTTGGATAAATGTAAAAAGGTTGTATACCTGGGGCATCGTAGATTTCTTCCGATCAAGCATCCCTTAAGGAAAAAAGGAGGGAAGCATTTCAGAGGTGAGGCAGATAACCGAAAGAAGCCTGAGCTCCGTAGTGGTAATGATATATTCGATATGGTCAAGGACCTAGAAGTAATCTTTGGTAAGGCTGCTGGCAGCCAACCAGTTCCGTACGGCCCTGATAAGCGGGCACCCATGTGGAAGGAGAAATCTATATTTTGGGAGCTACCCTATTGGAAAGTTTTAGATGTCCGGTCTTCGATCGACGTGATGCACGTGACAAAGAATCTCTGTGTCAATCTGCTATGCTTCCTGGGCGTGTATGGGAAGTCAAAAGATACGCCTGAAGCACGGGAGGACCAGCAACGTATGAAAGACCCAAGCAACAAGCACACAGATACAGGGCGCCATTCCTTAAGCAGCTACGCTCTTACTAAAGCAGAGAAGGAAATATTCTTTGAAGTCCTTTACAGTATCAAGGTTCCGTCTGGCTTCTCGTTGAATATAAAGGGGATAATAAACATGGCAGAGAAAAAATTCCAAAACCTGAAGTCTCATGACTGCCACGTGATTATGACGCAGTTGCTTCCGATTGCATTGAGGGGGCTTCTACCGGAAAATGTTCGAGTACCCATTGTGAAGCTATGTGCATTCATGAACGCAATATCTCAGAAGGTAATCGATCCAGAAATTCTGACAAGATTACAGAGGGATGTGGTCCAGTGTCTTGTTAGTTTTGAGTTGGTGTTCCCACCATCCTTCTTCAACATTATGACTCATCTCCTTGTTCACATATGTGAAGAGATTCATATTCTCGGTCCGGTATTTCTACACAATATGTTCCCCTTTGAGAGGTTCATGGGAGTCTTGAAGAAATATGTTCATAACCGTGCTAGGCCAGAAGGAAGCATCTCGAAGGGCTATGGAACAGAGGAGGTCATTGGGTTCTGTGTTGACTTTATTCCTGACCTTAAGACAATTGGTGTTCCTGAATCGCGGCATGAGGGGAGACTGAGGGGAAAAGGAACGCTGGGAAAGAAAACAATGATACCTAGGGACGGGCATTCTTTGACCAAAGCACACTACACAGTTCTACAAAATTCTATGTTCATGGCTACGTATGTCGAGGAACACAAGAATATTGTACGGTCTGCAAACCCGGGGAAGGATGACTCATGGATTAAACGCGAACACATGGAGACTTTCGGAAGTTGGTTGCAAACACGTCTTATAAATGACACCACTGTTGAAGATCAGCTATACATGTTGGCAGGGTCACCATCTTCGACTATTGGGAGTTTTCAAGGGTACGAGATAAATGGGAATACATTTTACACGAGCTCCCAAGATAAGAAGAGCACCAACCAAAACAGTGGTGTCCGCTTTGATACAACAAACGAGAATGGAAAAACTGACACATACTATGGTTACATAGAGGAGATATGGGAACTTGACTATGGACCTTATTTTAAGGTCCCTTTGTTCAAGTGCAAATGGGTCAACCTGAATGGAGAAGGGGTAAAGGTAGACCCGATTTATGGAATGACAACAGTGGATCTCAACTGTATTGGTTACAATGACGAACCATTCGTTCTAGCCAATGATGTGGCTCAGGTCTTCTATGTGAAGGACATGTCTTCCAGACCGAAGAAAAGAAAAAATAAGGGAACAATTTCATCATACGATGAGCCGAAGCGTCACATAGTTCT
The DNA here is from genome assembly GCA_028641055.1 of Alopecurus myosuroides. NCBI lineage: Eukaryota > Viridiplantae > Streptophyta > Magnoliopsida > Poales > Poaceae > Alopecurus > Alopecurus myosuroides. The sequence goes on along the minus strand of CM054058.1, from coordinate 41,634,557 downwards.
CTCAGGGAAAAGAAACATCGTGGGAATCGAGGACACGACAGACATGTCAGAAGATTATAATAAGTTTGTTGAAATTCCACCCTTCACAGTGAAAGCTGACCCCACCATCCCGTTAAATAATGAAGATGCTCCATGGTTACGGCCGAAGCGATCATAAGCAAGGGACACGAAGAAAATTCAGAAGACTAGATAGGGATGTTCTTGGTGATGTGTAATAATAAACGTGGAATACATGATCATAGTTCTTATAACGTAGTATGAACGAGATTTTGTTAGCCAAAATGATATTTATACATATTATGTGATTATGAATGGAGTAGGTGCAAGTTTGACCAATAATTTGTATTGATCGGTCAAAAGCTGGCAAGCATTGAGTGCTTGACAACTATGACCAGTCTGACTTCATTATTATTCCAACCAGCGGCAGATATTGCAGGAACATTTCGAAGTGATAGTACGGATACCATCCTGACAGATATTGCAGGATTATAACTACTTTCGAGATGTAGTATGTGTTGACACACGGTATAGAACAAGTGATTATGGCAGGCCTCTATTGTTATTCATTGGAGTTAACCACCATAAACAACCCAAACTAGGCAGAGGAGAAGTAGAATCAGGTAGAGAAACATTAGAGCCGATGAGAAGTACAAATAGCATATGGAGAGAAACAAGGTTTAAAAGATATTGCTAGGTGCTTCCGGCCAAAAGATTATGAAATCAAAGTTTTGAAATTCTCAAATCAAACCATAAGTTCACAAAGCATACGCAAACATGGACCGTTACCAACCTGAGCCGCAAGGAGCAGTAGAGCAGAGCAGAGCAGACTCTAGAGGATGGACAAGCAGCCAGGACTGACATCGACTCTAGAGGATGAACAAGCCACCCTACTTCTACTATGAAAATGAGGCCCTAGCTCCAAAAAGTGTATGGGTGGAAATTTCCAGAAATTTGTATGACATAGAGCCGGAGTTTGTGGATTCTAAGCACTTCTGTGCAGCTGCTCAAGAAAGAGGCTACATCCATAATTTGCCAATTGAGAATAGGTCACGTCTCCTTCCTCTCGCTCCAAAGACCATATTTGAGGCATTCCCTCATTATGAGAACTGGTGGCCTTCCTGGGATCCTAGAAAGCAGGCTCAAGTACTCCACCACCTCTAACTATTCAGAGGTATGTTATGGACGAGTGCAGAAGATGGAACCTTGTTTGGGTTGGAAAGAACAAGGTTGCCCCTCTAGAGCCAGATGAGATGGAATTTTTACTCGGTCTCCCAAGAAACCACACAAGGGGAGTCGCGAAGAGAGAGAGGTACAAATCTCTTGGCAATTCATTCCAAATTGATACTGTGGGTTGCCACTTGTCGGTGTTGAAGAACATGTTTCCCAATGGTGTTAATGTGGTGTCCTTATTCTCCGGTATTGGAGGAGGAGAGATAGCTTTGCACAGGCTTGGCATCCACATGAAGACAGTGATTTCAGTTGAGATAGGTGAAGTTAATAGGAGGATTTTGAGGGGTTGGTGGGATCAGACACAAACTGGCACTTTAATTGAGATTGCCGACGTGAAGTCTCTCACTAATGATAGCTTACACGGAAGTTACTATGTTTTCAAGCGGGGGTCGGGATAAAGGGAAAATACGTGTGGATGCGCAGAGTAAAACTTCGAAGGAAAACTATGGTTTTTCTGTTGTAGACGAAGATCTCAAATTCACCGTGTCAATAAGGTACAACTCGCTTTGAATTAGGAAGATCACGAGAGAAATCAAAAATTGTAACATTTTTATATTCAAATTATATACAAATGAAAAAATAATTAATAGTTTCAATAGTTAGAATAATTATTTAGTTAAACGAAAAGTGGATTTAAATTAGTTTTGCAAATTCTAGCATTTTTCATGTTGGAATTTTTGTCAAATTTGAAAGTATATAGAAGTTGTTAATGTGCAAACTTAACCCTTTTCAAATTTTGGCGCTAAAAAATTTTGGGCGCGCAGGGGTGCCACCGAAATTCGAAATTTGTTTTTGGTCCCGGGCCGTGGTACCAACCGGGACCAAAGGGGCGCTAGTCCCGGTTGGTTGCATGGGCCGGGACTAGAGGCCCAGGTGTATAAAAATCGCGGCCCTCTCTCCAGGCCGAACGAACACCCCAGGGACAGGTACGAGTGGACATGGCTGGGCGAAGCCCTGCCGGCGGCGGGAACGAGTAGACAGATCCCGCCGGCGGACCGCCGGCGGGTATGGGATAGGGACACGGTAGACTAGGGGGCACACAACTTATATTAAAAAAAGGCCAGGGGCCTTGCTTACATAGATAGGGGGCGGCGCGGCCACAGGCGGCCGGCCGTACTTGCATAAAGGGGGCGGCGGCGCGGCCACAGGCGGCTGGCCGTTTTTCTTGGGGGGTTGCTTAGTCTAGGGGGGGGAACTTAGTCTAGGGGGCGCACCGGCGCCGATCTACTCGTCCTCCTCGTCGGAGGAGATTTCTTGGTAGGGGGGCGGCTGCCATAGGTGGGCAGGCGGCTGGGCCGGGGGTGCAGGCATCGGGGGCATCGGAGGCGCGTACGGCGGTGGCGGGGGCAGCGGCGGTGGCGGGGGCAGCACCTCCTGCGGCGGCGGTGGCGGAGGGGGCAGCTCCTCCTGCTCCGGCGACTCCGGCGCCCAAACGCCGCCGGTCCAGGCCCAGGACATGCCGTACTCCAGCCCGGGGGGGAGCGGCTGCGGCGGCGGCTGGTCCTCGGACGCCTCATACTCGGCGTAGAGCGCGTGCCACCAGGGGGTAGGCTCGGGGGGCGGCGGCGGCGGCATGGCGGCGGCGGCGGCGCGGGCGGCGGCCACGACCCGCTCCCACCGCTTGATTTCGTCCTCGACGAGTGAGCGGCGGGAGGCCTCGCAGGCATCCTCCATGGCGGCCCGGAGCACGGGGTCCTCCTCCCCGGAGAAGTCCTCCGGGATGTCCTCGAGGAGCCACAGCTCCCTCTCCCGGTCGGGCGGGGGCGGCGGGTAGTCCTCGACGTCCACCTCGTGGGGGGCGGGGATGTAGGAGCGCCGGCGCTGCTCGTGCTCCTGCTCGAGCCAGGCGCCCCAGTAGGGGGAGCTGCGCGCGTACGCGCGCTCCCTGCGGACGGGGGCCGACAGGAGCTCGCGCCGGCGGTCGATCTCCTCGAGCAGCGCCTGGCCGGTCGGGACCGGCGGCACAGGGATCCGCTGGGGGTTCAGGTGCCAGCCGTCCGGGAGGTGGACGTCAGCATAGAACACCGGCGTGGCGTTGTTCCAGTGCCACTCGGCCTCGTCCACCCGGACGTACCGGCGGAACCTCTTGCCCTTGGGCGCGGCGCTGGGCGGCGGGCGTGCAGCCGGAGGTGGCGCGGGGACGCGCGGCGTCCCGCCGAGGCGGACACCTCCAGGATCGTATGAATGCCACCAAATCCCATGGTATGAAATACCATGTGTGTTAGAGTGTGTCATGTGTGTTAGGGCTCCACCGGCGTTAGATTCTCTCTGGCGGGTTCCAGGACTTCTTAGAGCCCGACTTCATTCTCTATGTGTTTCTCTCTCGAATTTACATGCCCTATTGGCCCGAAACTCCTGGAACGGAGAAACGTGAGGGAATATTGTGAAAAGTTGGGTCATACCATTGTCTTGGGACTTTCTAGTGTCCACCCTAACACATCCAAGCAAGTATATAATCATTTATATAAAAAAAGGCACGATATCACTAAATAATCAACACAATTCAGATAAGCTTGATTTTCAAAAAATTGAATCTGCATTTTGTTTTTCAAAAAAATCGGGAAATTGTTTTTATTCTGTCAAATCAAAAGGATGGAGTATTTTGTGGTTAAGTTATTATTACTTTGTATTAATTGTTTTTCTTTCCATTTCAAATTATTTTTCTTCTCTTTTGTGAAATGTTTTGGGCACCTGGCGCCAGGCCGGCCCTTTATTGCGCGGGAGACGCAGCGTCAACCCCTTCGGGAAGGCACGCCCTTTGATCGCGCTCACCTCCCTCTCTCTCTCTTCTAGTCATATCACTCGCTCTATCTCTTTCACCGCCTTCTTGATCTTCCCCTCTCTCCTTCGGCGGGTTTTCTTCCGCCGGGACATCGACAACACCGCGACGACCATCCTCGGTGGGAAACGAAGGCCAGGCCTCCTCTTCCTCAATGGGCAGGCAGGATCTTCATCGGCTTTTTTTTTCAGATCACCGGGTGCATCGTCCCGTCCTCTTCGAGGGCTTTGGCAATGGCGGTAAGATGATATCTAACCCTCTTATCCCTTGAATGTATCGTAGATCTGTAGATTGACCTCAACTTTTCTGCATAGAACGACATGCACGGTAGATCTACATGTTTTTACTATTCATTATGCGTCTCTGCTTCGTATTTTCTCCCGTAGACGTGGTTTTGTTCTATGGCTTAAGTTTTGGATATCCAGCACGCTTACTTCATCTATTTCCACCATGATTTCAATAGGTAATGGTTTAATTCCGTACCAGATTTGGGTGCTTCAGTTAGATTACCTTAGATTTTTTTTGGTTTGACGGCTTAGATTTGGTATTTTTGCAAGGTTATTTCAATTTTGGCCAATTATTAAAACTTTGGATAATGATTTACCGAGGCCAGGTGCTAGGAGTGACTATACTTGTTGTATTTAGAAATTCTGAGGTCAGATTCATTTTTTCTGTGCATATTCCATTGTTCCACCTGTTTTTCTTTTGTGTATCCTAATTTATCAAAATGATGAATGTCCTCCTAGTTATATGCCGATGATTAAACTAGGCCATGGTAAAGGCCGAGAGAGTGTCTAAAATACCTTGTAGTGTATACAATTTGAGTATTTGTATTCGTATATTCTATTTTAGACACTCTCTCGGCCTTTGGTTTGCATGGCAATGATATATGAGGCTCTTATTACATTTGTTTCTATTGTTCCACTTTTCTTTGCCTTGAATGTCCTTCTAGTTATATGCCGATGATTAAACTAGGCCATGGTAAAGGCAAAAAGAGTGTCTATAATACCTTGTAGTGTATACAATTTGAGTATTTGTATTCGTATATGCTATTATAGGCACCCTCTTGGCCTTGGTTTGCATGCCAATGATATCTGAGGCTCATATTAGATTTGTTTCTATTGTTCCACATTTCTTTGCCTTGAATGTCCTCCTTGTTATATGCTGATGATTTAAACTAGGCCATGGTAAAGGGAAAGAGAGTGGTTATAATACCTTGTAGTGTATACAATTTGAGTGTCTGTATTCGTACATGCTATTATAATTACTCCTTTTTCCCTTGGTTTCCATGCCAATGATATATGAGGCTCATATTACATTTGTTTCCATTGTTCCACTTTTTCTTTGCCTTGAATGTCCTGGTTATATGCCGATGATTTAAACTAGGCCATAGTAAAGGCTAAGAGAGTGTCTATAATACCATGTAGTGTATACAATTTGAGTATTTGTATTCGTATATGCTATTATAGGCACTCGACTGGCCTTTTGTTTGCATGGCAATGATATATGAGGCTCGTATTACATTTGTTTCCATTGTTCCACTTTACTTTGCCTTGAATGACCTCCTTGTTATATGCAGATGATTAAACTTGGCCATGGTAAAGGGACAGAGATTGTCTATAATACCTTGTAGTGTATACAATTTGAGTATCTGTATTCGTACATGCTATTCTAGCCACTTCTTTTTCCCTTGGTTTGCACGGCAATGATATCTGAGGCTCGTATTACATTTGTTTCCATTGTTCCACTTTACTTTGCCTTGAATGTCATCCTTGTTATATGACAATGATTAAACTAGGCCATGGTAAAGGCAAAGAGAGTGTTTACAATACCTTGTAGTGTATACAATTTGAGTATTTGTATTCGTACATGCTATTGTAATTACTTCTTTTTGCCTTGGTTTGCATGGCAATGATATATGAGGCTCGTTTTACATTTGTTTCCATTGTTCCACTTTACTTTGCCTTGAATGTCCTCCTTGTTATATTCCGATGATTAAACTAGGCCATGGTAAAGGCAAACAGAGGGCTTCAATACCGTGTAGTGTATACAATTTGAGTATTTGTATTCGTACATGCTATTGGTGCTCTCTTGTTGCCTTTGCTTGCATGGCAATGATATCTGAGGCTCGTATTACATTTGTTTCTATTGTTCCACATTTCTTTGCCTTGAATGTCCTCCTTGTTATATGCCGATGATTTAAACTAGGCCATGGTAAAGGGAAAGAGAGTGTCTAGAATACCTTGTAGTTTATACAATTTGAGTATTTGTATTCGTACATGCTATTGTAGGTACTCCTTTTTCCCTTGGTTTCCATGCCAATGATATATGAGGCCCGTATTACATTTTTTTCCATTGTTCCACTTTTCTTTGCCTTGAATGTCCTCCTTGTTATATGCGGATGATTAAACTAGTCCATGGTAAAGGTAAATAGAGGGCTTCAATACCTTGTAGTGTATACAATTTGAGTATTTGTATTTGTACATGCTATCGGAGCTCTCTTGTTGGCTTTCCTTGCATGGCAATGATATATGAGGCTCGTTTTACATTAGTTTACATTGTTCCACTTTTATTTGCCTTGAATGTCCTCCTTGTTATATGCCGATGATTAAACTAGGCCTTGGTAAAGGGAAAGAGATTGTCTATAATACCTTGTAGTGTATACAGTTTGTGTATTTGTATTCATACATGCTATTATAGGCACTTTGTTTGCCCTTGGTTTGCATGGCAATGATATATGAGGCTCGCATTACATTTGTTTCCATTCTTCCACTTTTCTTTGCCTTGAATGTCCTCCTTATTATATGTCGATGATTTAAACTAGGCCATGGTAAAGGGAAAGGGAGTGTCTCTAATACCTTGTAGTGTATACAATTTGAGTATCTGTATTCGTACATGCTATTATAAGCACTTATTTTCCCCTTGGTTTGCATGACAATGATATATGAGGCTCACATTCGATTTGTTTCCATTGTTCCACTTTTCTTTGCCTTTAATGTCCTCGTTATATGCCGATAATTTAAACTAGGCCATGGTAAAGGCAAAAAGAGTGTCTATAGTACTTGTAGTGTATACAATTTGAGTATTTGTATTCGTACATGCTATTATAAGCACTCTTTTTCCCTTGGTTTACATGCCATGATAAATGCTAGGAGATCAGATACAATACGTGGCAGACATACAAGTCCACGTCTTGTATTACTTCCTGGTATTGGGCTCGTTCTTCTAGCAAGTGTTGGCAATGTGTTTATGAGGCTTGTTTACACTTTTTTTTGCATTGTTCCATATGTGTTTATTCTTACTACATGTTACAATGAATTCTAAGGATGGACCTTTAGTGCATGATCACCTATGTGTTTATGAGGCTTGTTATCACTATGCACAATTTATGAGCTTATTTGGTCAATGATGATGACTTTGACACATGTATATTTGGCTGATGCCTCATTGTCTCCACCAGATGGCCAGCAAAAGTAAGAACCAGACACAAATAGATGTGCCATGTCTTTGCTTTTGCTGGCCCACCTGGTGTAGCAAAGTTGTGTATGCTTGTTGTGTATCTATGTTCCCTGAGGCCAATGATTACAGAGCTGTGACTATAGATGTTGTTTTCAATGTGCATGATCCCTTTAAATCGATGATTAAAATGTGTCACCATATCATTGCAATGAGGGTTCCATACTATCTTGTACAATGTACAAGCACATTCATTGTGCATTGCTCTTGGTAGTGTAGAATTACTTCTTTGATAAACATGGTTGTGCTTTTATTATGAGGCATTACCAGTTGTTTGTAGTTTGGCCCCAGTTTTACATAAATGTCTTCATGAAAGAATTGTTCCTTTTTAGAACCAATCTGCTTATATGCACATTTTGTAATTTCTGCTTCTTTTTTGTTTGAGTAACAGGGTATTCCATGCCATGTATGCAAGAATAATTGCCCAAATGTTGATCCTTCTGCATCCAAGTTCGGTGTTGCTGTACAAGAGTGTCACCTCAGGTCAGTGGTAAGAAAACAATTCTTCTTCTTACACTTGTATTATGTATTGTGTTTTTATTACAATATCTAATTTCCACGTTTCTTTTTATTTATGATGCACAGGTTGTACCGTCCACTGCTCGGATAGCATTCAACAAGTTAGTAGGCGAGCGTGTGCTGTTTAGTTCCCATGGCAGGAAGTACACCTTTCGTGTGTCAAAAGAACAAAGAAAGACCCGTTTGGATGGGACACAATGGGATCGGTTCATCGAGGAAAAGAACATCTCCGTGGGATGCATACTAGTGTTTTCCATGATACCAAGGCCCACTATCTGAAGGGAATATGCCCGAGAGGCAATAATAAAATGGTTATTATCTTATTCCTTGTTTATGATGAATGTTTATTTCTCATGCTAGAATTGTATTAATCGGAAACGTTGATACATGTGTGCTTAATAAACAAACAATGGTTCCTAGTAAAGCCTCTCTTTTAACTAGCTCGTTGATTAATAGATGATCAAGGTTTCCTGATCATGAACATTGGATGTTATTAATAACGGGGTCATGTCATTAGAAGAATGATGTGATGAACATATACCCAAAGAGAATATAGCAATGCGATCAAGTCATTTAGTTTACATTGTTATGTCAAACATACGAAGTAACTTATTCCTTAGACCATGAGATCATGTCAATCACTGATACCGGAAGAGTGCTTTGATGCCATCAAACGTCACACCGTAACAGGGTGACTATAAAGGTGTCGTTGAGTATTCGGAAAGTATTAGTTGAGGATCATGGATCAAGAATGGGATTTGTCCATCCAAATGACAGAGAGATATACTATGGGCCCTCTCGGTGATATCACATCGAAACCGCTTGCAAGCACGTGATATGATCACAAGGATGTTATATTACGGGAACAAAAAAAGAGTACTTGTCGGTAACGAGATTGAACAAGGTATGGTTGATACCAATGATCGAATCTCGGACAAGTAAAATATCGCGAGGCAAAGGGAATAGTTCACGGCGTTGTTGGTTCACACGATCACGAGAGTCATCGTTGAATATATAGGAGTCATCACGGATCTCCATATCCCGCTGTTGATTATTGATCGGAGAGGAGTCTCGATCATGTCTATCTTATTCGCGAACCGTAGGGTGACACACTTAAGGTTCGATGACGCGTTTGAGAGGATACGGAATATCGAAGAATATTTTGGGCAGCACCGAAATTGTTTCGGGGAAAATTGAAATAGTTCGAGGGGTTTTTCGTCGAATGGTTGTTAATAGAATTAACAAATGATTCGAGGTGCTTTATGCAAATGTTTGTTAATAGAATTAACAAATGCTGAAATAAAGAAATAAAAATGTTTTATTGATTTCTTAAAGAAAAACTCTTGGATTTTCTAAGTGGAGTTTAAAGGAAAATGAGTGGGTGTGAGTGGAGTGTCCACTCACATCATGAGGGAAGAGGTGGGGGCACACCATGGGGCTGGCCGCACCCCCCTTGGGCTGCCTCCCCCCTCTCCTATAAAAGGAGGGTGAGAGCTCTCCCTCCTCCACACACATGGCCACTTCCCTTTCCCTCCACCCGCTGCTCCATTTCATGGTCTCCGGCTTGGCGAAGCCCTGACCGTGGGATTCTTCACCACCACCACGTCGTCGTGCTGCTGGAGTTCCGAGGGATCCTCTACTTCCGCGCCCCGCTGGAACGAGGGAACGGAGGTCGTCATCAACCGTACGTGTGACCGATCACGGATGCACCGCCGGATTGCGGTGCCCATCTTCTCGCTATCGGGATCGGTGTGAGTACGACTACGCCAACAACGAGATTTGATCTCGTACCACTTTGAGTCTTCGAGGGTATGTGTTCTCCTTGACCCTCTCTTTGCCCGTTGCACTTCGTCTCCTAGATTAGATCTTGGCCTTTCGGGTCTCTCTCGCGTAGGAAAATTTTTGTTTTCTATGCAACGACCCCTTCACTATCTACGTTGTTTTTATTGGCGACTCCCAAGATGGCTCACTTTGCATTTCAAGCGAACATGCCTCAGTTTCAAGCGCAGGTGACTCAGTTTGTAGCGTAGATGGCAGTTCTGATGATGAGATGCATGATGAGGATTCTAGCAATTCTGGTGATGAGGTCCATGATGAGGATTCTGACAGTTCTGCTGATGAGAGGCATGATGATGCCAACATCGTATATGCCCAAAGAGCCCATCTCGACAATCACGAGAAGAACCGCTTGGCCCGGCTTCTATCTCTTGGACCCTATGTTGGGCTTCCTTTTGTGACTCGTTTCACCGTCACAAACTTGCAGCACTATACTATGGTATGTATCTATAAGACGAACTCCTCTTTTTGCAAGTAAATTTCCAAGAACCATGAGAAGGTCTGCTAATATGTTATGTTCTCTTTCATGCTTAGAAACTACCAAAGTTGATAGGGGAACACACTGGCCTGAAGAATCATGGCAGGGTTGGCCTACGACTTAGAGCAGAAGAGCATGTCACCACCATTTCTTACAACAATAAAACCGACGGCCGCATTATCCTCGACAAGCTGGTGTGGACGGTTTTCGTCCAAGGCAATAACCTGTTTTGATCATTGCGAGGGAGACCGATGACCCTAGGTTGGAGGCGGTCATCGAGATGGGGGTGATATAGAAACAGAGCAAAGGATATGCATTGTTGGTGAAGAGACTAGGTTGCTGCTGAGCTAGGGCTATGATCTTCTTATTTTGTCTCGCTAGATTGTAATTTCGTTTGTTTCCTGGACTTTAAAGCTTTAGTTTGTTTCGTAAACTTCAAAGATATATTATGGCTGGTAGATCCCTCGTGCTAAAACCCGAGTAAAGATCAAATCGCTAATACTTCCTCCGTTCCAAAATGTAAGCCTTTTTAGCGAGCTAAAACAGTTTGCTAAAAACGCTTATATCAAAGTAGCTGCTAAAACCTCGAGTTTAGATCAAATCCCTCGTGCAACTCATCATTACAAAACTCAACAAAAGCCTGGCAAGCCAACGGTCACTGAACTTCTCGACCTCGTCGCTATCGCATACATACGACCGAGCACGGAGCACGCAACCTACCTTCTACGCTGCCGCCACAGCCCCCCGACCTCCCCCTCACTCTCAGCGCTGATTACTGCACGCCGCCACAGCCCCCCCGGCCTCCCCCCTCACTCTCGGTGCTGATCCGCCCGATGGCGCCGCGCGTGAGAAGCAGCACCGGCTTCCGAGTTGTGCAGCTGCGGCCGTCCGGGCGCTGGTCCGCGGTGATCACACACAATGGCATGCGGTGGTGGATGGGCACCTTCGACATGCCCGAGCTCGCCGCCCGCGCGTTCAACGTGGCGGTTCGGCCGCCCGCGCGCTGAGCTCAACTTCCGGGACGTCGAGAGCAGGGAAGTTGCCGAGTTCCTCGCCCCGGATCTGAGGATTGTGACCCGCAAGGAGGAGCAGGAAAACCGCCGCGCGTTCGTGCAGCTGGGCATCCGCCAGGACGACGAGGCCACGATGGAGTGGTTCCGCCGTGATCACCCAGATCTGGTACAGGCGCAGTTGTGGCTCGACGCTCAGAGGGACGCGAAGATGCGAGCTCGTACGGATGCTGGCCCCTCCACCATCGTCGTCTCATCATCGGATGAGGAGATGGACGAAGCATTCTAGGAGAGCCTTATGCAGGACTCTGATGATGACGAACTTGACGACGCATTCTGGGATGATGTGTAGTGTTTCACAGTGTGGAACATGTTGAAATGTGTCAAAATAATCAAAATTTCGACGTTTTATGTGTTCGTTGAAGTTTCAACATTTCTTCCTTCTTATTTTGGGCTGCAACTGTAGTAGGATAATTATGGGCTATGAAGTTCTATAAGGCCCCATAAAAAGTGCCTGACAGGAGAGGGCCCAAGAATGTGTCATCATGGCCCAAGTCTGGAAACAACCGCTCTTCCACTCACCGCAGTAACACACTAACCCTGGCATGCATCACGCCACGCGTTCGTCACGATATTGTGAACGTGAAACGTGTCGCTTTAGTTCCGGCGGCCAGTTATTGCTCCGTCGTGCATGCGGCTCCTCCGTTCCAATCCCCCTCCCGGTGTATAAATAGACGCACTCTTCAGTTCATCCTCTATCTGCCTCACCGTCTCCCCTCAAGCGAAAACCCTTTGACGTAGTAGGTTCCACCGGCGATCGTTCCTCCAGGCGGCCATGGCTCCACGGGCAAAGCGGTCTGCTGCCCTCTTGTAGGTTCCATTTCCGTTCACGTACTGCTAATCCGTTTCTGGATTCCTCGTGATTTCGTCTGTCTTAGATCCTTTTCACAATTCCTGTTGCTTTCATCTTTCTTAGATCCGTCTCTTATTTCCTCATGATTTCATCTTTCTTAGATCCATTTTGCCTTTTAGATTAACATCAACTTCCTATCATGCAACTATCTACAGGGCACATGAAGCCGAGCAGACGGTCATCTTCAGCACTCTGGCGAGGAGGGTTGACATCCTAAAAGCTGAGCTTGAGAAGGCCTTGAAGCTCGCTTACGACAATGTAACATCCCAAGTATGAAAACTCCCAATTTAGAATGTTTGTTTCCTGTTTTTATTTTTCAATTGCATCATGTCATCATATTGCATCCATATGTTGATTTGAATTTCAAACCAAATTTCAAAATCCTTGTCATACTTGTTCTGTTACAATGTTTCAAATATAACTTGCAAAGCAAACCATTTATTTGTTTCCATTAAAATAGAAAGTTCAAACTATTAAATTGCTTCTTTTCAATAATTCAATTAATAACAAATTCACTCAAATTCACTTGAATTTTCAAACAGCAACCAAACTTTAAATTTTTGAAAAACAAAAGTGGCACAGATGGGCTTTTGTAATAAATAACCTATAAGAATTATTCCCAAATTTTTCCAACCCCAAAAACCATTCTTTTCTTCCCTTTTTCTTTTCTGCAAAAAAAAAAACAAACAGAGATAAACAAAAAATAAAAAAGAGAAAACGGGCTTGGGAGGCAGCCAGGCCAGCCCAACAGCCCAGCCCACCTTTTCCACCCTAGCCACGCGCGCGGCCTGCGGCCTGTTCTTCCTCCTCCGTACGGCTGGCGTCAGCTGACGCCAGCACGCACACACAGCAGGGCGCCCTCCACCTGCTCCCTCCCTACCTTTTCCTCCCCTATTTCTACCCCGCGAGCTCCCTAACCCTAACCCTAACCCTCTCCTTCCCCCCTGCCGCCGTCGTTCCTCTTCCTCTCTCTCAGATCACCGCCGTTTCACCTCTGAATTTTCTGAACTTTCTGTAAGACGCCATGGCTGGAGCTTGATTGCGTGTGGGGTAGTGGTGGTGGTCGCCGTCAGGTCCGCACGGGCACGGGAACTGGGCCGTGGACCTCCCCTCTCCCTCCTCGCATCATCGACAAGGAATGGGAGCGCCAGGATCGCCGCCGCCGTCTCCGTCTTATCGCCGCCGTCACTGTCTGAACCTCCTCCCCGAGCCGCTGCTTCGACTACGTCGGGGGTGAGCACCCTTTTCCCCTTCTCTGTTCCCCTCCGGTTGCACGCACACGCACGTCTAGCACGCGCTCACTGCACGCACACGAGCAGCAGCAGCAGCGCGGCGTCGCCGCCGGTGACCACCGTGCTCCTCTGTCAGGTTCAAGACTGAACCTTTGTTCAGTTTCGTCAGATAAGCGCAGCGGCACCACAAAACCCCGCGCGCTCCCATTCTGTCAAGATACAGCACCTCACCCCAGTGGCACACGCACCGCGCGCATGCACACGAGGGCCAGGGTTCGATTCCCCGCCCCGCGGGATTAAATCCCCCACTTTTTGCTCATTGCCACGCAAGCCACGCTGGCCCCACCTGCCATTGGCAGTGGATGCCACGCGCGCATCCACCCAGGCGCATAGCTGGGCACTGGCCCACTGCCAGTGACCCAGGGGCTGCTCTGCCCGCGTAGACAAAGTCCCAGGGGCCTGTCTGGAATTTCTTTTTCGCACCTAGGCCCCCTACATTAGAATTAAAACTGTTAAAATTGAAGAATAGCCCCCAAATTTCAAATGCAAATAACTTTTGCATTTCAAATCCAAACTTAATAAATAAAATATGTTTTCTGTACCAAATTTAATTCTCTACATGTTTAAAACATTTGTATACTGTTTTGAACATTTCAAATATTTTCAAAAATTCAAATTCAAACTATTATTTCAAATTTGGTCAAATTCATAACTAATTCAAATTTAATTCAAATGCCACATGTAAAATATGTTTTCCATGCAAAATTGAACAAGATTTTCAAATATAAATTTTGTTTCCTGTTTTGAATAATTAAAATTGGTTAAATAATTTAAACCTTGTTTAAATCATTTAAAATTGCTAATTTAATAACTTGGTCAAATTAAATTCTTTTTGAACATATAAAATATGTTTTCAAACCAGAAAAATATAATATTTTCAAATATGAATTTTATTTAATGTTTTGAACAAATAAAAAAATTCAAATAATTTCATACTTGAATTAAATTCATTTAAATCTTGTTCAAACTTGTTTAATTCATAATTAACTCATTTTAATTCCTTTTTCAACAAATGAAACATGTATTCCATCTAAAATTTGGTGTTCTTTCCAAATATGAACTTTGTTATCTATTTTGAACATTTAAAATTGGTAAAACAACAAATGCTTGTGTAACTCATTTAAGAGGCCAAATTTCATAACTTAATAAATAAATTTCCAAACTTGGTAAACAACATATCAAATTGAAGCTATTGTTGTTTTCTTTTTGTTTTCATCATCCATGCATCATGTTAATCAAATTTCACATGATGGTTAGTTGTAGATCATTTAATCCAACCTTTAATTCATGGGCTTTCCATATGACTTCCAAATTGCATATAGGTCCATTTAATTATGTTACCATGTCAACTAGCTTATCTTTGATGCATCAATTAAATTGTCATGCATCATCCCATGTTTGTGCATTATGCCATGTTATTGATTGTTTGTCCCTCTGTGTTGTTTGTTTGCTTCTTCTCGAATAGACGACAACGTTGAGACAAACGAGGTTTACGACACTACTTCTGAGGAGCTAGCCCAGTACCAGGCTACTGAGTTTGCAGGCAAGTATTCACTCACCTGAACCATGGTGTCCTTTCCACACTGGATACCGATAATTTCCGTTGTCTATTCTGCTAGCCTTAAGATTCGTTGCTTGTGTTCCGATCCCATCACATGTTATCCTGTAACCCTGATATAGCCTAATCCTCCACACCTATAACCCCGTTGCTTGTTGCATGTGTCTTACTAGCATGCTTAGGGTTGTTTATGCTCGAGTCTGTTGTCCGTTATTTCTGTTACCTTATTTATTATGTTCTGGGGCTCGATGTTTTAAACAACAACCTGTTAATGTATGAGGTAATGCTAATTTGATGATAAGGCACCGGCAGGAGGCCGGGTATGGTTTTGAGGCCTGCTAGTGTCGAACTCAGGAAAAGTTCTTGTCCTCTGGATCCATGTTGAGCGCGCTAACCGCATGTGGGAAGCGTGTATGGGCGCCCCCCGCAACTCTGATTCGATTCGCATCTCGTCCAAATCGCCACACTTAGTTCGGGCTTTCCATTTGATGCACGCATATGCAGGTACGAACCCTCGGCGCCAGGGTGGAACTTTTGTAGTCGGCATTTAGGGCGGCGTGGTCTTCCAGTGCTATGAGGGTCCCCTTTTCTTCGTGGGGGCTCGATTAGCCGCGCACGCACAGCACGTGGTTCTTTGGGCTTGATGCGAAGAAGAGTTGGGTTGTGTAGAGTGCCTCGCTTGGTGGGTTTGATCCCCGTCTGGCGGGATATTCTTACGTGTACGGCCAAATTGGTGCACCCCTGCAGGGTTAAATCTTCTCGAGAAGCCGTGTTGTCCGCGGTTATGGATGACTTGGTGATAGGGCTGGCTAACAAGGATTAGACAACTTACACCTAATTAATATCAATTTGACTAGTAATAGGCTTATTGTCACAATAACTTGACCCATCATTAATCCAACTGTGTGAGTTATCCTTGGATTGCTTCTTTGGATAAGGGGCGAGATCCAGGATGGGTTTGTTTGAGGATAGTGGTAGTTGGTTCCGATACGCTATCTTATCCCTTTCTCTTAGCCGGATGTTGTAGCGTGTCTCTGTAGTTGGTTAGGCAGCCCGCTGCCGCACTTTTGTATCACCTATTTCTTCCGTTGTACCCAAAGCATCTGTACTTGGTGTTGCGGGTACACTTTGGTATCTTGTGCGTCTTGCTTGCCAGTACTCGTCTGTACTGACCCCTTTGGGGCTGCGTGTTCTGCAGACTACGTTTCCAAGGATCCCCATGGTGGCTACTACGTGGAGTATGACGAGGCTGCTGACGAGTAGATAGCGGACCCGGGCAGGATCCGAGACTTCGTGGATGGGCTCCGTCTTTTCGTTTCCGGCCTCTTAGGCCTATTTGGATCTTGTCTGTACTCAGACACTTTGGATGCTTCCGCTGTGATGTAATGATGACTTGTTGGGACATGTGTCCTCTAGATGATTGTATTTGCTATCTCTGCTCTAGTGAGAGCTATTTGCAACTTATTTCTATTTATTTGTGTCTTAGAGATTTGTTGTGATATCACTTGTTCAAAAGCCGTTGACGTACCATGTGTGTATGTTATGAAGTACGTCAATGGAAGTAGTCGGATTTCTATGGGATGGTTTGCGCAGACGATGAATAGTAGAGGATGGTTGTCACACGTTTACGTGTTGGCCTACTCATATTGAGATGCGGGTGCCGGTATGCCCCGTAAGCCATTTATCTACTGTTTAGCGGACTGTGAGTATCCTTTAGAAGTCCGGGTGCGACAAATGGTATCAGAGCCTGTCTGCCTGTAGGATCTCTTTTACTGGTCGCAGTTGAGTCTAGAAACTATTTTGTAGCTATATAGGAAAAATGAAACGTGAGAGTAGGAATTCTGTTCTTTTATTTCTTTCCCCACCCACCCTCCCTTTTCTGGTAAGGAAGTGCAACGTTGTTTTTCTCTTCTCATCTAAACTTTCAAGTTAGGTTTTCACGTATCCTGGTTTCTCTAGGATAGTTATATCTACTAGACCATAGGAATGGAGGTGGTTGTGACATGATTTATCATGTTGCCTACTCACGATTGAGAATGGAGGCGTGTAAGCCCCGGAAGCAGATCCTCTATTCCTTAAGCAGTAGATATTGATCCTTTAGAAGCCCGGATGGGTTTTCCGTAGTACCTCAGGAGTGTTTTGGTCTCGTGTTTCCCGAATGTTGCT
The DNA here is from genome assembly GCA_028641055.1 of Alopecurus myosuroides. NCBI lineage: Eukaryota > Viridiplantae > Streptophyta > Magnoliopsida > Poales > Poaceae > Alopecurus > Alopecurus myosuroides. The sequence goes on along the minus strand of CM054058.1, from coordinate 41,617,260 downwards.
TCGATATCCTGTTCTTCTCAACATCCTTTTCGTCCGTTGATACCTTGTTGTTGCTTGCCACTTCAGTTCTTCTACCGGCGTCTAATCAAAACTTCCCCGATCATCTGCAGATGGATCTCAGGTTCTACCCGCAGGTGGTTCGTATGACTCGTTGCGAGAGCACTGCCGGTTATCCGGAGATGCTGAGAGACATGGTCACTTTTCTGGGGTTCCGTTGGGCACCAGAGTACCAGGTCTACGAGCAGCAGCGAGAGTTTGACCAGACCTACTACCAGGCTATCGTCTACATTCTGTCAGATGATGCCATGAGCGTAGTTCACCGCTACGAGGCAGTGGGTTCCACAGTGGATATGGCTGTGCAGCAGGCAGCTTATGTGAGCCTCACCGTCCTTCGTGCTGACTACTGGGGATTTGACGATTCTATCTATCGCCACATTCCCCGTGGTTACATCACTTCGGAGGGAGGTCACTTCACTCTCTATGACAACTTGGATGTTTACGAGCATGATAACTCCAGGCTGCACACCACCGCTCAGTTTGTGAGGCACAGTGACGCAGTTGCCCGCACACTATCTCAGGAGTTGGCTTCAGTCAGAGAGCAACTCTACCTTGGTTTGACTCGTCTGGCGACTTACACCACAGACTTTGTTGGAGACGAGCGCTTTGCACGTTTCGATCAGCCAGTTGGTCGTCGTCTGCTAGATGCTGGAGGTTATGAGCCGATCAGAGGTCCACTCCTTAACCTTGGTGCTGGTTACACTGGGATTCCACGCTTTGGAGCACAGGGAGTCGACGCTATGTACTTCACCGCGCCTAGAGTCGGTCTCAGACCACGTCAGATCTACGTGGATCGTCACTCCACCTACTTTCGTGGACGTGCTCCTCACCGTACCTCTCGCCGTACACCTAGCCACCGTCCAGCGTGATGAACATGGGAGTACCGATGTATCCATTCTTAGCTATGTTTAGTTATCCTTTGGCATTCGAACCATTTATGGTGTGTTGGATATTCTGATGTATTTGAACATGTGATGATGTACCTGTTGGTTATCTATTCATGCGTCGGAATAATCTCTCTTTCGGTTGCCAAGTCTATCCTTTCGATTGTTGTGCTAAAATGCATTTCCATTCAGGATGCCGCCAACAAGGAACAACACGCCTGAGCCACCGCCAATCACGGAGCTGTTGACTCAGATGACCCTAGTCATGACGCAGATGGCCCAGTTTCAGGCTAATCAGCACGTCAACTAGAAAGCTCCACGAGTCAGCATCAAGGAGTTTCTCAGTCTGGGCCCGAGAGCTTTCGTGGCCACACGCAAGCCTCTGGACGCTGATGACTGGATCCGTGAGATAGCCAAGGCTCTGCAGATTGCACACGTAGCTGAGGAAGACAAGGTCAAGTATGCCTCCTATCTGCTGAAGGGTCAGGCAACTACTTGGTGGGAGAACTTCCAGGCCATGAGAGCTGGGATGCCAGTCACGTGGGATTGTTTCAAGATAGCCTTCCTGAAGCACCACATTCCAGATGGTCTCATGGAAAGGATGCGTGAAGAGTTTTGCTCTCTCAAGCAGGGAAAGTTGGACGTCATCGGGTATCAGAGTGAGTTCGATCGCCTCGCTCGATACGCTGGAGACGAGGTGTCCACTGAAGCTAAGAAGATGGCAAGGTTCCGCAGAGGTTTTAACCCGGAGCTCAAATATGCCCTCACCAATGTCAAGGCCAACAACTTCGAGGAGCTCGTTAACACCGCGCTCAATGAAGAAAATGGGCGCAAGGCGTTCGAGGAGTCTCGCAAGCACTCGCATGAGGGTGGTTCCTCCTCCAACATGACCACCCCTCCGCAGAAGCGCCGCATCTGGGTGCCAAATGGTGCTGTCACTAGGGCTCCATATGCCCAAGCTTCTTCAGGCTTCGCTCCCCGCTCACCCAACCCTGCTCAGATGCATGATCCAAGGGCTTCGATGGGGCAGCCAAGGCCAGGGCCTCCTCGTGTCGTCACTTCCTACAAGTGCAAGCAGACGGGGCACTACGCCGACAAGTGCACGCAGAGGCAGCTACCTCCACCACCACCTCGTCCTAACACAAACCAGGCAATGGTGCGCGCTCCCCCGCCTAAGGCCTTCAACTCCAACAACATGCCTGTCGGGAGGACCGCAAGGGTGAATCATGTCAAGATCGACAAAGCTGAGGAAGCTCCTGACGTCGTTCTCGGTACATTTCCCGTAAACTCTAATCCAGCTAAAGTGTTGTTTGATACCGGAGCATCACATTCTTTCGTGTCAAAGATCTTTGCGACAACAATTAAACTCCATTTTGTTGGTTTGGGTTCCCCGCTAGTGGTCAACTCCCCTGGAGCAACTATGCAAACGTCCAATATCAGTCACAAAAAACAAATTCTAATTGGAGGCCACATATTCCTTGCTTCCCTCATACTGCTTGGAAATTCTGACATTGATGTCATTCTTGGTATGGATTGGCTGAAGACCAATAAAGCAAAAATTGACTGTGCTCAAAAGTCAATAACTCTGTCCCACCCTTCTGGCCAGATAGTCTATTCTCCAAATGAATCTAGTTCTATTCAGCTGTGCACCCTCGATGCAAAACCTCTACCTTCACTTGAAAATGTTCCGGTGGTTTGCGAATTCCCTGACGTCTTTCCAGAAGAGTTGCCAGGAATGCCTCCGGACAGAGCTGTTGAGTTCGTGATCGAACTTGAACCAGGTACTGCTCCAATCTCTAAGCATCCCTACAAGATAGGAACTCCCGAGCTGAAGTTGTTGAAGGAACAAATTGATATGTACATGGAAAAAGGTTACATTCAACCTAGTTCCTCGGCTTGGGGTTGCCCAACTCTGTTCGTTGCGAAGAAGGATCACACAAAGAGACTCGTTGTTGACTATCGTCCTCTTAACGAGAAAACCATCAAAAACAAGTATCCAATTCCTCGTATCGATGATCTTTTTGATCAACTTGCTGGAGCCTCAATATTCTCCAAGTTGGACTTGAGAATGGGTTACCATCAAATAAAGATCAGAAAAGAGGATATTCCAAAAACAGCCTTCACCACTCGCTACGGTCTATATGAATACACCGTCATGTACTTTGGTCTCACCAATGCACCGGCGACATTCTCTCGACTCATGAATTCTGTCTTCCATGAATACCTCGACAAGTTCGTTGTGGTATATCTTGATGGCATTCTTGTCTACTCAAAATCTGAGGAAGAGCATGAAGAACATCTTCGTCTCACTCTCATGAAGCTTCGCGAGCATCGTCTCTATGCCAAGTTCTCCAAATGTGAGTTCTGGATTTCAGAAGTTGCTTACCTTGGTCATGTCATCTCTGCCAAGGGCATAGCCATTGATCCAGAAAAGGTTAAAGCAATTGTTGATTGGAAACCTCCAAAGACGGTGAAGCAAGTAAGAAGTTTTCTTGACTTGGCTAGCTATTGCCGTCGCTTCGTCCAAAACTTCTCCAAGATTGCCAAACCTCTCACTGACCTCACAAAGAAGGACAAGAAGTTTGTTGGGTCTCCACAATGTGATGAGAGCTTCAATCTCCTCAAGACCAAACTCACTTCTACACCAGTTCTGGTTGGCCCAGATCCTTCCAAACCTTTCCAAATATTCTGTGATGCTTCTCTCCAAGGTCTAGGTGCAGTTCTTATGCAACAACGTCAAGTTGTGGCTTATGCTTCACGTCAGTTGAACACCCATGTGCTCAATTATCCCACTCATGACCTAGAACTTGCAGCAGTTGTGTTTGCCCTCAAGAAATGGAGACAATACTTGTTGGGTAACCGCACTGAAATCTTTTCCGATCATAAGAGTCTGAAGTACATCTTCACTCAACCAGATCTAAACCTCAGACAAAGGAGATGGATTGAAAAGATCAAAGATTTTGATCTTACCATTTCTTACACTCCAGGCAAGGCTAATGTTATGGCCGATGCTCTCAGTCGCAAGTCGTATTGCAATAATCTCATGATCATGGAAAGCCAACCTCCTCTTCATGAAGAATTCCAGAAGCTCAACCTTGGTCTTGTTCCTCAAGGATATCTTGCAAACTTGATAGCCAGTCCAACTCTCGAGGACAAGATTCGCTCTGAACAACTTCGTGATGCTGAAATCAAGAAGATGGTAGAGCACATCAAAGAAGGCAAGGAGAAATTTAAGTCCTTCTCAATTGATGACAAGGGAACTGTATTCTTCGAAGGATGCATTGCAGTTCCTCAAATTCAAAGTCTCAAAGATGTCATTCTCAAGGAGGCTCATGAAACACCTCTCTCCATACATCCTGGAAGTACAAAGATGTACCAGGATCTCAAGACACTGTATTGGTGGCCTAGCATGAAACGTGAAATTGCTCAATACGTTTCTGAATGTGACGTTTGTCAACGTGTTAAGGCAGTTCATCAGAAAACAGTCGGTCTTCTCCAACCTCTGAAAATCCCTGAGTGGAAGTGGGACATGATTGAAATGGACTTCGTCACTGGTTTTCCAAAGTCCAAGAGGGGCAGCGATGCAATCTTCGTTGTCATTGATCGACTCACTAAAGTAGCTCACTTCTTTCCTGTCAAAGAAACAATATCAGCTAGTCAGTTAGCAGAGCTCTACACAGCAAAGATTGTTCCTCTTCATGGTGTTCCATTGGAAATAAGCTCAGACCGTGGAAGCATCTTCACTTCTCATTTCTGGAAAAGCATTCAAGAAGCCTTGGGCACCAAGCTTCTGTTCAGCACATCCTATCACCCTCAGTCTCAAGGGCAAGTCGAAAGAGTCAATCAGATTCTCGAGGATATGTTCAGAGTATGTGGTCTCTCTTTTGGCATGAAATGGGAGGTGTGTCTTCCATATGTTGAATTCTCCTACAACAACAGTTTCCAGGCAAGCCTAGGCATGGCACCATTTGAGGCTCTCTATGGCCGCAGGTGCAGGAGTCCAATCAATTGGTCTGGAGCTGGTGAACGTTCACTCTTAGGCCCTGACATTGTTAAGGAAGCCGAAGAGAAAGTTCGCATCATTCGTGACAATCTCAAGATTGCTCAGTCTCGTCAGAAAAGCTACTATGACAGCAAGCACAGGGACATGGTCTATGCAGCTGGTGACAAAGCATATCTCTGTGTAACTCCCCTCAGAGGCACTCATCGTTTTGGTGTCAAAGGAAAGCTTGCACCAAGATATATTGGTCCTTTCAACATTCTCTCAAGGCGTGCATAAAATGCCTATCGTCTTGAACTTCCAGAAAAGCTATCCTAGGTGCACGATGTGTTTCACGTGTCATAGCTCAAGAGGTGCTTCAAAGATCCAGGTCGTGCAGTTGATCATGATTCAATTGATCCGCAAGAAGACCTCTCTTATGAAGAGCATCCTGTTCGCATTCTCGATGACACCGAGCGTAAGACTCGCAACAAGAGCACCAAGTTCTTAAAAGTGCAGTGGTCTCATCATTCCGATAAAGAGGCAACGTGGGAGACCGAAGAGGATCTTCGCAAGAAGTATCCGGACCTTTTCTCTTCTCAGTAGGAATCTCGGGGCGCGATTCCTTCAAGGGGGGCGTTTTGTAACATCCCAAGTATGAAAACTCCCAATTTAGAATGTTTGTTTCCTGTTTTTATTTTTCAATTGCATCATGTCATCATATTGCATCCATATGTTGATTTGAATTTCAAACCAAATTTCAAAATCCTTGTCATACTTGTTCTGATACAATGTTTCAAATAAAACTTGCAAAGCAAACCATTTATTTGTTTCCATTAAAATAGAAAGTTCAAACTATTAAATTGCTTCTTTTCAATAATTCAATTAATAACAAGTTCACTCAAATTCACTTGAATTTTCAAACAGCAACCAAACTTTAAATTTTTTAAAAACAAAAGTGGCACAGATGGGCTTTTGTAATAAATAACCTATAAGAATTATTCCCAAATTTTTCCAACCCCAAAAACCATTCTTTTCTTCCCCTTTTCTTTTCTGCAAAAAAAAAACAAACAGAGAGAAACAAAAAATAAAAAAGAGAAAACGGGCTGGGGAGGCAGCCAGGCCAGCCCAACAGCCCAGCCCACCTTTTCCACCCCAGCCACGCGCGCGCGGCCCGCGGCCTGTTCTTCCTCCTCCGTACGGCTGGCGTCAGCTGACGCCAGCACACACACACAGCAGGGCGCCCTCCACCTGCTCCCTCCCTACCTTTTCCTCCCCTATTTCTACCCCGCGAGCTCCCTAACCCTAACCCTCTCCTTCCTCCCTGCCGCCGCCGTTCCTCTTCCTCTCTCTCAGATCACCGCCGTTTCACCTCTGAATTTTCTGAACTTTCTGTAAGACGCCATGGCTGGAGCTTGATTGCGTGTGGGGTAGTGGTGGTGGTCGCTGTCAGGTCCGCACGGGCACGGGAACTGGGCCGTGGACCTCCCCTTTCCCTCCTCGCATCATCGACAAGGACTGGGAGCGCCAGGATCGCCGCCACCGTCTCCGTCTTATCGCCGCCGTCACTGTCTGAACCTCCTCCCCGAGCCGCTGCTTCGACTACGTCGGGGGTGAGCACCCTTTTCCCCTTCTCTGTTCCCCTCCGGTTGCATGCACACGCACGTCCAGCACGCGCTCACTTCACGCACACGAGCAGCATCAGCAGCGCGGCGTCGCCGCCGGTGACCACCGTGCTCCTCTGACAGGTTCAAGACTGAACCTTTGTTCAGTTTCGTCAGATAAGCGCAGCGGCACCACAAAACCCCGCGCGCTCCCATTCTGTCAAGATACAGCAGCTCACCCCAGTGGCACACGCACCGCGCACACGCACACGAGGGCCAGGGTTCGATTCCCCGCTCCGCAGGATTAAATCCCCCACTTTTTGCTCATTGCCACGCAAGCCACGCTGGCCCCACCTGCCATTGGCAGTGGATGCCACGCGCGCATCCACCCGCGGCCACGCAGGCGCACAGCTGGGCACTGGCCCACAGCCAGTGACCCAGGGGCTGCTCTGCCCGCGTAGAAAAAGTCCCAGGGGCCTGTCTGGAATTTCTTTTTCGCACCTAGGCCCCTGGATTAGAATTAAAACTGTTAAAATTGCAGAATAGCCCCCAAATTTCAAATGCAAATAACTTTTGCATTTCAAATCCAAACTTAATAAATAAAATATGTTTTCTGTACCAAATTTAATTCTCTACATGTTTAAAACATTTGTATACTGTTTTGAACATTTCAAATATTTTCAAAAATTCAAATTCAAACTATTATTTCAAATTTGGTCAAATTCATAACTAATTCAAATTTAATTCAAATGCCACATGTAAAATATGTTTTCCATGCAAAATTGAACAAGCTTTTCAAATATAAATTTTGTTTCCTGTTTTGAATAATTAAAATTGGTTAAATAATTTAAACCTTGTTTAAATCATTTAAAATTGCTAATTTAATAACTTGGTCAAATTATATTCTTTTTTAACATATAAAATATAATCTTTTCAAATATGAAATTTATTTAATGTTTTGAACAAATAAAAAAATTCAAATAATTTCATACTTGAATTAAATTCATTTAAATCTTGTTCAAACTTGTTTAATTCATAATTAACTCATTTTAATTCCTTTTTCAACAAATGAAACATGTATTCCATCTAAAATTTGGTGTTCTTTCCAAATATGAACTTTGTTATCTATTTTGAACATTTAAAATTGGTGAAACAAACAAATGCTTGTGTAACTCATTTAAGAAGCCAAATTTCATAACTTAATAAATAAATTTCCAAACTTGGTAAACAACATATCAAATTGAAGCTATTGTTGTTTTCTTTTTGTTTTCATCATCCATGCATCATGTTAATCAACTTTCACATGATGGTTAGTTGTAGATCATTTAATCCAACCTTTAATTCATGGGCTTTCCATATGCAATCCAAATTGCATATAGGTCCATTTAATTATGTTACCATGTCAACTAGCTTATCTTTGATGCATCAATTAAATTGTCATGCATCATCCCATGTTTGTGCATTATGCCATGTTATTGATTGTTTGTCCCTCTGCGTTGTTTGTTTGCTTCTTCTCGAATAGACGACGACGTTGAGACAGACGAGGTTTACGACACTACTTCTGAGGAGCTAGCCCAGTACCAGGCTACTGAGTTTGCAGGCAAGTATTCACTCACCTGAACCATGGTGTCCTTTCCACACTGGATACCGATACTCTTCGTTGTCTATTCTGCTAGCCTTAAGATTCGTTGCTTGTGTTCCGATCCCATCACATGTTATCCTGTAACGCTGATATAGCCCTAATCCTCCACACCTATACCCCTGTTGATTGTTGCCTGTGTCTTACTAGCATGCTTAGGGTTGTTTATGCTCGAGTCTGTTGTCCGTTATTTCTGTTACCCTATTTATTATGTTCTGGGGCTCGATGTTTTAAACAGCAACCTGTTAATGTATGAGGTAATGCTAATTTGATGATAAGGCACCGGCAGGAGGCCGGGTATGGTTTTGAGGCCTGCTAGTGTCGAACTCAGGAAAAGTTCTTGTCCTCTGGATCCATGTTGAGCGCGCTAACCGCATGTGGGAAGCATGTATGGGCGCCCCCCGCAACTCTGATTCGATTCGCATATCGTCCAAATCGCCACACTTAGTTCGGGCTTTCCATTTGATGCACGCATATGCAGGTACGAACCCTCGGCGCCAGGGTGGAACTTTTGTAGTCGGCATTTAGGGCGGCGTGGTCTTCCAGTGCTATGAGGGTCCCCCTTTTCTTCGTGGGGGCTCGATTAGCCGCGCACGCACAGCACGTGGTTCTTTGGGCTTGATGCGAAGAAGAGTTGGGTTGTGTAGAGTGCCTCGCTTGGTGGGTTTGATCCCCATCTGGCGGGATATTCTTACGTGTACGGCCAAATTGGTGCACCCCTGTAGGGTTAAATCTTCTCGAGAAGCCGTGTTGTCCGCGGTTATGGATGACTTGGTGATAGGGCTGGCTAACAAGGATTAGACAACTTACACCTAATTAATATCAATTTGACTAGTAATAGGCTTATTGTCACAATAACTTGACCCATCATTAATCCAACTGTGTGAGTTATCCTTGGATTGCTTCTTTGGATAAGGGGCGAGATCCAGGATGGGTTTGTTTGAGGATAGTGGTAGTTGGTTCCGATACGCTATCTTATCCCTTTCTCTTAGCCGGATGTTGTAGCGTGTCTCTGTAGTTGGTTAGGCAGCCCGCTGCCGCACTTTTGTATCACCTATTTCTTCCGTTGTACCCAAAGCATCTGTACTTGGTGTTGCAGGTACACTTTGGTATCTTGTGCGTCTTGCTTGCCAGTACTCGTCTGTACTGACCCCTTTGGGGCTGCGTGTTCTGCAGACTACGTTTTCGAGGATCCCCATGGTGGCTACTACGTGGAGTATGACGAGACTGCTGACGAGTAGATAGCGGACCCGGGCAGGATCCGAGACTTCGTGGATGGGCTCCGTATTTTCGTTTCCGGCCTCTTAGGTCTATTTGGATTTTGTCTGTACTCAGACACTTTGGATGCTTCCGCTGTGATGTAATGATGACTTGTTGGGACATGTGTCCTCTGGATGATTGTATTTGCTATCTCTGCTCTAGTGAGAGCTATTTGCAACTTATTTCTATTTTTTTGTGTCTTAGAGATTTGTTGTGATATCACTTGTTCAAAAGCCGTTGACGTACCATGTGTGTATGTTATGAAGTACGTCAATGGAAGTAGTCGGATTTCTATGGGATGGTTTGCGCAGACGATGAATAGTAGAGGATGGTTGTCACACGTTTACGTGTTGGCCTACTCATATTGAGATGCGGGTGCCGGTATGCCCCGTAAGCCATTTATCTACTGTTTAGCAGACTGTGAGTATCCTTTAGAAGTCCGGGTGCGACAGACAATATCACCAAGGCTCGCGATGCCAGGTTGGAGCAGGTGGCTAAGGGTTAAGCTTCCCTCATAGCGTTTCGCTAGTTGATGGATGATACGTCCAAGTTGAGGGCCAGCAACCTCGAGCTGACCAAGCAGGTTGGGGAACTGAAAATCGGTTTGGCCCTGGCAAAGCAGAAAACTCTGATCACTCTCCTCGCAGCTGTGACTCCCAGGCAAGGGAGGATCCAGTGCCATCGGAGGAGCTGTCGGCCCCCTACTTATGCTCTTTATTTAGCCCCTACTGCTACCCCCATGCTTCTGATGTCGTGTTTAGATCGACAATCTCGTTTGTATCGTGTGGTTTCTATTAATATGTAGTCTATGTTTATGTTCAACTACTATGTTTATTTTCTTAAGATAGATATAATTCGAGTTCACAATATGGAGAAATAGATGACAGAAGTTTCTATGGATCTAAGTGACAGAAGTTAAAAGGGTTACATTAGACTAATGCCGATGCAAAAACATATACCAAACAGATCATTCGTTTTCACAATATGGACAAATAAATGAGAGAAATGAAAAGGGATATATTCGACTAATTTGTGACGTTCTCATGGAATGAAACTCGCCTCCAAATGGGCCTATTGGGCCAGGAACAAAAATCCGCGACGGCACATATAAGAAACGTCGAGATGGACCGTGTCTTCGAGAGAAAATTCCACTTTTCAGCCATCCGCGACGGAAACCACGCGACGTTATCAGAACGTGCCTCTCAAAACGTTCCGGATCACGCGGAATTTAGTAGTGGAGGGTGTCGAATTTCATCCTAATGTCCTAGAGGAGTGTGTCCTCCACTCGAGTTTTGATGACGAAATTGTCAACGTACACTTGTACGTTCTTGCCAGTGAGCTTGGCGAGGCATTTTTGCATGCAACGTTGATATGTTGCGCCTGCATTGTTTAGCCCGAAAGGCATTGTCGTGTAGAAGTATACACCGTGTGGTGTCATGAATGATGTCTTCTCCTCATCCTCCTTCTTCATTCTGATCTGGTTGTAGCCCGAGTAGGCGTCTAGGAAGGAGAGGCGTTGACAGCTTGCTGTGGAGTCCATGATCTGATCAATCCGCGGTAGCGAGAAGTTACCCTTGGGGCAGTGTTTGTTCAACGACGTGTAGTCAATGCACATGCGAAGGATGTCCGTGTTTTTCTTCGGGGCCAACACCGGGTTTGCTAACCAGGTGGATATCATGATTTCCCTTATGAACTTGGTGGCTAGCAATCTGTTCACCTCTTCTCTGAGTGCTTTCTGTTTTGGCTCGGAAAAGCGTCGAGTGGTCTGTTTGACAGGGTTTGCATCTTGAAACAGTTCCAATGAGTGCTCAGCGAACCCCCTGGGTATTCCTGGCAAATCTGAGGGCTGCCAGGCGAAATTTCCCAATACTCACGGAGGAGTTCGACAAGTGCGCTTTCCTATGAGAATGAGAGGGTTGTGGACACGATGGCCGTCTTCGTGGATTCTGTCGGGTGCACTTGATGCTTTCGAGTGTCTCTTCTCAGACTGAACTCGAGTTCTGGGGCGTTCTTTTTGGTTAGTGGAATCACAGAGTTATCCGTGGTTTTTGCCAATTCTTCTAGATCCTCTTGCATCCCGAAAGATTTCGCGATCTCATGGAATTCGTTGTCTCACTTGTCTGACTTCTGGAAGTAGCCGTTTACGGTGATTGTGTCGTATTCTCCTGGGAGTTTGAGCTTGAGGCACGCATAATGGGGTACTGCCATGTACCTCACGAATGCGGTTCGGCCGAGAATGGCATGGTGCTGAGATGGCCAGTCGACTACCTCGAAGTCGAGGAACTCCCTCCTGTAGTTACTTGGATCTCCGAGTATCACCTCCAAGTTGATTGTTCCGAGTGGTCGGACGGCTTTCCCTCGCACTATCCCGTCGAAGGATGTTTCTTATTCCGCGAGTCCCTCCAGATTCCTTTTCATCTTGCGACGTGTGTCCGCGTATATGATGTTAATGCCGCTGCCACCGTCCATAAACCCCCGGGCTAGGTCGTAGTTGCCTATTTGCGCCTGGATGACGAGCCCGGCGTGCCCTGGCCGATACACCCATGGAGGGTGGTCCTCCCTGGAGAAATTTATCGGCTACTCTAACATTTTTAGGTACTTAGTCTTGGATGGTGGAGCCTGCACTGCCATAATAACGTGGCGAGTGTTTGGTTTCTGGACTCTGTGGGACGGGCATACCTTCTGTATCATTGATGCTTGCCTTGGGATACCCCAAGAGGAGGGTGTGATGAGCACATCGGTAGGATTTTTCCCCTTAGTTAAGAACCAGGGTTATCAATCCAGTAGGAGAAGGAGAATCTCCGGAAGGTTGATGCCACTGACGGTGGTGCTGGCGCTTCACCGGTGTCAGCAACAACGTGTAACCAGCACACAACACAACCAAAATACCTGGCCCCAACGGTGCAGTGAGGTTGTCAATCTCACCGGTCTTGCTGAAAACAAAGGTTAGACGTATAGTGTGGAAAACAGTTGAATGCTTGGAGAAAGTAGAGAGAGCAGGAAATTGTTGTGGTTTGTTAACATTGTGGAAAATGGACCAGGGTTCAAAGGTTCACTAGTGGTGTCTCTCCATAAAACATAACATGCTGGGTGAACAAATTACAGCTGGGCAATTGACAAATAAAGGTTGCACCATAGTGCACATTATAACATGATGATTACTATGATATTTAGTGCGGGCACTACAACAAGATACATAGACCGACATCCATCTACATCTATGACTAATAATCCACCCTCAGGTAATCATCCGAACCCCCTTAGGTATTAAGTTGCAACCAACAGATAATTGCATTAAACAAAGTGTGTAATGTAAGCAATGATTATACACGCGGGTACTCTCACCGTTATTTTCTCCCTAATGGCAACAACACATCCTCCCCCTTCACGTTTCTGTCACTCGAGCAAGGCAACAAGGAGGCATGAACCCACTCTCAATCATAAATACTCCCACTTGGAGTCACTAGCAACTACTTGGCCAGAGCAACCACTAGCAACGGAAAGCATGCAAGATCACAAATAACATATGCAATAAAGACTATAATCAACTTGGCATAAGGTCAATATTCATCGTATCGCAGCAAACACAACATATATATAGAATTACATAAGATCAATCTCGATCATGATAGGCAGCTCACGAGATCTAAACATGGAGGCATATGAGGAGGAGACAACCATCTAGCTACTGCTATGGACCCGTAGTACATGGATGAACTACTCACGCATCACACCGAAGGCAGGCATGGTGATGTAGAAGCCTCCGGTGATGATTTCCTCTCCGATAGGGTGCCGGAAAACAGCTCTAGAACCCTCCTGATCTAGGGTTGACGATGAGGGCGACTGCAGACCTTTTTCGGGGATTTTCATCAAGTACCTAGGGTTTTCCATCCGAGGGGCTTAAATAGCAGACATGGCAAAGGCGGTGGAGCTCCAGCGGCCCCACACCCCTAGCTAACGCGGCCAGGGGGACCCGCGGCACCGTAGGGTGTGGCCCCCCTGCTGCCCCTCTTCGACTCCTCTTCTGTCTTCTAGATGCTTCCGAGAAAATAGGACTTCTGGGCTTCGAATTTTCCAATTCCGAGAATATTTCCAGAACAACTTTTCTAAAACTAAAAAATAGCAGAAAACAAGGAACTTGCTCTTGGCTTCTTGTTAATAGGTTAGTCCCGGAAAACATATGAAAATGCCATAAATAAGGGAGAAAACATGTAGCAATTGGCATAATATGATCATGGAGCATCAAAAATTAGGGATACATTTATGATGTATCAATCATGCCTAGGAGCCCCTGGGATTTGGGTATCCTTTAGCTCATTGGTTTGCGGCGGCTGGCGCTGGGAGTGCGGCTAGCACCATGTTGTGGTGTCTTGCCGGTGGAGGCAGGGGTGGTGGTTGGTGTATGATGTTTCCTCCCGATAGTTGTGGGTACATATCCTTGGTTAATGGCTGTCGTGTCCTTCTTTGTATACGCCTCGTGGATGTCCTGGAACTTTCGCCAATCCTTGAGGAGGTGAGTAGCCTTGGTTTTGCCCGTTCGCTTATATGTAAGCAGATGCAAGGAGCATAATCCGTCAAGGTCCTCCTCAGGGGTTTTCTCATCTGGTTTTGGTTTCCAGTCGCGATTTCCGCGGGATCTGCTGTCGCGATTTCTTGTGAACTCGGCCGCTACCAGTTTTGATTGATCCTATTGGTTGTAGTGTCGTCTCTTCCTCTCCCGGCGGTCGCCGTTGCGATCCTTATCATGCGCGGGTGAGGAAGCTTTCTCGTTGCGCAGGGACTCTTTGCCATTCGCCCATCTGTCTGCTATCACCATTAATTCACTGATTGACTTACGTGCGCATCGACCCAGTTCCTCTCGGAAAGCGGCACGCCACGCACCCTTGGTGAAAGCCTCGACTGCTATTTCCTCTGATACGTTCCCCGTTGTGTTTTTGAGTGTAGTCCATCTCTGGATGTACTCACAGGTAGATTTGCTGCTTTTTTGCCTGTAGGCTCGCAGTTCCTCGAGAAATGTTGGCCGCTTGTATGTCGCCTGGAAATTCTTCTCGAGGTCGCGGGTCTTCCTTCGAGCCAGCTTCGGGTTGCGCCTACGAGGTGCAGGTTTAGGTACTGCATGGCTGTGGTCTTGTTTCCGTGCAGGCATTTTACCGTGGTCAAGTAGTTCGAGAGCCAGGTCCTAGGTTCTTGCGAGCCATCGTATTTTGGGACTTCTGTTGTGAGCTTAAATCTCTTGGGCATCAGCGCTTCACGGATGCTGCTGCTGAAGCACATCGCACCGCAAGCTTCCTCGTCAGAGGAGATGGATAGTGATCGGGCGCGGTTCCTACACGCACGGGCTTTGTCGACTTTGCTCTGCACGATATCCGCACGCGCATCGTACTAGGCTCGGTCGCGATTTTCTTCATGCCGTGGTTCTCTGTTATGATGTTGCGAGCGGCTTCCGTGGTGTCGTGGGCTGCTGTCACGGTTTCGCGGGCAGTCATCATCACTGCGCGGGCTGCGCCATGGCGCTTGGCCTCTTTGCCCCTGGGGCGGCAAAGTGATCCCTTGTCCCCTCTATTTGGTGACGTACTCTCGTGTCTGTGAGGTGTTCTATCCACCCGAGGTGTTTTGTCAGATTCAGGAGTTGTCATGTTCTTGCGGTTTTGGGCGGCGATTGCTGCTCCAGCCATGCCCAATCCCTTTGGACTTGGCGATGCTGCTTGGTGCGAGGGTCATTTTCTGGCGGTTGGTTCGCCTGTAGGTAGGTAGTGGCGGCCAGGATCGTGACGGCGAGAGTCGTCAGGTGTACGTTTCCCTCGTTGTCAACTTGCATGTGGGAGGTCTCGAGAGATTTGCTGACTTCGCAGAGGGGCCCTTGATCCATGCGAGCAGTCTTTGAGATGTACTTTCCCTTCTTTGGGGGCTGGTTTCTCGTCAAGTGGGTTTTGGAGAGCGCTGCACGGCGTGCACTCGAGGCTTCCTCCACTTGCTTTTGCAATTCCAGCTCTTTGTAGGCTTCCGCTAACTATCGACTTTTCAGCAACAGGTGGTAGTGGTATGCGGTCAGGTATTCTTCAGTGCACCCGGCTTCCATCTGGTGACCTCACTGCACCGCTGTTTTCGCTTTGAGCCAAGCTGGCCGCAATACCTTGATCTGTTGCCTTCCTGCTAGGCTTTCCTCTGTTTCGTTAGGTCCTTCGGCTGAGTCTGCCATGTAGACTTGGGCGAGATAGGGCTCGTTAGTCCTAGGCGTAGGCCAGCAATTCTTGCAAAATTTGGAGGGTTCTTCAGCTGCAATAGTATGGAAGTCGCGGGTGTTGCAGCGGATGGTGCCACCGCTGAGCGCTAGGTTGCGACTGGCATCACCGGATGGTGACTCGAGGGTTTTCGGGCTTGAGACGGACTCAGAGTCTGATTCGTCGAGATTGACCTGGTCGAGGAAACGTAGAATTCCCTCCTTGCTGGCACGGAAGTGGAGATTGCCGAACGTCATGTTGACGCCCTCCTGGAGTCCGCTGAACGCCGGGCGAGATTCCGGCGAGTGGGGCATGTAGATGAACGACCCGAAGCAGATCGGCTCCGATGGACTCGAGGATCCCGGGCTCCAGCTGAAGCTCGGTGAAGATGAGGCCGAAGATGCCATGGATCCAGTGCCTGCCGTTCCCACAGATGGACCGATGGGGTTTTCGAGTAGTAGAACGATTAGGCGCTGGCGGATTACGTCGACTAACAGGGGCACGATTTACCCAAGTTTGGGGCCCTCGGAGAGGTAATACCCTTACTCCTGCTTGTCTGATCTATATTATGATGAGATCGATTACAATGGCAGGTGCGCAAGCTGAAAGATTGGATCTCGAGCTATGGATACGGTGGTGAATAATGAATTGGATCCCCTGCCCAGTGGTTCTCCCAGCCTTTAAATAGATGGCTGGTTCTCAAACCTTACCCGGGGGGTTACAAACCCTACCTCTAGGTGATGGAGACTTTCTATCTTGATCCGCAAGTCTTGCGGGTGGGCTTCCACTGGGCCTTCTAGAGCTGCGGAGTAGCACCTTACACTAGGCCTTAGTCTTGGGCCTTAGACCAGGTAGGCCCACTCGACGGGTCCTGGAATCATCCCCACGTAAATAATTCACTAGAGCTCAAATTCCTACCTTGTTATCTCATTGTTATCTTGCTCAAGAAATAATCTTGGCTTATAAAATCTAGGGGGAGCTAAGAACCCCATTTAATTTTGCCCCCTTTGAATATCAATGAAATTTATAATTACGGACACACAAATGTGGGAGCTCTTCTATAGTCTAATTCCCAGGCAAATGCTTCAATCAGATTTTTTTTGCAAATCCTTGTGTTGTCATCAAACATCAAAAACAGGGAGATTGAAATGACACTTGTCCCCTAATCTTATTTTCGTGTTTGATCACAAACATGAAAGTTATAAATGTTTGCCTAAGTGTAGGAATATAATTAAAAGATGCAAAAGGATAAACACCCAAATATTGGAAGAATTAAAAAGGTGATAAAATCAACATGGAGAACTATTAAAAAAGGAAGAAAATTGCAAGGTGAAGAGAAGGGAGAATCTGCCTAGGCGGCCTGGCTGGCCTGTCTGGCCTGGTTCTGAGGCTGGGTGGCTCCCATGGGCAACCGTCCTACGGCCATAAAGCCGGCCTAGGCCGGGCTCCAATTAGGCTCAGGCCGGGGCATCTGGGAAACTGGCGCCAAACCCGGCCTCACTGCCCAGCAAACGGGCCCCAGGCTGGGATTTAGTCGGCCTATCAGCCTTCCCAGACTAGGTGGGTCTATAGGCTTCTCGGCCTACGCCCACTTATAGGCCGGCCTGGCCGAGCTCGTAGGAGCGTTTCCTACACGCATAAGAATACCCCCAATGGCCACTTATTGCTCCCCAATATAAAAAAGCGGCCTTCCCCTACCTCTAGGACTTGTCACTTGAAACCTCTCTCTCCACCATTGTTGGCCACCTCAAAACTCAAGGATCTCCCGAAATACCCAACCAAATCCATTGATCTCTTGAGATTTGGAGGAGAAGCACTAGATCAACATCTCCACCAAACCAATTGATCACCACCCCATCCATCCCTTAAGGATGTTGTAGTTCTTGGTTAACTTCAACCTAGAATTGTGTTGTTCTTATTTCATCAGAGCTTAGAGCCTTGTTGGTTTTCCTCGAAGCTTTGGGAACTTGTGGATCTTGTTGCTTGAAGTCTTGGAGGCTTCCAACATATGGTGAGGACCCTCCAAGTTGTGGAGTGTGTCTCATCCTTGTAAAGGTTCTAGTTTTGAACCTCAATAGCAACATAGTTATTCAAGCCTCTCCACATTGGTGGAAGGACTCGAAGAAGATACAGTGTGTCATTTTATGGATATTCGATGTTCCACTTTGGTGGCACCGCACCGCTCCAACGAAGATTAGCTTTAATTGGGAAGAGAACTTCGGGACACATCTTCGCGTCATGTGTTCGGTTACTCCTCAACTTACCTTTACTTTTTTCTACTAGCTTAATTGAATAAATATCTTGTGCTAGTACTATTTTATCATCATATATGATTGTTCACTTTGTTGCATAATCTATACAATCTATATTTGAGCATTATCTTGTTAATCAATAAATAAATAAAATTTGTAGTTAACCTATTCAACCCTTCTAGTTAACCTCCAGATATTTCACTTACCACAACCATATCAATGCCCCTGCAAAATAATGTTAGACGTGTCTACTTTATCTTTTGCATATTTTACGTGGCTTAGGGGATTTTGTAGAATTACCGCTTGTACTTACAAACCTCCAACCACAACACCGATCAAACAATCATCTCTATTACACACCTTTTGGGGCCCTCCTTTCAAATGTTGTACCAACGATCATAGGAGGGACATACATCCGCCAGCCCGCCACATGGTACAATCCATGTGTCAGTTACAGAAACAGTCTTGTGTATGTGTACACGTAAAGTTAGTCCGGGCCACTTCATCCAACAATCCCGCAGTTGAGCAAATGCACGTAAGAGGGTAAAGATTTCTAGGTTTGTACCCTCAATCAAGATGAGTTCTAACCATACTTTATATCTACGCATAGATCAGCTCTGATACCACTATTGGTTTTTGTAGCAGAATTATAAAAAATGTTCCTACCAACGACAACCGATATAACCAAGATCTATTACTATGCACATATGATGTAACAGAGGGAATCGGTGTTCATACCTTTGAAGACCGATAGTTGGGATTTTGCTCTCGCACAAGGGTTGATCATAAGGTCGAACATAGTCGACCTCAAGGTCGTGTAGCCAAAGTGAACATTAGTGCTAGAAAAGGAAGCACCTCGTAGCGCTACACACTTACGGTGTAAACGACGACTTCCGGGCTCCACTCCAGAAAAGTAGCAGAAGTTGGAGACTTGCACCGAAGAGGCCACGATACGGCGGTGTGCAAATGGTGGAGAGAACCTCGACCCCTGCACAACTCCAAAGTAGGGACCACAGGTGTGAGGACACTGAGAGAGAAAGAGAGAGAGAGAGAGAGAGAGTAAATTGGAGCCAAAAGGGAGAGGGGTGCCTCTCTTTATATAGGATGAGGGGGGAGCCAACCCCTTTGACTTAGCCATGTGGGACTAAATGCCACATAGCAATGCGGCCAAGGAAGGGGTTGCGCATGCCCTAATCGGCCCAACGGAGACCATTCGGCAAGCCCGTGTGACCTCCTTCCTTTTCCCCTAATGGGCCTCTTTTGCCACTAGGGCCCATTTAGGAAAAAATGCCTTTAAAAAAATAAATGAAAATGTATTTAATAATAATTACACAAATTAATAATAAATACATATTATCTAATTTATTCCAACTCTGAAACTTGTTTTGTTGCCCTCCAATCTCCATCCCATAAATCTCGTAGAGATTCTGACTCTTTTCTCTTCGATGTCAAATCAAAACTAAATGTCGTCTACCCTTAAGAGTGCCACCCTACGGTTCGGGAACTCCAAAGATGATCAGGATTTCTCTCCGATCAATAAACAATAACGGGATCTGGAAACCCATGATGGCTTGTGCGCAATTCACTATTATCTTTTTCTCTTGAACCTTAAACATCAAGTTGACACTCCTTTTGTCATGCAATACTTAGTTTGTCTGAGATTCTTTCTCCGGTATCCCAATACCTAGTTCAATTTCTTTACCGACAAACATATCTACTTGTTATAGTGACATCGCATCCTCGTGACTAGTCACATGTTTACAAGTTTTTCTTGATGCAACATCGCTAAGTGGGACCAGAGTATCTATCCATCATTTGGATTGACAAATCCCGCTCTCGATGCATACGCCTCTACGTATCCCTCCGAAAACTCAATATACGCCTTTAGGATCACCCTTTTATGATGTGACGGTGGATGTAGTCAAGGTAACCTCGGAAAAAAGTGATTTAAGTATGATCTCATAGTTAGAGGTTTGGGTACTACGTTTTTTGTGTATCATAATATTGAACTATGTGGTTAGATCTTAGTGTGATACATATAAATTGGGTGTGTGTCCATCACAACAGTCTTGCATTGACATAACTCCATTGTCAATGGACATAAATATCCATGATCAGGAAACCTTGATTTTCTGTTGCCCAATGGACTAGTTAAATAGAGGCTACTTGGGACTTGATTGTTTACATACCACACATGCATTATTTTGACTTAATGCAGCATGGTATATAACTTATTATGAACATATATGAGTTATGATAATAAAACACCTTTATTATTTGCCCCTATGGCATACTCCTTGAGCCTCCCACTTGCACTAGAGCACAAATAATCTATGCATTTGATCTAATCACCATTAGCATCCTGGTGATTTGACCATGCGCTGCTCGTGGAAAAATGTTTCGTTAACAGATCTACCATATTGAGATCCTATACTTTGAAAAAACTTATATGTCACCTAGTTTGATTTCATTATGTATCTTATGGTTACCATTGAAATAATGTTTTGGAAATAGAGTGAGAGTCGAAACGTTCGTGTAGCATGGTCCTTGAAAGTCTATGAGATAGATCAAAGGGAACCTTACATCCTCGAATGAACCCGCTCATTCAAAACACACTTGCCACTTCTGAAGTATCCATATACACCTATACCTACATAGATTGTGCGACAATGCATACATATGTTACTTTGCAAGCTAACCATTTGTAGTCTTACGGGTGTTACATCATGGTAACTCCTTACGACGAGTTATCTTTCACACCAGAGACCATAAAACATATCCTCATTTCTCTCTAGACACTAAAGGATATACTTAATATTTGTTCACTCATCCATCCAGATATCGCTCTAGAACCTGTTCTGCAACCAAGAGCTAGGGTCACACTAGGTCAATCATTCAACACATAAACATGATAGAATCTATGGCTAAGGTGTAGAGGATGACATGCATCTGTTTATTTCATTGGTTATCGCTGACATCTCGAGATAAACTCGATATTTTACCTAGTCATACAAGTAAGAATTCTTTCTTTGTTTGTTCTATTCTAAACACCTACAGAATCCAGTCTAGGAAAAATTTCCGACTTAATGTTATTAAGCTCCACGATCTATACATTAAATGCCTAATACTTTTAACTTCATCCATAGGTTTTGTTCACTCAAATAACCATTTGTACTTTACTAGAGGATACCTATCGTTCCCAATATGTCACCACATATCAAAAATAAGAACGACACCTAGCTCCCCCAAAATATATCATCCACATAAAAGACCGGGGAATTTTTCTTAGCTCCCATTCAAATAATCTATTCACATATAATCTTATGAAAAAATACTTAGCCCCCACTCACTTTCTTCTCAATGCATGTCTCTTTAACTATTTTGGGCGATGCCAAAATCCTTTGATCACATTATGAAAGTGAAAATTCCAGCTCTGAATGCTAGTTTCAGCCCATGACTGGACATGTGAAATTTGTATACGTGTCTATCATCCTCAGGAAAAACCTACTTTTTGTATAACTACAACTCTTCCCTTAATGTTGCCATTTAGGGAACATAGTTTCTTTGTCCATTTATCGATTTCTCAATTGAAATTGCACTAACTACTAAGCCAATCCTAAATAGACTTAAGCTTCACCACCAAAGATAGAATCTCATTGTGGTCAACTCTTTGAATTTGTAGAAACCATTTCGTGAAAATCGAACTTTATAGACGGTTCCTATTCCACCAGCTCCTATTTTCTCTTAAAATTACATTTGTTGTCAATGGCCTAGAGACCATCGAGAAGATCTACCCAAGTCACCACTCGGTAATCATATACGGATTTTATCTCGGATTATATATATGGCTTATAGCCATTTGTTGGACTTAGGTCCACCATAACTTCTTCTTAATTCGTAGGTTTGTCATGTTTCATTAACATGAAGGTCATAATAAGATTTTTTATACGACTTAGTGCAGAATACATTCTTGCACGCCTATGATCTTTGGTACTTTCTTCTTCCTAGTTTATAGGTTTGTCATGTTTCCTTAACATGACGGTCATAACAGTATTTTCATACAACTTAGTACGGAACACATTATCGCACGCCTAAAATCATAGTATGGGCTTTGATCAAATATGTGTGGTCATTATGACCAGTTTCCTTCGAGAGGATAGTTCCAGAATAACTTCACATGCGCCACTCGATGGGTACCTGACAAGTCCTAGGAGCAAGGCACAGATAATAGAACACACACAAATAACATAGAGTGAATTGTTAGATTAATTATCCCATTTATATTTAGCACATAGCTGCAAGGTTAGGCCTCAACCCATTGCCTGAGAGGGTCTAGTCACACATCGTGATCATATCGACAATAGAAAACATTGTAATGAAATTAATACTTGAATGGAATAGATTGATAGTTCTTACAACATCGCCAATTGCGATGGGATCTAGATTACAAAGTTGAAGTTATGGCTATAAGTACAGGGGTAGTGGACATGTGGTGGATATGCACCAATACTTCATAGTTTTGGTGGAGAGAACGGAGATGGAGATGGAAAATGATGCGGCTTGCGGTGAGTGTTGAGGAGTACTCTTCTGGGGCAGTTTCGTGTCTTTATAAAGGCTCCACTGAATGGATTAGGGTTTACGTGCAACTTCCTTCGCGATTTGGATCTGGGTCCTATTGAGACTATTAGTTGGTTTGACATGTTGGTCCTTTCTAACAATGGTAAGGTGGGAAGTACGGTCGCCACTTACCGTATTATGGTCGTTAAGTGTCCTGCAAGGGCAGAATAAATTGATTTTCTAATCTTTATCTTTTCCTTTCTTTAGCTCTGATTTCTCTTGATTTCCTGTCCAATATCTGCAATAAAAATAATGACACATAAATTTGCAAATAAATTGCACCTTAGTAATTACTGGCATGGATATAGAGATATCTCTATCATTTTCATGACAAACATACGGTTTAAACATAGATAAAGATGTGTAATTTTAGGATGCATCAACATTCCCAATATTACACCTTGATCATCATAGGAAAGTAAAAATATTATAAGGAACTCGATGTTTAAACCAAAATAACGAGAAGTTTAGTTCACTTACAATTGGTAGTCGGGTGGCTCACACTTCCTTCAGTTGAAAGCTTAATATAAATAGTGTAACAACAAAGTATCATAGAAGTTTCGGTAAGTCAAGACAAATAAAACAAAGATCATATTAACAGAGACATTTAGTAAAGCAAGAAATATTCTACTTCTTGTAGAAAACACAAGCCTACCAAGCGGCATTTAGAACGATTAAATTTATCAAATAAGAGTGTGAGAGGAATGTTAAAGTAAGCATAACTTGAGAGTAGTTCATTGACATCCACTAAAATAAAATAAATGTATCTTTAATGCACTTTTTATTTTCATTGACTTTCAACAACAATAGCTTAATACTAATGAGACCATGCCAAAAAAAACTACATATGTTTGATCAAGTGTATGAATGCAGAGCCAGGCTGCAACACATTTTGAAAACTAAATTCAGTCATCACTTGGGTAGGTTTACCTTAGATATTTTGATTGATCAAGAGTCGGCGGAGTGTCCAGCCTGCTTAAATGCGTGATTACCACGAGAATACTGATAATTTTGACCACTATATCATTTTTGTTACAAGTGTTTCAAACCAACTCATAGCCGATATCTGATATTAACTTTGGTAGATCGTTCATAGGTCAGCGGAGTTTTCAGCATCTCATGAGTGCAAAATGTAGAGACACGTGTAAAGTAATATCTACTAGAGTGATTTACATGGAATTTTTTTGTGTCAGTCTCACTTACCGCTAGGCATATATTCTATAAGAAAAAATATCTTCAAAGGCAATATTCGAAACAATTAACATTATACACTATGGGGTTGAGTACTTCTCGCATTTGACTCTAAAAACAATTTTTTTTCTACATCACATAAGTCTAAGAGACTTTTTCTTGTTCATTTTAATTTGTATACTTTGGTACTTTGGCAAGACATGGTTCATTATAGGAAAATAGAGTAAGAGCAACAATATTAAATAACCATGTGAATAAGATTCTTACTCTATTTATCAATACTTTCTATCCCACATGCATACAATAATTTGATGGTATACTAATGATATAAACTTGCAACTCAAAAAGGTTATATTCACAAGACATACCTCATGTTAATGAAATATTCCTCTCTTCCATTGGATATTTTTCTTCGACACTCATAAATGACCACTCTTCAGCAAAATAAATGTGGTGCTATAAACATCAAGAGATTAAAGATAAAAGAAAAAATATTTTTGTGTTTTCTAGAAGGGGTCTTAAGAATAGAACATTTTAACGAAACAAAAGCTATAAAAAACTTCAAAATAAAAACACACTAACGAATACCAAAAGCAAAACATTGGATTCTACTCCAATCACTACTATGATTCCCACAATTTCAGCTGGTTCTCGTACATAGGCCTGCGGCGCTTCCCCGGACCGGCTCGCTGCATATGGTTCTAATAAGCAGGCCCAGTATAGCCGGTTTCATGGACCGTCTAGGAAGCTCCTTCCCTCACATGGTTGTAAAAACGAGCCAACTCGGATACTCTATTGGGGGGAAACGGTTCAAACAAAAACCCTCCACGTAATGTAGAGGCGGGCCATTTTAACGAACGACTCTACAAGCTGCAGAGTGTTCGAATATATTTACGACCCCGGGAAAATTAGAGATTCGGGTTGAATAAAAAAAACAGACTCGGTCCGAGGAGCAGTGGTTTTGATTTGCACCCGGCTGGGCAACTTTGGACCCTCCAAATAACAGGGGAGGGGGTACTTTCAATATTACGGCTCTATTATATCGGGCGGGACGTATTCATCTGGAATTTTTTGCAACGATGCGGATGGGGCAAATAAATGACAAATTTATAAATATATTTATAATTTAGCAGAAATATGTTCTAGTACATGACGACTACATACAAAATAAAGGAGTTCTAAACATTATAGGTAACCTAATACACCCCACCCACCTGTTCCACAATATAAGACGTTTTAGCAAGCCGAAACAGATAGCAAGAACATCTTATATTGTTGAACAGAGCGATAGTATACTAGTAGCTAATCGAGAAATCTCGAACGATGAATATCATCGAATTTGCTTTAGATCACCCTGAACAGAATTTTACGTAGTCTTCAGAGGCATCAAAAACACATACAGAAAACTAGTTTCCCTGTGCTTTATTGTTTCATATTTCCATAGAACTAAGAAAACTAGTGTCCCTGTGCTTTTGTTAAGATTGGTGATCATTGCTATTATGGTTTATGTGATATTGGTGCAAGTCATAGTACTATAACTTACGAGCTTTACAAAGAAATCATGCATAAAATTAGTTCTTGTGAATTTGAAGATATTGATGTTTCTATTCAGCTTGCTAATAGAAAAAATGTCTTTATGTTTGGTATTGTTAGAGATGTGGAAGTTTTATGTGGCAAACAAAATATCCTACTGTTTTTAGTACTAGGTAAAGCTGCTAGTAAAACTTGTCCTATTATTTTTGGTAGACCATTCTTGAACACTTGGTGAGCTTTTATTGTAGGAAGGAGAAAATATTGACTAAATTTGATGGAAAATCTTATGAGTTTAATTTCTCTAAATTTGCTAGAGCTCCTTCTGAAGCTTGCCAAATGAAAATTTTAGATTTGAATAGCTTGCTTCTATTTCTCTTGCCCCTAACAATGCTTTGGAGTAATACGTGGAGGACCATGAAAGTAAGGTCTTTATGAAAGAAAGAAATGAGATTGACGATATTCTTATTCGTCAACCAATGATGCTGACACACAATTTACCTGTTAAGGAGTTGGGTACCACATTATCACCCAAGGAGGATCTGGTTTTCGATTAAAAACCTTTACCTGATGATCTTAAATATACTTATATTGCTGAGTAGAAAATATATTCTGTTATTATTAGTTCTAAACTTTCAGGTGAAGAAGAGGACAGATTATTGGGGATACTGAAGAAACACCGTGGAGCTATTGGATATACTCTTGATGATTTGAAAGGGGTTTCCCCTACTATATGTCAGCATGTTATTAATATTGAACCACATGCAAAGCAAGTAGATGAACATGACCGCCGTTTAATTCCTAAGATCAAGGAAGTGGTAAGAAATGAGGTATGAAAACTCCTTGATGCTGGTATTATTTATCCTATTGTTGATAGCTAGATGGGTAAGCCGTGTGCATTGTGTCCCTAAGAAAGGTGGAATAACTGTTGTGCCTAATGAAAATAACGAGCTTATTCCACAAAGGTTAATAGTTGGTTAGAGAATGTGCATTGATTTTAGAAAGGTAATAAAACACATTTTTGTCTAAGAAAACTCATTTTGTTTTCTTGATGTTATTCTGGGCTTTCCCAAATTGTTGCTAGAGGAAAAGATCAAGAAAAAACAACCTTTACTTGTCCTTATGGAACTTATGCTTATGGAAGTAAGCCTTTTGGTTTGTCTAATGCTCCTGCTACGTTTCAAATATGCATGTCTGCTATTTTTCATGGCTTTTGTGAAGAAATTGTGGATGTATTCATGGATGATTTCTCTTTCTATGGAAGTTCTTTTTATAATTGTTTGCACAATCTTGATAAAGTTTTGCAGAGATGAGAGGAAACAAATCTAATTGGGGGAAATATCACTTTATGGTTAATGAAGGAATTATTCTTGGACATAAAATTTCTGAAATAGGTATTGAAGTTGACAGAGCTAAAGTGGAAGCAATAGAGAAACTGCCCTGTCCCAGGGATGTTAAAGGTATTCGCCGTGTTCTTGGTCATGTTGGTTCTATAGGAGGCTTATTAACGATTTCTCAAAAATATCAAAGCCTTTTACTAATCTTCTTAAAAAAGATGTACCTTTTGTTTTTGATGAGTTTGCAAGGAAGCTTTTGAAACTTTAAAGAAGGCTTTAACTGCTGCTCCTATCGTTCAGCCACCTGACTGGAATTTACCTTTTGCAATTATGTGTGATGCTAGTGATTTTGTTGTAGGTGTTGTTCTTGGACAGCGAGTAGATAAGAAATTCAATGTTATTGATTATGCTAGTAAGACTCTTGATGATGCTCAAAAGAATTATGCTACTGCTGAAAAAGAGTTCTTAGCTGTAGTTTTTGCATGTGATAAATTTAGATCTTATATTGTTTATTCATAAGTCACTATTCATACTGATCATGATGCTATTAGATACCTCATGGAAAAGAAATATGTTAAGCCTAGGTCTTATTAGATGGGTGTTGCTTTACAAGAGTTTGATTTGCATAATGTGGATAGAAATGGTGCTGAAAATCCTGTTGCTAATAATTTGTCTAGATTGGAAAACATTGCTTATGTCCCTATTCCTGTTAATGATAGTTTTCCGAACGAACAACAAGCTGCGATAAAAGTAAGCTCACGAGGTAGTCCATGGTATGCATATTATGCTTACTTTATTGTTTCCAAGTATTTGCCTCCCACATTTACAGCTCAACGGAGAAGGAAATTCTTTTATGATTTGAGGTCTTATTTTTGGGATGACCCACATTTATATAAAGAAGGAGTAGATGGTATTACGTGAAGATGTGTCCAGAATATGAACAATGAGAAATATTGAGAAAATGCCATGGTAGTGCTTATGGAGGACATCACGCTGGAGATAGAACCACACAAAAGGTTCTACAATCAGGTTTCTATTGGCCTACTCTCTTTAAAGATGCACATAATTTTTTTTACCTTGTGATGAATGTCACAGAGTTGGTAATATTTCTAGACGTTATGAAGTGCCTATGAATTATTCTCTTGTTATTGAACCTTTTGATTATTGGGGATTTGACTTTATGGGCCCTTTTCCTCCTTCAAATGGTTATACTCATATTCTTCTTGTTGTTGATTATGTTAATAAATGGGTAGAAGCTATACCTACAAAGAGTGTTGATCGTGAAACCTCGTTAAAAGAATTTAGAGATGTTATTTTGCCTAGGTTTGGTGTGCCTAGATATCTTATGATGATGGAGGTTCTCATTTTATTCATGGTGGTATTAGAAAAACCCTTGCTAAATATGATGTTAATCATATAATTGCTTCAGCTTATCATCCCCAAACCAGTGGGCAAGTAGAATTATAAAATAGAGAAATTAAATCTCTCTTGCAAAAGACTGTTAATGAATCTAGAAAAATTGGGCTAGTAAGTTGAATGATACTTTATGGGCTTATAGAACTACTTATAAAATCCTATGGGTATGTCTCCTTATAAAATGTTTATTGAATAGTTTGTCACTTGCCTTTAGAATTAGAACACAAAGCTTATTGGGCAGTGAAACAACTTAATAAAGATTTTAAACTTGCTGGTAAGAAAAGAATGCTTTATTTGAGTTCTCTAGATGAATGGAGATGTGAAGCCTATGAAAATGCTAGATTCTTTAAAGAGAAAGTTAAACAATGGCATGATAGGAGAATTCTTAAAAGAGAGTTTCATATTGGTGAGAAAGTTCTATTGTATCGGTCTCGTCTATGATTTTTCGCTGGAAAATTACTCTCGAGATGGGAAGGACCTTATGTTATTGAAGAGGTGTATCGTTTTGGTGCAATCAAAATTGATTCCCTCAAAGATAACACTACACAAGTGGTAAATGGGCAAAGACTCAAACATTATATTTCTGGAGATTCTTATTATGAAGATGTTGATACTATGGAAGTGGTAACCTCGGAAGAGTTCATAAGGGAGAAAATTCTAGAATCTGCAGAGTCTATTTTTGAATAGGTAACAGTTATGTTAAGAAAAATTTGTCGGATTACCTTCCAAGTTATATTTTTTCAATTATGGAAAATATGAAAAATATCGAGCCGAAGAAGGGTAGGAGAAGGTGCCCGAGGGAACCACACCACCTGGCGGCGCGGGCCCACCCCTGGCCGGACCACCCTATGGTGTGGGCGCCTCGGAGCCCCTCTCTGACTCGTTTTCGACTTGCGATTTCCTTTCGTTATGCATATTTTTGCTATATAACCCCCGGACCCCCCGAGGTCCGTATATTGTTTTCTCGTCGTGTTTCTGTTTCGGCCTATTTCTGCTAGGTTTCATCATCACATTTAGATCCACGATCTCCTCTTCCGGACTACCCAAAGATAGTTTCTTTGTAAACGTCGTCAACCCGTACATGAACGAGTTGAAGACACATCCCAAGGAGTTGCTGCTCAAGGATGGGGTGGTGCAGATAGAAGATGTTCGGGCTCCTAAAGGGGAAGGAAGCCTGGAAGCTAGGATGTAAGAGCTGGAGTAAGAATTCTTTAGGTACAAGACGATGGCAGAGCGTGAAGTGGACATCATCCACATAATAAAGAAGGAACTGATTGCTGAGCACCAGAAGGAGATTTCAAAGCTTTGGAAGAGATTTTCTCACTCACTGAGACCACCAACAAATTACAAGCACAACTCTACGACGTGCAGAATCAAAACTGTGAGTATGAGAATAGGTTTCAACGTATAAGTTCTGCTGCTAGTTTCAGGATATTGGAGACCAGGTCATCATTTGTTGATGGAGAGCCTTTACCTTGGAAGTTTGAAGATGGGAAGGATTCACCGCCACTATCGAAGAATTAATTCGTCATTGGTATTGGCATCCCCTTGGCTTTTTCCAAGCTCGGGGGAGTGCCGCGGTATCACACCTTTATAGTTCACCTATTTTCCTTTTAGTAGAGTCATATCATGAGTAGAGAAATTATGATATAGGATGGTTTTCAATACGGAAGTATCACTCTTTAGTTGGCTATCATTGTATCCCTTAGTTTCGAGTTGCCGTTATGGAATATTAATGAGAAGTTTCATAATCTTCTACACTTTATGTTAGCTTGCAATATATGTTAAATAGTTGATCTTGTTATTAGAATTGGTATAAACATTGGAGCATCAAGTTAATCTAGTTGGTTTTGACCAACTTAGCATTGGTCAGTAGCAACAATACTTTGAGTCTTAAGTAGAAAAGAGGAGTTGCATGTAGATATATTATTCCATGATGTTTCTTTCATATTCGCTCATAAGCTTAGTATTCTCAAGTCAAGATTGTTTGTACTACCAAGAAAGATTGCATGATTGGTTTTATCATATATATGGTTGTTTGTTTTCCGTCAACTCCTATGCTTGCTACCCAACCTTGCTAGTCAAAAACTTGTACTAATAGGGAATACTTCTCGTGCGTCCACACCTTGAGCCCAAAACCATGCCATTTGTGTCCACCATACCTATCTATATGTGGTATTTAACCGCTACTCCAAGTAAATTGCTCGTCTGCTACCTTTAAAACCTTCCAAATTACACATGTTTTGTACCCCTGTTTTAGCTCATGAGAACGCAAATAGAGAATCTTTATCTCACTTGTTGATTGGACTTTACACACCTGGACTAGTGGCTTCATCCGCTTATCCCAATGCTAGAAGAGCTAGCAGCGGGGTGCCCAGCCCCAAACTTAATTACAACAAATTATCTTCACTATTTTTGCCCCTGATTTATCAGTCAAAGCATAATTGTTTTAAACAAAAGGGAAGAGGGGAAATCTACTGATTTCAGTTAGCTTCCTTCAATGGGAGTCGCTCTTGTAAGGTGCAGTTGGCTTGTGACGTACTGCATTTTCTGTTTGCCATTCGTTGCCATAAACATACACCACTCTCAAAAATTGTTTTCAATGACTCTCTTTATCAAATAAAAGCTATAGCACATGACTTAATCCATGCTTCCCTCTGCAAAGGGCCTATCTTTTACTTTTATGTTGAGTCGGTAAACCTACTACCTTCTGTCTTAAGAAAGCATTTGAGTTGTTGTGATCAAACCATCTATATGTTGATTTACTCAATCATGTCCTTTAGTTTTTGTCTTAATGAATACCACTTTGAAAGTTATCAATGATTGCAAAAAAACTGTTATGATTGAGCATGTTAAACTTTGCAATATAAGCTCTAATCTAAAGACTCTAATCGAAAGGCCAAGAACGAAGTTTGCCTTCACCAATTTTGATTCCCTTTTTGCACCTCTATTGTGTGTCCATTTACTTGTTTCAAGTTAAATTATATGAGAGGAATATGTTGTCTAGAATGATTTTTGTATTGATAGATGTGATGCTCCTTGTCCGTATTTTATATTTCGACACCTCACTTCATAAACTTGTGGTCATGTTTACCGAGTTCCGTTTCGCTTGGGGACAAGCGAGGTCTAAGCTTGGGGGAGTTGATAAGTCCATTTTGCATCACTATTTTATATTGTTATTTACTGGTATTCATCGATATATTTCATGTTGTGATGCATTACTTATGTTGTTTCATCTTATTTTGCATGTTTGATAATTATTGGAGAATAAACACCGGGACCAGAAATATGATGGGAGAAGCACCGTCAAGATACCCTATTTCAGAAGATCAGAAAAATAGGGGGGATACCGGAGAGGTCTTAGAAGTTTAGAAGAGGAAGCCAGCCGCAAGGGGAGCCAGAGGGGGCCATCAGGGGCCCACACCATAGGGTGGCGCCCCTGGCCGCGCCGCTAGGTTGTGTGGCCACCGTGGCCCACCTCTGGTTGCCCCCTTTCGCGTACTTGACCCCTACGGAACCCTAAGCCCCGGAACATCATCGAGGAAATTTTCCGCCGCCGCCTCGGGGCGAAAAACAATAGATATAGAAAAGCTCTCGGGT
The DNA here is from genome assembly GCA_028641055.1 of Alopecurus myosuroides. Lineage (NCBI taxonomy): Eukaryota > Viridiplantae > Streptophyta > Magnoliopsida > Poales > Poaceae > Alopecurus > Alopecurus myosuroides. The sequence continues at coordinate 41,585,673 of CM054058.1, read as the reverse complement.
AGGGAGACATCTGACGGGGAAATTCCTCCCCGGAGAGGGGAAATCGTCGCCATCGTCACCATCATCACTCCGAGCTTCATCAAGATCATCATCGTCATTGTCCTCTCCACCAGCACCATCACCCTCACCGTCCACCTTCATCCCGCTGTAACAATTAGGGGTCTTTGTCGTTGTTTTCCATTAGATCTCTCTCTCGGTGTGGATTACTTGTTAGTAGTTGATGCTTGTGAGATCTGTCGGTGTTTGCACTTTATGACCAGATTGTTATTCACCATTATATCACCTCTGATTATGATCAATATGATGTCTCGTGAGTAGTTTGTTTAGTTCTTGAGGACATGGGAGAAGTCATGATGTTAGTAGTAAAATTATGTTGAAGTAATATCTATATGGTTTCATATTTAAGTTGTGGTGTTGAATACTAATTGTGGGGTTACCGGAGTGACAGAAACATAAACCCCCGTTAGGAAACCGATGCACGTGGGAGTGTAGGATCAAGAGTTTAAGGTTGCAGTTAGATTTATCTTAATTACTTCTTGTATTTGTGAATGCTTGCAAAGGATATAATCACAAGTATGTATTAGTCCTAGTTGCGCGGTGCATTATCATAGGTTCACCCACACAACACCTATCAAAACAATAAATATTAATCAATTGTATGAAGCGAAAGCACTTTACGAGATTTTCATGTGTCCTCGAGAACGTTTAGTCACCATAAGTAAAACAACCGGCTTGTCCTTTGCTCTCAAAAGATTTGGGCCACTCGCTGCAATTATATTACTATCTTTTATTTACTCACACTTTATTTATCTACTATATCCAAAACCACCAAAAACATGTTTGCTAGTGTTTATAGTGAATCCTCTGTCCACCCTGCTTGTCAACACCTTTGCTTCTCGTCGGATTCGACACTCTTATTTATCGAAAATACTAAGATACACCCACTATACTTGTGGGTCATCATCCACCATCCAGAAGGAGACATATCGTACCCACCCCGTGAGCTCATATTGACGAAGAGGAAGAGTCGAGATCCGGCTCGGCTTGCCGTTGTGAGAGCATCTCTAGCAGAACCCGTAAAAGTAGACCCCTAAAATTGGTGAAGTCGAACTGTAAAACCGTTTTAGGGGTCGAAAACCGTTCGCGCAAAATAGACCCCGTAAAATAGACTGGAAAATGGAATATACCTCATATTCTTGCCCCTTCCTTTTTATTTTCATGGCGAATGGGGTCAAGCCCTCCACAAAGCAGCTGGCAAGGGATGAAGCCTCCGAGGCAGCACGAGCCCCGCGCGCAGCTCATCTTGGAGCGGAGCGAAGCTAGCTAACTAGCATTGGATCAATCGATCCCATCCAAGCAAGCTAGCGAGCTTTGGATCGATCGATCCATGCCCAAGCAGCTTGCTAGCTCACGGAAGTTTCGCGCGAGCTCTCGCTGCCACGGTCCAAGCTCAAGTGCGCTCGCTTTCGACTCCGTGCCCTATTTTTAGCCCTGTAATTGGGCACGGGCAGCCCACGGCGCCGCCAGCCCATCCCACTTATTTCCGTTTGTTGGACATCCACAGGCAGCTGAAAAAAATTCACGGACACCCACGGCTCGTCCGCTACCGCCGCCACGCCGTTTCGAGGCTCCATAGCGGCATGCCATCGTCATCACCGCTACCGACGCCTACGACCTCTTCTGCATCTCCCTGGTCACCAAGCTCCTCGGACGCCGTCTACTACTACCGCGCCGGCGCCGCCGACCCGGGCTCGCTCCCGCCCAACGTCGCCGCCGCCGTCAACGGCGTCGCCTTCTGCGGCACCCTCACCGGCCAGCTCTTCTTCGGCTGGCTCGGCGACCGGATGGGCCGCAAGCAGGTCTACAGCATGACGCTCATGTGCATGGTGCTCTGCTCCCTCGCCTCGGGCCTCTCTTTCGGATCCACGCCCACCTCCGTCATGGCCACGCTCTACTTCTTCAGGTTCTGGATCGGCTTCGGCATCGGCGGCGACTACCCGCTCTCCGCCACCATCATGTCTGAGTACGCCAACAAGAAGACCCGCGGCGCCTTCATCGCCGCCGTCTTCGCCATGCAGGGCTTCGGGATCCTCACGGGCGGTGTCGTCACCTGCGCCGCGTTCGACGCGCCGGCATACCAGGACGGGGCCGCCGCCTCCACGCCGCCGCAGGCTGACTTCGTCTGCGCATCATCCTCATGTTCCGCGCCATCCCGGCCCTGCTCACCTACTACTGACGGCGCGCTACACCGCGCTCGTCGCCAAGAACGCCAAGCAAGCCGCCGCCGACATGTCCAAGGTGCTCCAGGTCGACATCGCCGACAGCAAGGACGCAGCTGAAGCAGGTTCGACGAGTTCGTCTAGTTCGTACCGCTCCGTGGGACCAGCGATAGGGACGAAGCGGCGAGTTTGGGTGGCACAGACGTCCATGGCCCGAGCGCAAGGTGTGCCGATTTTTTAATGGAAATTTAACATTTTGCCGGAGACGTGAGAAATATTTGGCTAGATTTTTTAGCACGGACAGCGGCATAGGGAGAATTCCGTCCAGACTACTCTCCAACCCATATACATAAAGGTTGGAGTCTCACATTTTCGGTGGCCTGTAAACCGTTTACGGGTCGGTAAATTTTTACGGTTTCTGCTATGGATAAAATTTGACCCAAAACTGTAAAGTCACCATTTCTTTACAGGTTTGGCCTCTTTTACGATGTCTGCTAGAGATGCTCTGACTCCACTCCCCGATGCCGTGCACCAGCGACTGCAGCGGTTGCATGCGTCTTGACGACCAGGTGATCAGGATGTTGAGCCCGGTGAGCCCTTCCGCGAACAGTTCTTTCAGGCGCTTTGTAAAGACGGCGATAGCTTCTGGATCCCTGTGGTTCCGTAGGTTCCAGCACCTTCTTGAATAAGGAAGGTCGGATGGAAAGCGGGGAGGTAGGGGCCACTGGAAGACTGTGGCGCCTCGGGAAAATAGAAGAATGTGTGCCCCCGGTCGACACACGCCCCAAGCAGTCTCAGGTCTGGGTACTGAGAGCTCTCGGGCACAACCTTCACTGCGCCGCAGGTACGCCTTTGGTTTCCTTCCCGCCCGACAAGAAGAAAAGGGAGCACCAAAGGCCAAGATTGGGGTGTATGTCAAGGTACCCCTCACAGAAGGCCACGAAGCAAGAGATGTGCAAGATGCAGTCCGTAGTGAGATGATGAAGCTGGATCCCATACAACTGGAAGAGTTGCACTAGGAACGGATGAACCGGAGGGGACATCCCCCTCTCTAGGTGAGTGCCGAACAAAACACACTCACTAGCTCGGAGTATAGGAACCACCTCCACGCCCGGGACCCGCCATGGACAGCAAGAGTGCGGTATGAAGCCTATGGAAGACATGGCGTCAAGCTCCCCGTGCACCAACTCGGAGTCTGACCATTCTATGCCATCAGACCCCATGGCAGAGGGAGGGGCCGAGCACGCCATTGGTGCAAAGATCTGGAGCCCGGGGCTGGTCCCGAGTCGCGTGGTGCCTTGCCCTAATCTCTCCTTTGCCTCTACGGAGGTTGAGGGGTGGGGGAGAGGCGCAAGCTCTTAAGGAGATTCTACGCTGCAGGCGCTTCATGTGATGCGAAGGCCAAACGTAACATGCACGTGGAAAGCGCACCACATGTGGTGGCTTGGGCCGGCGCAACAAGCGAGGAGCAGGGCGCGGGCCAGTTACTCGCGACGTTACTGCCCCACACCCAGGGGCTACTGTCAGTGTAATGCCTTCAGGGGGTCCTCTGGTCGTTGTATACGTGCGTATGGTCTTCCACCTTGGGCGGACATTATAAGTCGGGTCTCAACCGACTACCCTCCACCGGGAGGGGGGAGGGTGCCCGAGGGGGCGTGACCGCCCATTGCAGGATGAAGACGACGTGCGGCGCATCATTGAAGAGCGACGGTTACACGTGGGGGCGATCCCTCTGCCTTCCACCCTCACGCGTAACCGTCACCGGAGGGCATCTGTACGTGTGAACTCCACCGGAAGTTGGAGGGATGCCTAGGGATATAAAAAGATTCAGAGAGGACCAAGAAGAAGAGGAGAGAGACACACCAATTGTAACGTTACCACGAAAGGTTAATTCCAGATCAAACATGCAGAACGTAGGGATCCATCTCGCGATGGCCCTGGACCTTGGTAAAAAACCTGTGTCCCTGTGCTGAGTGTCCAGTTATCATCCTCCCCAACATTCCACTACGAGAGAAGAGATGGTGTAGGAGTCTCCCCCGCCAACTGCCAAAGAAATCAGGGAGCTGGACGTCGGTCAATCCCGGTGTCCGCATTTCGACACGCGACACATATTTATTATTCCCTTTATACTCAACGAGAAGCCAGACGGGGCCTTGATACTTCTCAGGAATTCAAAAATATTTCTTTCTCTTCTTGGTTAAAAGCGTAGCTGGCATGACCTTGCTAATGCTTTGGATGTAGGTCGTCTCGTTCTTTCATACGTTGTTGTTCCTTCCGTGCTTTATATGTATCTTTTGTCTTCCCTTACGCACCCAAGAAGTCTAGCAGGTTAACAGAAATATTGTTCGTCGAGTGCACCACGTCGATCGCAGAGCGGACCTCTAGGACTTTCCAATAGGGTAGATCCCAGAATATAGATTTCTTCTTCCACATGGGTGCGTGTCCGTTAGCGTCATTCAGAACAGATTTGCTGACAGGACCCTTCAAAAATTACTTTTAAATCCTTGAACATACCAAATACATCATCACCAGTACAGTAGCTAGGCTTCCTCCAGTGAAAAGCATCACCTTTGAAATGCTTTCCTTTCTTCTTAAGGGATGCCTGATGGGAAGAAATCGGATATACCCTAGGTACACATTCTTCTTGTATTTATCCAAATATATATATACTTTCTGTCACATCTACATAGAGTGTGCATGCATTATATACCTTGTTTGTGTACCCTGAAAAGTTACTAAGAGCAGGCTAATCATTGATGATTACGAACAATAATGCTCGTAGGTCAAATTCCTCTTGTTTGTGCTCATCCCACCCACATACACTTTTTTTTGTGCCACAACTATAAAAGTTCTTAAATTAGTAGCCTTAGATACACATCAATGTCGTTGTCGGGTTGCTTCGTGTCTTGGATGAGCGCTGACATCATAATGAGATTCCTCTTCATACACAACCAAGGAGGAAGGTTATATTATACGTAGAGTCACAGGCTAAGTGATGTGACTGTAGCTCTACTCCCCAAAAAGATTCATACCATTTTTACTTAGACCAAACCAAGTTCTCCGCGTCATCTGCAAATTCCGGGTGCTCTCTCTCGATTTTTTCCACTGCGACCCATCAGCGGGGTGTCTCAACATGGCGTCTTTCTTAAGGTCTTGTTTGTGCCATTTCAACAACTTGGCATGCTCTTTATTTCAGAACTAACATTTCAACTGTGGTATTATATGAGCATACCACATCACCTTGACATGAACCATATTCCTGGGCGCTCTTCCTCAACATCTGCAGGGTCATTTCGGCTGATCTTATACCACAATGCACAGCATACGTGGCATGCATTCAAATTCTCGTACTCCTCACCGCGGTAGAGCATGCATTCATTAGGGCATACATGTATCTTCTGCCCCTGTAATCCTAGAAGGCATACAACCTTTTTTTGCGTCATACGTATTGGGGCAAATTCGTTATTCTTTGGAAGCATCTTTTTATCATTTTCAGCAACTTTTCAAATCCACTTGTCACATACACCATTCTCTGCCTTCCATTGTAGCAATTCTAGTGTGGTACCCAATTTTTTCTTGGCATCTTCGCAATTTTGGTACAACAATTTCTTGTGATCCTCTAACACGCGCTTGAATTTCAACTTCTCATTTTTCACTTTCGCAGTCTCTCTATGCATCAACAATGGCCAGACCAAGATCATCTGTGAGCTCATGTGATGCCTCTTCTTTAGCTTCCTCCATTGGAGTACAGCCATATTAAGGGAACCTATGTTAGTTTTCATCATCCTCTTCCTCTTCATTGTCTTCCATTATAACACACCTTTCTCCTTGCTTGATCCAACAATTATAGCGGAGCATAAAACCGGGCCGAAACAATTGCCTTTGAAGGATTTTTGAGCAAGAGTAATCTTTCTTATTCTTCTAGGCACCACATCGATAACACATAAAACCATTCCGCTTGTTTTTTCCAGCAACACTGATAAAATTATGCACGCCATTAATGAACACGTTAGAGCGTCGGTCATTGTACATCCATTTTCGGCTCATCTGCATTATATAAATATATCAAAAACCATTACACACCATCATGATTAGAGAAGTGAACATATTAATACAAATTCATCATATTAAAGTATAGTACTGATCAAATGTTATTATTGCAAAATAAAAAATGTGCACTAATTTAAAAACTTATTCATAAAAAATAAAGTTGCAACACATTTCTAATAAGGATATTTTAGTTTGTGCCGTCGGTTTTTTAGTTGTGCTCACTTTTTCCCATTCGTTAACTTTTTGCTCACTTTCCCCCATGTCTCTAAATTTTTGCTTTCACATTTTGCTCACTTCCCCCCTCCCCCCTAAAAGTTGCACAAAACCATGACGAAATGAGCGATTGGGGAAAGTGAGCAAAACTAAGAAATCGGGGGCACAAACTTAAATATTCGTTTCTAATAATGTAAATTGACCCAACTACACAAATAAATCTAACTAACTTGACAAGCATTTATACAAATATTTCTACTGAAGCATCAAACACAAATTATTTCAATAAAGCATTTCTACCTAAAGCAAATATTTGTACTAAAGCATTTCTACGCATTTCTACTAAAACATTTCTACAAATATTTCTACGAATTTATACTGAAATATTATACTAAAGAATTTCTACCAACCACAAATATTTCTACTAAATCATTGCTACAAATATTTATACACATTTCTACTAAAGCATTTCTACAAATATTTCTACTAAAGAATTTATACCTACCGCAAATATTTCTATCTACCCCAAATTTAAATGACTTTAAATTTAACTATATAAGTATATCAAAAACCACATACAAACTAAGAAGTTAATTTGAGCTCACATTGCATATAAATCAAATTAACTCCCACATAATTAAACACAAACTAAAATCGAAAAATCCCTCTACTTCTAGAGCATTAAAGGAGCTAAACTAGAAATGAGAGATGAAACGATGAAGTTGCTGACCTTTTAGAATCCTTAGACAGATGGGAAGCCGCCAAATCTTGACAAATCAGAGGGAAAATGGGCAAGAACTCGAGCTCGGGGAGGAAACAGTGGAAAAAGATGAGAATGGCTCGGGCAGGATATATGCAATAAATATAGGAAAGACTTTGTTCCTGATTTGTATCTCAACCGGAACTAAAGGTCTCGTTTGACCCAGGAGTAAATCCTAGCCGTTTGAACCGGGACTAATGGTCACATGGTCGGGACGGAAGACACTTATTCTACTAGTGCATTGGTTTCTGCTCTCAATATAACGAGGAAGTGCTTGGACAGATGATGAATATACTCCTTGGAATCATAGAAAACACATTTATTGCGGCCATTCCAATTTCATTTAGCCAAATTATCTTTAAAGCATGTCTAACTTTGAGACGGAGGGAGTATTCAAAGCATGTCAATAATGTAGTATGCTGAGATTTCCAAAACGTGTTATATTGTGAGACATAACTTGAGAGTAGCAGTATTTTGAGACACAGAAATATATATTGGAGATCTCGAGCAGGAGGAAAACCCCGCAGCATGCATTTGATATGCCCTCTAAAATCGAAAAAGCCATCTCTGAATCCATAAAATTCCACTAGAAGTTTTTCCGTGGCCATACCACCGATCGATATTGTCTAACATCACCACAGCCTGCACGTCAGGTCGTGGAGAAACCTTTTGGCGATGCAGGCGCAGTGGCGTAAGTTGCGCGAGCAGCGCTACCCTGGGAACTCCACGAGATGGACGACGGTGCACCCACCATGGCGCGCGCCACCTTCACGTACGAGCATGATCCCCTCTACCCCGTCGACGCCCTCTTCATCTTGCAGGATATATATCAGATGGGATCTGCTCGCTGTGTGCAGGATTCAGCAGCAGCTAGCGTTGTAGTACATGTTTCGTCTGTCTGGTTAGCTTCAACTTTAATTATTTGTTGGACCACCAGCACACGTACGCAAAGCAAAGCGTGACAAATTATTCATTAATTTGAACGCACCACCAGCACAGCACGTACGCACGCAAAGTGTGACAAATTCATTTCAACGCACTTCTTATATATACTACGTACTTCAGTTGATCCAGCTTAACGCTTAAGCCCCGATGCCATTTTTTGTTTGTCTGTACAAGCAACGCTACGGTTCTACTCCCTCCATCCCAAAAAGAAAAGGACGTCTCAACTTTTTTTCTAAATTTGCATATATTTACGCACTAAATAAGTCTAAAACATGTCTAGATATCTGCATATATTTGGATAGAGTTAAGACATCTTTTTTTTAGGACGGAGGAAGTAAAATATAATCCGTCCCACTATTGAACCCATTACGTTACCGCTCTACCACGGGGACGCAATGCAAAAGTGAGCTCCTATTTTCGGAATTAATTCCAAAACGGGTCCGTTGAAACTCTAAAAATTCTACTAGTAAAATCAACACGGGCACACTTGTGAAAATACACTTGTATTTTATGTTAAAACTTTCGACACTTGTAGGACACATATGTACATACACATATATATTTCAGATTTGTTTTGAAATACAATATTTTTGTTAAAAAAATATTATAGTATATCGAGGTTTCCTTGAGCACAAGCCCCAGAGAGATGCAGTCCGGTCTCTTCTCTGTGTACTTAATCTTCTGTCTTTTTTTTCAAAGGGTAGCCCGGCGGCCCCAGCCTCTGCATCAGGCTGATGCACACGGCTTTTATTGAAATAATAATCATCCAGGATTTAACTTACAACCAGAACCACTGACAAAGAGTCTCAACAGCTCCTAGACAAAGCATCCCAAAGATATCAATAGACAAAGCATTCCAAAGATATCCACCCAACCCCATCAATATGAAACTATCCATGACAGTTATGCAACCAGGCACCCTTGCTGAAGATAGCATGAATGACCGCCATCAGCCGAGTGCATCCACCATCCAAACGCACACGTTGGTCTTCCGGCAGAAGGTGAGACCATAGGTGCATCCAATAATTGGTCTGATGAATAACCTGCAAAAAATTCCCGGCTTTCTCATTTTTAAAAACAACTCCATTCCTGTGATTCCAAACAGCCCAAAGTAAAGCACACACTCCTATGCGTATAAGTGCTTTCGTAGCGGTATCTACCCCATATAACCAATTGCCAAACATAGAGGTAATAGAAGATGGAGGTGAAATGCTAAAATTAAAATGCACCAGCCTCCAAATCTTTTTAACAAAATCACAGGATATAAATAGGTGATCAAAGGTTTCGAGATCCCCGCAGAACACACATTTTTTACAAACAACACAATTCCTCTTAGCCAAATTGTCTTTTGTCAGCTGTTCTTTTCTAGATAGAAGCCACATAAAAAAAAATTATCTTAAGAGGCACCTTTAATTTCCACAAATACTTTTTTAGGAATCTAACATGCTCATTCATCAGATCAGCGTAAAAAGATCTAACTGAAAAAATCCCAGAATTAGTGAGAGTCCAACGACAATTATCCTGATGATTATTCAATACAATAACAAAGCTGAAATGATTGTGTGCTCTAACATTTTTTTAATCGACACAGATGACTATCTAGCAGTATAATTTGTTTAATACTTATTATGCTGGTATCTCCTCATTTTATCGCGGTCTGCAAAGAAAAAAGGGCAGTCTACGGAAGAAAAAAGAAAAGAAAAGACAGATCGGAGAGGGTGTGTTTTTGGAGACAGAGACAGTCAGAAGCGCTGTGTGCTTAAACAATTGTGGCGATAAGCCCGTTCATGCGTGCAATGCAATGTGCCGTCTGAACCCTCGCGCAAAAGCCCATCAGATGATCAAAGTCCGGATGGTACCCACCGGGTTCGGGGCCGGGTCGTCGCCCCCCATACCCGCCCCATTTAACTTGCCGGGTCTCATTTCTTACCATATCCACGACCCAGTCGGGTTTGGGGCACCAACGGGTATCCATTTAAGTAGCGTCACCGATACATGTGGGGAATAAAATAATGGAATATTGGAATGTGGTTGGTGGAAATAGACACGTGTGTACGTGTGTTGTCTCCGGGATTCCAGATTTCAACGCGTCCATGTGATGTGTGAGGTTTGTGGTCCATATCTCGTGGATGTGTGGTTAGGAATAGGATTATTAGGTATATGACGAGGACTTAGAGCGGGTCTGCGGGTATGGGTTTGCCACCCCCATACCCTCCCCATTAGACCTGGCGGGTCGAACATTTTATCAAACCCTCCCCATTTAAGCCGGGTACCCGTCGGGTTTGCGGGTTTGGGCCCATTGCCATCCGTAGATCAAACACATAGTCCCAAACCCCAAAAATCCAACCGAAGTCTCGAAAGAAAAAAACAAATGAACACCGCAACCGCGACCGCGACCGCCCCCTTCTCCGTCTTCTCCCCTGTCCCCGGTGTGACCACTGACCACCCCACTCCCCCTCCTCCTCGGCAAACCCCAATCGCCGCCCAAATGCGCATGTGGTGGGTCTGAAGCCCGCCGGGGTGTACAAGGAGTTGGTGCACGTGCGCGTCAACGCCTCCGGGTCGCCACTGGAATTCCCTGGTGCGCTCGCCCATGCGGCTCTCCTGTTCGTCAAAATGCTCACCAGATTGTTTGGTCGCGTCGTTTTCTAGTTGTTCGCGGAGGTTCCTTGATTTGGCAATGTTGGTGTTATTTCTGCAGAATCGTCCCCGAGCATTGCCAAGGTAAGGGTGAAGCATCTTCTGAATTTTAAGGGGACCGTGATCAGGTCAGGTGCTGTGAAGGTGATCCATGGTGAGCGGGAGTATCAGTGCAGGAAATGCACCTACAGGTTTGTGATGCACGTTCAGGACTCCCTACATATACCAGACTACTAGTCTACTAGTAATTGCCCCAAGTAGTATTCGTTTGTGAACCATAACTGTGAACTGCGTATCAGCGTGATTCAATAATTTATAGATTATCAACTACTGACTAAGGTGGTCACCGTGGAGGCTTTTCCCTAAGAAACCAGATAAAGTATCTTATCTTCCTGAACTGAAGTTGATAGCCGTTTTCATGTGCAACAAAATGTTCTTAGTTGTGCCGACGCGATTACCATCTTCCGTTTCAATGCTGGGATACACTGTTAGCCTATTTGGGTGCCTTAAGCCGTTAACCCAAAAGCTGGGTGAGCAAGTTTGCAATCAGAGTTCAAGCTTCTGTCGTATGTACTTGGAAAAAATGCAGTATGAGAGGCTTAAGTGCTTTACTAAACAAGTATAGCACAGTTTTTAAAAATTGAGTGAGATACACTAAGAGACCGAATCAATTCGTTTCTTGCCTTGCTAAGAAATCCAGATGTTGAATTTTGTGCCTTCTTAACGTACAGTGATCTCGTCATTTCTTCTTACAAAGCATGTTGAATGTCCTGACCACATTATGTCATAGATACACCCAGCCCTTAATTTGTTTGTACATTGAATAGGTTGCGCTGCCATCCTGAGCTAGAGGCTGGGAATCGTGTAACTCTTCCTGCATCTTGCCAATCCATGGTCTTGCATTTCCTTACTTCTTTTTTAAATGAATGTAGAGTATGATTTCACTGAGTGAAAAAACAGTCTTAATTTTTATGGTTCTACTTATATTTCTTCATGGACAGTGGTATATCTTCTTATGGCCAATGCACATGTTAACTATTGTTTTTATTTACCTGTTCATATTTTATTAAAAAAATTACGCCATCTTCTGTGGAAGTAGCTTCTAATAGTTTTCCTATACATCCTGAGTTCAAAAGGCTGTCAAAGTGCTTCTTTCGAATCAATTGAAGCTAGCATAACCTGTCATGATTATCAAGAAATTAAATCCAAGAAAGCTTACTACTTCTCGATGTTCGGTCTATTGCCCATGATTTTATAGGAATATTGTTAAAGCTGGAGGTAAGTAGCCTCTGGGCTCATCCATTAATAGGAATCTGTGATAAGTTGTGTTTTGATGATCTTGAATAGAAAATCACAGTGCTCCATCTTTATATAAGGAGCTTACCAAATAAGTTAGGAAAATTCTTATGTTTATTTCTCATTGCTCTCAACTGAAAAGTGCTCGGCTTCTTTTGCCTGAATTTCAACCTATACAGCCTCCCATTGTTGATTTAGCTTGCTGCTCCGTTGTGTTGATGTTCAGCCAAGTGTGGTTTTTCTTCAGATGGTGTTGTTATTACTGGTATATTGTCTGCGAAGTGGCCCTCTCATGTTAAGGATGTGCATTGTAACCTTGATCATGTGTTTATTGCCAATTACGCGAGGTAATTGGTTCGTATCCAACTTCATCTCTGGTAAAGTAATGATTCTAATGTCTTTCCCATTTGTGATTTTTTTTATTTATCTCACATTAATCCTTATGTTCTTCCTTGCATTTCATGGACCAATTTCGGATGCTTGCTCTTTGGAGCATTTTTCTTATTACATAGCATGCTAATTAAGTACTTGCAAGTACTCATCCACTTTTTTACAGATCATCAAAACACTATGGGAGCACCGTCAGGTTAGGTTTCTGCAGCTACTGCCCTTTAGCAGTTGCTACAGAGAGAACACAACATACTGGAAGGTGAAAGACATTGATCCATTAGAGCAAAGTTCACATGGTCATTGTCCCCTGATGCCAAAGAAAGTTGGTATGTTTCTTTCCGCCCTAGGATATCCATCGAGCACCCCAGTTTACATAGCCGCAGGGAAGATATATGGAAGTGAATCTCATATGGCTGATTTGCAATCACAATGCCCAATTCTGATGAATAAGGTATGCAATCAGAATATGGTATGCAGTATGCACACTGCGGTTTTGTTCTTCTGTGACACTTTTCAGTCAACACATGATGTCTTCTCCATTTGCAGGAGAAACTCGCATCAGCTGAAGAACTACGACCGTTCAGCCAATATGCTTCTCAAATGGCAGCTTTGGATTACATTGTTTCGGTGGAGAGCCATGTGTTCATTCCGTCGTATTCCGGGAACATGGCGTGGGCTGTAGTTGGTCATCGGCGTTTTCATGGCCACAAGGGAAAAAAATCAGGCCTGACAGGTGAAGCCATAACGAGAACATTTTGTATATAAAGCTGCCTCAGTCTTCCTTCATGGTCTGATTGTGTTCTTTTCATAATTCAGGAAAGCATATTAGTTAGTCTGTTTGACAAAGTTGACAGTGGATCACTCGATGAAGGTGAAACGCTATCGCAATGGGTAACAGAAATGCACCGGAAAAGGTATTGCACTAGGCACGAGATCTAAAAAGGCCTTTTATTTCGTATTTATGTCTCTTTTACATTGTTCATTCTCTCTTGTTCAGACAAGGTTCTCCTTGGAAACAGAAAGGTCATGTATCGTGGACATAAAGGCAGCGGTAGGCTTAGGTCAGAGGAAGCATTTTATGAGAACCCTCTTCCTGATTGCCTCTGCCAATCAAAGGATGATTCTGCTGTTAGCATCTGATCATGATCACAGGGTACACTGATATAAATTTCCACAGCGTTACAGGTTCTGCTTAGATGACATTACTGTCCAACGATTCATCGGCGGATGGCGACCGGCCCTCTGTCGCAGAATAAGCTGCCGATGTATCAAAGATGGCAGCGTGGTCATGTTCAGGGCTGCTGTACAGTGGTTTAGATGGAGCCTGGGCTTTTCAGTTATCACCTGTAAGTAGGACCAGTAAAGAAGAGAAGAGTAATAGCTGAAACATCCTGATGCTAACACGGACTCGTTGAGGATAGTTTCTGCTTAAAGTTGGCAGCATGAAAACGCTACTTGGTAGTAATTAAATGCCTCTTGTAAGCTGACACCAATAAAGAGAAGAAGAATATAGATGAAACATGTCGATTTCTGGACACTTGTCAAGCTCGCTGGGTACTCCTTAACGACTTCCGAGTTTCTTGGCATTTTGAGTGAACGAGCGAGCTTGGAGCAGGAACTATACATGCATAGTAGTTGATCATTTCTTTTGTTAATTATATGTATGTAACGTGACGAAATTGTTTCGTGCTTTACTTGCAGTTCTGTTCCTTTTGTCACCAAATGTAAACTTCAACTACAATGGAGAACAGTTGCACGCATTAATTCAGGGAACACCGGGCAAACAATCATTGATCAGTAACTGCATACTTACAACCAAAGCAATTCATCACGTCAAACATGAGTAAATCAACAAAAGCCGATGACCAATTTCGCCACCAAAGCTGATGACCAATTCCATTACGTAAAACTCAAGAGCAAATCTACGAAGTTCACACCAATTTCACCCCCACCATATGATGATTGTAATCATGAAAACGCTACAATTACAGACCGGTACAGTTGATGTTCTTCCAAGAAGTAAAACACAGGATAAACGCAAAGAGGAAATCAACATTTGTTCATGACAGATTTCACCACCAAAAGATGTTGCTGTTCATCGTAACGAAATTAGCAAGGCTGATGACCAATTTCACCACCAAAACAGTGCATCAAGGCGAAATTCACAGGGTTCATGACCAGCATCATCACCACTCGATCAGAAACTAAGGAGGACGATCACTGAAGCAAACAACCAACCGATCAGTACCACGAAAGCATGAGGAAATCAACAAACTTCGTGAAAAATTGCCCCATCAAAGCAGTTCATCATAACGAAACTAACAAGGTTCATGACCAATTTCACTCGCCATCAGCACTACTACTACTGGAACTAGGATTACTGCAACTACTCTTGATCGGTCTCTCTCCTTAGTGGAACAGCTACTGTTCTTCCAGGAAGTAAAAGAGAGGATAATTCAGGCTGAGCAACAGTCATCGATCAATTTCACCACTGTCATGAACACTTTTATTCCAAGAATTAAATCACAGGATAAAAACGCACCAAGTTCAGACCAATTTCATCCCCACCCAATGATGATTGTAATCATTGAAAACGCTACAACTACATACAGATACAGGTACAGTAGCTGTTCTTCGTAGAAGTAACACACAGGATAAACTCAAGAATTTCACATAACAGCGAACAACCAACGATCAGTACAACAAAAGCATGAGGAAATCAACAAACTTCATGACAAATTGCCCCATCAAAGCAGTTCATTATAACGAAACTAACAAGGTTCTTGGCCAATTTCACCATCAGAGCAGTTCATCATAACGAAAATTAACAAGGTTCATGACCAATTTCATCACCAGAGCAGTTCATCAAGGCGAAATCAACAGGGTTCATCACCAACTACACCACAACTGGATCAGAAACTACGCAGAACGATCAGAGCAGCAAAACAGGGCAACGGAGACACCGGACATCACCACGTAACCATCAGCACTACTACTACTAGGATTACTGCAAGTCTGCAACTACTCTCGGTCGGTCTCTCTCCTTACTCGATCTGCACCTGAAACACGTCCTTGCGCTCCTCCTTCTTGAGCTTGGGCACGGTGACCCTGAGCACGCCGTTCTTCATCTCGCCCTTGATCTTGTCCATCTTGAACGCGCCGGCGGAGAGCTCGATGCGGCGGTTGTACCTCGGCACGGGGGCGCTGTCCTTGTCGCCGTCCCAGGGGTCCTTCTCGCCCTCGGCCTTGATCACC
Organism: Alopecurus myosuroides; assembly: GCA_028641055.1. NCBI lineage: Eukaryota > Viridiplantae > Streptophyta > Magnoliopsida > Poales > Poaceae > Alopecurus > Alopecurus myosuroides. The sequence continues at coordinate 41,569,905 of CM054058.1, read as the reverse complement.
ACGCTGTTCTGCTCCGCCGACACCTTGACGTGCTCCTTCCCCATCCCCGGCATCGGCACCTTTAGGTACACCGCCTCGTCGTCCTCCTTGGTCACCGACCACCCGCGCCCAGGAGCAGACACCACCATGGAGGAGAGACCGGGCGCCGCATCCTCCTTCAGAGCCAGCAGCCCGCCCAGGCTCGTTGGCACGCCGAACCGGTCGAGCACGTCTGGAAAATCAAGATGAGCAGAAAAGGCTGGTAAGCACCCTACCCACAACGCTCACACGAACAACGCAAGAAAAAAACGCGGAGGAGGAGAGGCGAGGCGAGGACAAGGCGTACCCTGCGAGAAGAAGCTGGGCACGGTGAAGTCGCGGGCAAGGCGGCGGTCCCCAGCGTCGGCGTCCACGGGCGAGCCGTTGGCCGACGGCTCGGCGAGCGGCTTCTTGACGAGGCTGGCCATCTGGGGACCCTTGGAAGCGACGACGCAAGCCATGATCTCTCTCTCTCTCTCTCTCTCTCTCTCTCTCTCTCTCTCTCTCTGCAGTGATTTTGGATTCTTGTGGTGGACAAGGGAATGGAGGAGGTGCGGAATGGAGTGGGGTTTTGAAGGGGGAAGCTTTCTTGGAGAAGGGGACGGGGAAGGGGTTAGATGCTTCTGGAGCTCACTGGAGAGGCCTCGAGCCTTCCGGAACAAGAGTACTGTAGTACCACGGCTTTGAGATTCGTGTTGGTTCTCTGATCTGCTCAGACTTGAGATGGCTAGCTTGGCGAATGGTTTTGCTTCGCCATGGCCCATGGCCCATGCCCCATGGATGGTACTCAGGCTAGAGATGGCCAGGAGTTCATGTACGATCAGTGGCATGGCCCATGGATGGTTTTGCCTTTGAAAAGTTTAGCGGCTTGCTATTTCTCTTTTCGAGAGAGACAAAAATGCTCAACCATATTGTGTTGCTTTAGCAGCTGGCGAATGGGGTGCTCACACGTTTATAGGTGTGGTAATTTCAACTTTTATATGGTATTAACCACTTATAAGGTGAACGTAAATATAAAGGGGGGCTTGGTTTACCCTTTTTTACTTCGCGACAGTATTTGCAATAAGGAGAAAAATCTGGCTATTCTTGGTTCGCATCATATGCAACAAAAGACAAGGAACTATAGAACGTCCTGACATTTTTTTATTCGATTACTTCCTCGCTCGCGCGATCGATGGTGTGCGCACCACAAAAACGATGACGACGCGCTATTACCTAGGGAGCAGAAAACAACAAAAACGGACAAGTTACAAACCCGCACCTTTGAAACAGAAAAGGAAAACATATCTTTTTTCACAAGAAAACATACCCAAAAACATATCAAAAGGGCTTCCCACCCAACCCTACCTCCTATTGTCATTCCAGACTAGGTCTTGAAGGAAGAGCCAATTGGTTGTGCCAACCATATATGTTAAGAGCACAAAAAACACGGCCGGTTGAACTTACCCCACCACATAGAAAGCAGTTCCCCGCCTAATTTACCAAAAATTACACACGAAATCACAAACAGATGTGTAGGAGCCATCATGCGCGTCCACGAACCCGCTGATGGTTATTGTTCTGTAAGTTCCCGAACATGTCTATGTGTTATCGAGCATTTACGGGTCACATGATTAAGCCATGCCAACCTTTAATTGAGATACTAGAGATGTTTTTATTGGTTTTATGAATGTTCGGTGTCAATAGAATGTCATAGAAACAAACCCGGTGTCAATCGGAGAGGTTTCGGGAAAGTTACTCTAAGGGAGAAATGATGCTGGTGTTAGGAAGAATTTATATAAGAGATAACAGAGGACATGAGATGTACTAGGATGTTAGAAATAAGTTTCTAATATCAGTAGATAATATCGATGATTTTATCTATAGGGTTCATAAGTTTCCAGAAGAGTTCGGGCAAAACCTGAAAAGGGGGGGTGCTAGAGGGAGCCAGATTCGCCCCCATGGCCGCACCACTTTGTGGGGCTGGCAGGTGATACGTCTCAACGTAACTATAAAATATGATGTTCCATGTTGATATTATGCCAATTGCTACATGTTTTCTATACACTTCATAGTATTTTTATGCATTTTCTGGGACTAACCTATTGATAAGATACCATAGTGCCAGTTCCTGTTTTCTACTGTTTTTTATTTCAGAAAAGTTGTTCTAAAATATTCTCAAAAGTGGACGAAACAAAAGTCAAAGTCCCTATTTTTCTGTCACGTACACGGAGTCCGGAGGGGACTCGAAGGGGGCAAGGGAGGCGGCCACACCATAGGGCGGTGCGGCTACCCCCCCTTGGTCGCCGTGCCACGTGGTGTGGGCCACTTGCTCGCCCACCGACATCTCCCTTCCACCTGTAAATTGACTTCCTCGTGAAAACCTTAAACACCCGAGCCTCCATCCATGAAAAATTCCATAGCCTCCGCCATCGTCAACCCTAGTTCGGGAGGGTTCTGAAGCTCTCCCCGGCACCCTGACGGAGAGGGAAATCATTACAAGAGAGCTCTTTGTCACCATGCCTGCCTCCGGAGTGATGCGTGAGTAGTTCATCCTTGGACTACGGGTCTATAGCAATAGCTAGATGATTGTCTTCTCCTCTTTATGCCATCATGTTTAGATCTTGTGAGCTGCTAACATGATCAAGATCATTTATTTGTAATATTACATGTTGTGTTTGTTGGGATCCCATGAATATTCAATACTATGTCAAGTTGGTTATAGATCTATCATATATGTTATTCGTTATCTTGCATGCTCTCTGTTACTAGTAGATGTTCTGGTCAAGTGGATGCTTGTGACTCCAAGAGGGATATTTATGCAAGATAATGGGTTCATGCTTCTAGTAATCTGGGAGAGTGACAGTAACTTCTAAGATTGTGGATGTGTTGTTGCCACTAGGGATAAAACAACAATGCTTTGTGTAAGGAGAATTGTATTGTTTACATTACGCACTTTACTTAATGCAATAATATGTTGCTTGCAACTTAATACCCAAAGTTTGCTCGGATGACGTCCTGAGGGTGATTATTAGTAATAGATGCAGTTGGATTACGGTCTATGTATCATGTTGTAATGCCCAAATTAATCTCATAGTAATCATCATGTCGTGTATATGCACTACGGTGCGGTCTCTATTTTTTCAATTACCCATCTGTAATTTGTTCACCCAGCATGTTATTTATCTGTTATGGAGAGACACCACTAGTGAACTGTGGACCCCGGTCCATTTTTTTACACTGATAATACAACCTATTGTAAGCATTGTTCTTTTCACTGCACACATTGTTCTCATTTCATTCACTACAAGCAAACATCATTTTCCATCCTATATGTCTAATCCTTTGTTTTCAGCAAGACCGGTGAGATTGACAACCTCACTGTTTCGTTGGGGCAAAGTATCTTGATTGTGTTGTGTGCAGATACCACGTTGTTGCTGAGCCTAGTAGTGTTTCCTGCCAACATCAGCTCTCAACAGCCTTCAAAAGTGATGTCTTTCTCCTGCTGGTCCGATTAAACCTTGGTTTCTTTCTGAGGAAAATTTTTGTTGTTGTACTTATCATACCTTCCTCTTGGGGTCTCCCAACGAACGTGTGTGCACACGCCATCAGCAGGTGGGACCCTGGGCCTCCAATCATAGCACTTAGAACCTTCCGATATTTAATTTATTTGAAGGGGAAAAGGGAAAAAAAAGAAAAAGGAAAAAGGGGGAAGAGGTGGAGTTTCACTACCCAAAGGGGAGCTAGCTTAACTTCTCCTCGTCCTTGAGTAGGTAAGTAATAACAAAATAACCTTTGAGGTGACATGAAGCCAACACAAATCTTGATCAACGTTTTTTTAAAGCATTGCAAGATGAGGTGAAAGTACTTTAACAAAGGCATGATAAATAATATTTCAACTAATGTAAACTTAGCAACCATGTTGCACATGAAAATAAACACACACAAAATAAATGAATAATGAAACATTGAAAGTGATACATTTGTTTCAACCATAAAGAAAAACATAATAAAGTGGTATCCAACTAGTCCTTTGTGTGGTACCAAAACATAAATGCCATGACACCTTCAAAGTTTAAATGATGACTAGATACAAATAATTTGAGATCAAGCAATACCACAATCATGAATCAATCAATAATAAGTTTTGGAACTATGCACATTATACTCAGAATGACAACTATTCTCTCTTAATTGGTGCATAAAGTAAGAAGATGAAGACTCTCCATAAAATTAAAAGAAAGGCCCTTCGCAGAGTGAAGCAAGGGTTACTCATGTGCTAGAGCTTTTTATTTGATAAACATAGATATTGAAAACAATTTTGAGAGAGGTGTATGTCTATGTGAACGAATGGTAATGAAAAACTTATCATAATTCATGTCAAGAAAAGTGTTTAGACTTTCAAGAGAGGTTTTTGTTGCTTTTGTAGTTGGCACTTCCCCATGACTTTCTTTTAGAAACCAGGGCTAGCCATGCTCATGGGTACCCATCAGCTTCCATCAAACCATGGGGAAGTGCCTTTTGTTATTATTTGGTACCAGCTCTCTGCAAATTTAGATGCGCACAGATTCCATACTCATCGGGTGAAATAAGGAAGAAAAACTATTCTTGACACAAACCATAATAAGCTTTAAACTAGTTCCTCATGAGCTAAAACAAGAATACAAAACATGTTAATAATTTTGAAGGTTTAAAGGTAGCACACGAGAAATTTACTTGGAGTGGCGATTAAATACCACATATAGGTAGGTATGGTGGACACATTTGGCAAACTTTGGTTTTTAGGGGTTTGGATGCACGAGTAGAGCTCATACTCAGTATAGGTGAAGGATAGTAAGAGACTGGGAGCGACCAACTAAGAGAGTAATAACGGCCATAAACATGCATAGCGACAACACATCATTACTCAAATCACGAAGTGATATTACAAGTCAAAAAAGTCTAGAGGTGACTTTGTTTGTAGTCATAACATGGTGTGAGCATGCGCCAAGTCAATCCATATAAAGCAAGGATAAATACTATAATACCATGCTTCAATATGAGAAATTAACACATGATTAAATTCAATGGCACATTCTGAGACTAGTCATAATACATTATAAATTACTAAGCACACAATTAGAATAACATCTAACATAATATACCAAAGCGTAAGCCAGAGTCCAAACAAGCTTCCTATTGCACCACTATAAGCGTGAAACAATTTACTCTTCGCCAACACCAATCAACTTATTCGAAACAACTCTCAAGGCATATATATACATCAAATACCAGAGAGCTAATCAAATATAACTGAAGTAAAACAACAATATCTAAACAAAATTCGAGTAAAAAACAAGAGCTAAATGCAGTACTAGCAAAAACTGAACATTCACAGAACAATAAAGTGAAAACTAGAGTGTTCTAGGCAATAAAAACAGAGCGAATATCTCCCAAAATAAAAGTGTTAGGATCCAACAAAAATCTACAGCAAAAAAAAACTAAAATCAAAATAAAATTACGCTCCAAGAATAACACATATCACGTGAAGCAATAAAAATATAGTGTTTTGAAAGAAACCTAGAATTTTTTACTATTAAATGGGAGTTGGTCGTACGTCGGTCACCCGTCATCCTATGGTCTGCCATGGATCGATAGACATCGCTAATCGCTATCGCTCCCCACGCTTGATCCCTTTGCCCACAAGTTCACAACGCGTCTGCACTTTCCGACATTAGCGCTGAAAAAAGCAATCAACTAGACTCACGTCCGACAACCAAATCAATCTCAATTCTCAACCTAATATCCGCCTCCACCCTAGAGCGACGGCGGCTATATGCAGTCCCACCATATCGCCTCTCTCCTACACGCGCCGCTGCCTAGAACCCTCCTTATCCTTCCTCGTTGTGTTCCCCTTGATCCCTAGACCCGCCGCCACCCAACGTAACCTGCCGCCTCCACCTTGTCGACTTCTCCGGAGGCGCTCTTTGCCTAGGGAAAGTGAGTCCATCTCCCCGATGTCACGCGCAGCGACCGACGTGGTCAGACAAAGTCTCCGCCATGTGGGTCCACGAGCAGGGACAGCCGGTGACCACTATCAGCGTCATCCACGACCCCAACATGTAATCCACACTATCCCCTCGACCCTCGTCGAATGCACGTCAGCAACCTCCCCCGCCTCCTCTCAAGGTGGACACCTTGAATGCTTCTTGGTTAATATTCGACAAAACTCGATTTATAGTAGAATACGCATATGCATAATGTTTTCAATTGTTCAAACCTCGGAATGCTTCATTGTTTCTTATGATATGTTCATCCAACTTGTATGTTGCCTTTTCCTAGGAATTACGTAACCAAATTGTTGTTAGTTTACTTGTATTTACTTGGCCTTCATCAGACTAAAATTGAAACACATGGAGTTCAAGAAGAAATATTTTGGCCTTGAGATTAATATTTTGTATTAACAGCTGTAGGTGTGGTAGGTCATAAACGTATCCTTAATTTCTGATGTTCCATGTTGTTTTCATGTTATTTCCTACATGTTTTCCTTACACTTTATGTCACTTTTATTGATTTCCCGGGACTAACGTATTGACAAGATGCCACAGAGCCAATTCATGTTTTCTGTTGTTTTTAGTTTGAGAAAAGTTGTTCCGGAAATATTCTCTGAATTGGACGATTCAAAAGCCAGAAGTCTTAGAAGTCCCGGAGGGTCAAGGAGGTCCGAAGGAGACCGGAGGGGGGCCCGGAGCCCCCACACCTTGCTTGTGCAGGGGTGGAACCCTGGCCGCGCATAGGGGTGGTCTGGGACCCTCGGGTGCCCACCTCCGTCGCCCTTTTTCCTATATATATGCCCCCCCCGATGCATCAACCCTAGATCAATCGGCCTTTTCCACCAAAAATATCCGTAGCTCTGCCGCCGCCGACGACAAGTTTCGAGGGACCTAAATCTCTGTTCCAGCACCCTATCGGGACGGGGAAGTTCCCCCGAAACCATCTCCATTTAATCCACCGCTATCTTCATCACTGTTGTTGTCTCCTATGATGAGGAGGGAGTAGTTCTCCCCAGGGGCTGAGGGCCCTACTGGTAGCTATGTGTCTCATCTCTCTTTCCTATGGTGTGATCTTTATGTGATCATGAGCTTTGTAATCTAGTTGAATATGTAATGTACTCTTCATTTGTTATGCTACTCAAGTGGTTTTGTTATCTCCGTAGACACTTTGATCATGGTGTAAAGGTGAGTGTGTGCACCGTGTGGTTTAGCATGATATTTATATCTTGTGTTGGATGACCCTATGAAATTGTGGTGTTTGTCTAGTACCTTCTAGGGCGCTCATAGTGACAGCACGGGGCTAACTAGATACGGGAATGCGACTTTAAGGTGTGCTTTGTACCCCTACACAATGAATTGGTGTTTGTTATTCAACCGAAGAGTGGTTCAGAGTAGCATAGTGAAGAGATATATTTATGCATTCAATTATGTTATTATTGTTGAGAGTGTTCATTAGTGAAAGTATGATACCTAGGGCTTGTTTCTAGCATTGATACACCGTTTACAATCAGTTCTGCTACTGTTTGCTTGCTCCCATTTTTATTTCAGATTTCTATTATCTCTTATACACAACCATATTACTTGTATTTCACTCTCTCTTCGCCAAACTAGTGCACCTATACAACTGACAATTGTATTAGGTGTGTTGGGGACACAAGAGACTTCTTGTATCGTGATTGCAGGGTTTCTTGAGAGGGATACCTTTGACCTCTTCCTCCCTGAGTTCGATAAACCTTGGGTAATACACTTAAGGGAAACTTGTTGCTTTTATACAAATCTCTACACTTGGAGGCCCAACACTGTCTACACGAATAGAAGTTTGCATAGACATCAAGATCTTTTGTGGCGCCGTTGCCGGGGAGGAAAGGTAAAAGGCTCTCACATCCTCGGGTGTGAGTGCTCGAAGTTATTTCCTTTATATTCTGCAATTATATCTTTTTAATCTTTGTTTTCACTAGTTAGGCTAATCTTTACTTGGTCCTTGTTTTTGTTTTTACTAGTTAAGCTTAATGGAAAACAAAAAAAATATGAGAGAGCTTTATAGTATTTATCTTGAGTTAGGACATGAAGTGTTTGATGAGAAAATTAAAAAACCAATGGAACTTTATTTGCATGCTAGTAACAATGTTATTAGTATGAATTCTTTGAACACCATTATTGCTAATGCTATGGAAAATTCTAAGCTTGGGGAAGTGAAAGTAAAGTATGGACACCTAGAGGGGGCTGAATAGGTGCTACGAATTTTTTTTATTTTTCATAGAGTTTAGGCTTGACACAAAGGTAAATTCTCTAGATAATGCAAATAAGGCGAATTTACCTATATGACAAGGATAACAACAATCACAATGCAAGTACTAGTAAAGGGAGAAGGGGACGAGGTAACAGATATGAAGCACGCGGAGACACGATGTAATCCCGAGTTCCTCCTTGTTAAGGGAGTACGTCTCGTTGGATGGGTGTGAGCTTTCCACGAAGGCCTACTCAACGCCACAAAGGCCTCACCCTATTCTTTGATGAACCCCTCCACAAAGGCCTAGTCCACCTTCCACTATTGATCCCCTTTGAGGCGGGAATCGAATCCTTTACAAACAACTTGGGGCACACACCCACAACCAAATTGGGGGCTCACAACAATATTGAATCACCAAGAGTAGCAAGATGCCTAGGTTCTCCACAAGAGGAAACCCTAGGCTAGATCCCTCAAGCTAGAGACGGGGAAATGAAGAACGGGTCGGTGAAGAGGTAGATCAGGGCCTTCTCCTTCTATCCTCCAAATATCTTCGAGTTTGGTGGGAGGGATTCGGAGTTTATTGTGGATTTGGTGAGCTCTTAAATGTTATTCAATGCCAAGGGGAAGAACTGGAGCTCAAGGAAGAAGAGGAGGGGAAGATCACCAGTAGCACCACTCACGTGGTGATTCTGAGTGCTAGACAAGGTTGTGTCCCTGCGGTAGGCCTCGTACTGCTCCTTGTGAATATACACCTTCATGCATAACACATTGTGCTGAAACCAGGAGAGCTTCCTGACATTGCGCAGAGTGGGGGAAGAAACAGGCTGAGCACTAGAAGGGGACACACCCCCCATAGAGGAACCACCCCTAGAAGGAGGAACAGGAGCATGTACTGCCTTCTTCCTCTTGATGTACAACTTCTTGAACTTATGCTCTTCCATGGGCAACTCAGAAAAATCCCTCTTCATCACATCCTTGATCAGCATCATGATATATGGTCCATATGGTATGGTGTTCCCACCAATCATAGCATTGCGCAACTCATGGAAGATAATGTCCATGGCATCCACAGTATAGGAAGCAGTAGGGTCCTCATCCTCAATACACTTCTTAGCCAAAATGACAAGATTCCACAAAGGACTGGTGAGAGCATCATTGTTACCTCCACTAGGCACCAAGAAAGACCGGAAGAGACGCACGAGCTGATCATAGAAGGGGAGAAGCCCTTCCAGGTTCCCAATAGCAAAATCTGGAGCATATATATCTGCCATAGATCTCTCCCTATGAGGTCTCTCCACATCATGCATACGTTGAACAAGTGGAGGGTGAGAGCTGTACCGGTAACCAAGCACGTGACCAAATCTGTGAAAAGGAATGTCACAAGGAGTGGTCTGAGTCATCCACTTCAGAGAGCAAATAGAGCCATAATCGAAAACCAGAGTGGACATGAACTGAACAATGAGCTCGGTGTTGTAGGGGAAACGGGTCTCCAGGAGCCTCACAAGACCAAACCTCTCAATGATACTGGCAGCATCAGCAAACTCTTCCTTATCCCTGATCATCTGAAACTTGGAAGGATGCATATGACGGATAGGGAACTTGTAGTCAGAATAGATGTCTGCGTAGATATGAGACCGCTCCAAGCACCAGAAGCGAGCAGCCTCGTAATCAACATCACGTGGAGTGTTGTACCAATCCTTCTGCCTGATCTGAACATACTCCTGAGTGCTAATATCTGACTTGTAGTTCTTCCGAGTTTCCTTTCCTTTCTTCTTCCTTGATGGATTCGAGGCGAGAGTCTTGCTGTTGGCAATAGTTTTCCGGGGAGGGCGAGCATCACTGGGATCCTCATCACTAGTGTCCTTGTATGAAGGACGCTTGCGAGGCCCCAACTTGTCAGGGCGAGAGACACCTGTGAAGGAGAAATAGAGAGGAAGAAATAGGGGTAAGTGCACATATGTCAAGGAATGGAGGAATCATACGTAAAAACAATAGGGAAGATTCCATGGTATGATCGAGAAGTAATTCTAGTAAGGATCAAACAAGGACTGTTGAAATTCGGTACTGCACTCAACCAGATATTTCGATTCAAAACTGAACCGGATATTCCGAAATTCGGTACTGCACTCAACCGGATATTCCGGTTCAAGACTGAACCGGATATTCTGGCTGCTCGACAGAACACAATTGGATATTACGGTTCAAAACTGAACCGGATATTCCGACAGCACGAAAACATCACTAGATTGATTCTAAACTAGATTTGAAAACTAGATCGGTGACATGTGAATCTAACCTATTGTCTCTAGCATGCATATGGTACCCTAAGGAGCAATTACTACCAAGCATTGTCAACAAAAACATAAATCCATGGATGGTTATGGTTATGGCACCAAGATTCAAAGGATTTGAACTTTACCGGCTTCCACGGATGGAGATGCTTGGATGGAAATGCTCCCGGGGAGGAGGGGAACAAGATCCGAGCAAGAACTCGCAGATCTTGTGTTGGAAGTGGCCCGGGAGGCCAAGAATCAAGGTGGCGGCGCTTTGGGTGGAGAAGAGGAGTTGGGGGAGAAAAGGCAAGAACTGCCCCTCTCCCCGTGCCCCTCCGAATAAGTGAAGATGCGCCGGATCGGATATTCCGGTTCAAAAGTGAACCGGAAATTCCGGCTACCATCTGATTTGAAACTTCCTAGTTTCAATGGAATGACAAATGTGCTAGATAGAGTTTGGTTTTTGGGTAGGAAGGCTTAGGATAGAAATACCAAACTGAAAGTAGTACTTATCCCTCTCAAATGTAAGAATCAAACAAACAAAAGACCAATTGTGTGAGATTTTCCTACAAAACAACACTTAAAGGGGAAAACCAAGAAATGCAATGAAATATCAAATAAACCCCAATTAAGATCCAAATATTCACAAAGAAGAGGTTGGTGGCCTAAGCCACCATGTAAGAGATCATGGTATGCAACCGCGAAGATATATCTTGGGTGCATTGCCAATTCTCAACATTGAAGCTCACAATTCAACATTAGAAAAAGAGAGATAATAATGAATTTTTTCTTTGGGCATAATGGGGGGAGGGAGAACCTAATGTGTTAGGATAACACTCCCCCTATGCCCATGCCTACACCTAAATGCAAACACGTCTCATCTATAGGGGAGTGTGCAAGATCCTCAAGTCAAACTCCTAGAATCAATGATGTTTAGTTCATTCCTCAGGAACATGAATCTTGCATCGTCGAGTGGCTTCCTGAAGATATCCGAGAGATTGTCCTTGGTGGGCACATAAGCTAGTGCAATATCACCTCTTGCCTCATGGTCTCAGATGAAATGATGGCGAATCTTAATATGCTTCGTTCTTGTATGATGCACGGGGTTGTAGGCGATCTTGATGGCACTTTCATTGTCACACATGGGGGCACCTTATCCAAATGAACGTAATATTCCTTGAGATTTTTCCTCATCCATAGCAATTGGGTGCAAGCACTTGCGGCGGCTACATACTCGGCTTCGGCAGTGGAGAGAGATATGCAATTTTGCTTCTTGGAAGACCAACTCACCAAAGACCTACCAAGAAATTGGCAAGCCCCAGAAGTGGACTTCCTATCATCATGATCACCGGCCCAATCGGAATCTGTGTATCCCTTGAGAGATAATTGTGCCCCCTTTGGGTACCACAAACTAAACCTTGAGGTATGAACCAAATACGGAAAGATCCCATGGACCGCCACTAACTGGCTTTTCTTAGGAGCCGCTTGATATCTTGTACACACACCTACACTCAAAACGATATCGGTCCTAGATGCAAAAAGGTAAAGCAAAGAACCAATCATAGAACCATACAAATTTTGGTCCACATCGTTACCATCCGGGTTGCGCTTGAGGTGGCACTTGACTTGCATAGGAAATGGCTTTATTTTTGCACCTTGGAAATTAAACCTCTTGAGCATGTCTTGGGTATACTTGGTGTCACACCCCAATTTTAGCACACTTGTTTTCACACAAGGAATCCAATTTTTGGAGCCAACAAAAACTTTTATGGTCCTTGTGTAATCCATCATGTTGTACTTGAGCTATGACTATCTATGCAAGCAAGCATTTTTATTTAAAAACAAACCACTTGTTTTCTGAGGTTCTGATCATCTTGAATTCTTTGCTATTTATGTAAACCTTGATACCCTAACTCAAAACCCAGGTGGCAATGTTAAAAACAACTTACATTTGATTATTGAGTCAAGTGGAGCAAATAAAACAAATTAATCAAAGTGAAAACCACAATTTTTCCCAAATAAAAACAAGCTTGAAAAACAAGCCTAGTAAGGGTTTTTCACCCTTGTTTTTCATAATATAAAATTTCACATTGTGGGATTTTAAGTCATCAATGTGATCTTGAATATATATAATATAATTTGGATGACTTAGTGGAGATTTAGGAATCACAAAAACAATGTTTTGCTTGATGGTTTTATGCTAAGAAATAAGGCAGAAAAGTGCCCTTTTGGAAAACAGTGCAAACAGAACAACCAGCCATCTTTCCACTTATTTTTCACCAAGCAAATGTTAATCAAATTTAAATCTTTTTGTTGTTTTGGAAAGTACTAAAGATTCTTAACAGAACCATGCTTGGAAAACAAAAGTTACATAATTTTAAAGGCCTGAAAAACAACCCAACTTTCAGCTAACCCCTCTGTTTTTTCTTAACACTTAGTAGAATTTCAGTAACTGAATTTTGGATTCAGAAACAGTGAACTCGAGCCTTTTTCACATGCTTATATCTTTTAGCTCAGTAATTCTTTTTGAACACGGTTTGGGGCTTCTAGAAGCTGGCCCCAACCACTCCCTGCTCTACTCATCAACTTGCTTCGAGTTTGACTAATGGGAGAGAGAGGGAGGTAACTTCAGGAGGGAGAGAAACAGGAGGGAAGGGATGGGCGCCTGACAGGATGCACCCTATCCCGAGCCACAGTGGCGTTCTCCCGTGCACATCCGCGCCCTGGCACGATGCAAGTGGCCGTCGAGCACACCTAGGCGAGTTGGAACCTCCCACAGGCCCGGAAAGAGCACCCCTGGCTGTGCCAGAGCGTGCACGAGCTCGCCGCGGGCGCACGGACACGCCAGAGCGTGCACCACCGTCGCCAGCCCTATATAAACCTCCCCCGAGCCTCCAAACCAGTGCACCATCTCCCCCTCGACTCACTGTCACTCCCCAGACCTAGCCATGCTCCCGAGCTGCTCGCAATAGAGTGAATCGCCGGATTTCTTCCGTGGCCACCGCGGCAGCCCGAGGAGAAATACACCCTCCACAGACCACCGCAGCCTCCACCACTACCCTAGACGAACTCCCCCACCTCTGTAACCCCACCCTAAGCCACACCACCTCCCCTCGTTTGAAGAGAAGCCGAGAACCTCGTCGGAGCCGCCGCGGCACCCGAACACGTCACCGTCGATTGGAGTTGATCCGCGCCGTTGCTGCTGTACCTCTACACTGCATCGACCACGCACGACTTCCCCGACCACTTCCCTTGGCCCTGCACCCCCCCTAGGTGAGCCTCGCTCGTCTCTCGCCGCCGGTTTCCGTGAACCTCGCCGGAGAAGAAATAGAATAGGGAGAGAGATAGGAGGGTGGCTATGCGCCTTAGATCTCTGGATCTGCGGCCACGCTTAAACCGCGAAGCGGTACGCCCGTTCCCGCGCGTCGCGGAAGCGAGGCGGGCCACCGAGCGCAGTTGGGCCGCGCCCCTGGTGTTGACCAGCCCACTGCGCTGGTTTTTTATTCTTTTTCAAACGATACAGATTTTGGCTGTTTACTTTAATCGAAAATGAAAATGTTAAATTCAACTATAAAATGTGCAAAAAATCACAGAGGTACCTGAACGAAATCTTGAACGACGGCAGCAAGTAGATCTGGTTTTGGATGAACTATGAACAAATGAAAAATCATGAACTGAGGACTGTCAGTGAGAATGTTTAGGGCATAACTTTTTGATGGAATGTCGAAAATGAGAAAACTAAAATTCCTAGGGTAAATCTTGACTAGATCTACCAGTAGGGATTGACCTCACCCCAAGGAGAGCTACCATTTTGAAATGGTATCCATTTTGGTAAAACACCAGTAGCATGTTCCATGAATTTTAGGATTTTTTTATAACACATTTTGATGCAAATCCAATTGGATCTGTTAGATATTAGATAGATCTATGTATCCCTAGATTGGTGTAAATTTTTGAGCTCTAGAATTAAATTGGTGACAGATCTAAGAAAGTGCATGTTTCTGTTAAAAATAAAGTGAATATTTTGAGTTTGTAAATCATTGTTTGATTATGCCAATCTGTTTTCTAGCAGGTATAAGTGGTATGTTGAGTGTTCTTAGATGGTTTTACTCACAGAGAGTCCTTGACAAAAATCCATGTTTGTTTAGTATTTGTTTGAGTATTGAAATGAGCATAGTAGAAATCTCTAGTTTCATTTCTTGAAATACTTGTGTGGTAAGGTTTTGCTAGATTTTTATCCTAGTTATAGGGATGTTTTTTACTTGGATCCAGTTCCATTTTGGTACTGTTATTTACTTGTTTCATCCACTGTAAGCTACTTTGAATCTTTTAGGAATGCATGCATAGGTTTGATTAATTATTGTTAGTATTCATGGTTTGCACTAGAATGGCTAGTGCATTTTTGCACTATGGATTATTTGGTTTATACCAGATGAACCAGAGGCATAACACCTCTCAAATGGCATGGAAAACATAGTGGGACACCCACTGGTTCCATACCATTTGGTTGAAAAACAAACTAGCTCAACTATCGTAGTTGTGGTAGTAGTAGTACATAATATTACTTCTATTCATGCATGTTTTGCGTGGGATATTTTAGGAGCTTGTATATTATTCTTATGAGTGTTTTTGCTTGCTGCATGTTGTGTTTGAGTCAAGTTGTTGGTTGGTAAGGTTCTGATAGGATGTTTTACTTTTCCTTTACGACGATAGAAAACGACGAGGACATAGTCGGGACAGGCGGGTACTACTACCATTCCTGTTGCGAGCAAGACCCGGATCCTCAGTACCTCCAAGGCAAGCCATCCTTAAAGCTTGCTGTTATATTCCCAATACCTTTATGCATTCTAATACTTCTGAAATTTTCAAAATTTGTTTTCTAAAACTATTTTATTGAGTGAATACTATTACTACTATTATATATATGTTATATATCACTTACCATTAGTCAACTTGGTGTTACCAAGCCCTTAGCCACTATAAGGTATATAAATACCGTCTTAAACCATAATCTTGAGTCCCTAAGTGGACCACTTTAAAATGTGCTTTTGCAAAACAGAGATGGTTCTACAAGGAGATGATGGTGGAAGGGCGGGACCTTGTTCACCGAAGGAAAAACTGTGAAGGTGTTTTCAAATGTTTACAAAAGGCACATACCCTAGTCTTCGCTGGACAACCAAGATGTACTGCCACTCTACCCCTATATGGGTATGGGGCCTATCTAGATGCTTGAACTTGTTAGTGTATATCTTATTCCAAAATGCTATAGAGGAGCTGATTCTCTGAACCGAAGTGTCGCCAGGAGGGAGAAACGGGACATACACAGTGTAGGATTAATTTATCCTCCGGATGCGACAGCTGGGCCTCCTGACTAGGCAAGGCGGGACCTGATGCCGGGGAGACAACCCACCTGAAGGAATAAGCGTATACTAGCTTGTGTCAGAGTGGACAGTTAGGATCAACTCTCTGGTGCTTGCATATCGCTGTGTCGATCCATGGGTGGTCCATGGCAGAGTTTTGGATCTAGTGGAATGTGTACCACCTCTGCAGAGTAAAACTATTCAGAATAGCCGAGCCCTTGGATATGGGCAGTTGAAAGGCCATGTAGCTAGTATTGTGCTGAGTTTTCAAAAGATGTTTTCAAAACAGAAGTGGTGTACCCGGAAGGTACCAATGAAGTTTGGACATGTTGTTCCAAGAAGTTTTGCAAAGAAAAACTTTCTTTTTGTAAAACAAGTTTACAAAACCTCTTGTACATGCGATATCGACAAGAGAAAGAAAACTATATTATTTTCTTCTGAAGTATCTTCTTCAACATAGATACAGATTAATATGACTGCAACTATGATGTCATCTTACATGAACATCATTGGTAGCAAGCCCTATGTATGGCCTACCTATCTACCATATAAGCATGATGCATTTGTAAGCGTATAAAGGATGTCTTGTTGAGTACATTCAAACGTACTCATTTGGTTTCGCCCCTGGTATATACTTGCCAGACTTTGAGGAGGTACCATCTGAGGAGGATCACGAGGAGGAGTACTATTCCGACGACTACGCGAACTAGGCCCGGCTCCTGGTCAGCAGCCTGTTGGTGAAAGCTTGACATGGGATATCTATGTTTATCTTCCGTTGTTTAGATGTTGTAAGACTTTGCCTGCCCTGCGTGGCAGTAAATAAAGACTTGGTCATGTGACCATTGGCTTGTAAGACTACTTTCATTCGTGTAATGGATATTGTATCTGTGTACCACTTTCGTATGTTGTTCACGACTGATCTTCCTGGGATCGTGAATGTATGCATATGAGGGGTTCTGACCCTTCCGGTTTGGGGCCTCTACAAAGTTGGTATCAGAGCTATCCTGACCCTAGGATCCCTTAGTTAGCATGGACGTCAACTAGTACTATATGTATAATATACCCAAGTGATAATTTTTTTAAAAGATTCTTACACCCATCTTCCCTATTTTCTCAACCCATACTTACATTAAGCTTAGATCATGTTCGACCTTAAAACTTTGCACGCTTGGAAACTAACTCAACCATACTTAAAACTTTGTGTAGATGGATGTCGTGTACACGGAGGCTTGCCAGTTAGGACTGGCCAGGGACTTCCCTTTCCGCTTCGAGCGGCGACTCGTAGCGATGACCGAGCTACTCGACCGCCCAGTTCCCGAGCTTCGGGGAGGGGTGATCACTGGGTCCCCCATAGAGGGGGAATGGTTGGTGGAGTGTGTGATACGCCCTCCACTGACTACTCCTACGGCGGAGGCGTTCTTCATCGCCACCGTAGAGCGCTCCTGGCAGGAGGGAGCAGTACGCGTGATCCAGGAGGCCATAGCGCGCCTGGCTCACCTTCGAGACTACCGTTTTGTAGGGACTGCCTATGAGTTCCTCGGGAGGAGGGACGAGACCGGCACACCTATGGCCGTGTCTTAGGACGTGACAGGTCTTGGCGCACACCAGGACGATATGGAGATCCTACTCCACCGCACCCAGCGTCGTCTTGACGACATGGGTATTTTGCAGCGTACCACCGCCTCCGAGTGCCGTCTCCTCTGTACCCATCTGGGGCAGACGATGCTCGACTTAGAGACCGCGACTGCGCGATCCCGTGCCTTGGAGAGGCAGTTACGGACCACCCGCCGTGCCCGTGACCGTCTCCACGCCAAGGTAGGGTCACTTCAGAAGGGCAACACAACCCTGCGTGACCGCCTGAGGACCGCCAGAGAGGAGCTGGCCACTCGAGACTCCACACTCGAGGGATTAGAGGAGGAGAACTCCGAGCTCCGTAGGGAGAACGAGGACCTCCTCGTTGACGACGACATCCAGTCCGACGCAGAGGGCATGGATATGAGCGCGCAGAGCTTGCAGGAGGACGACGATGCCGTTGAGGAGGAGGACCCAGAGGAGCTCCTCTTCGACGTCGATAGCTTTTAGCTAGTGGTAGCACCTCTTAGCTATAGAGTAGTGCTAGATAGATGTACGCCGACCCCATAAGGCGAATCCCCCGATGTAGCTCTGAGGAGCGTAGTTGTGGTAGATGTCTGTTTGAGTGTTGTGCTATGTATGAACCTTATGCCTTTAGTATGATGTAGTCCTTATGTGCTATGAACGTGATGAATCGTTTCAACCCCCAATGAACAAATCACCAAAGAAAATTAAAATCACCCATCATAACCCACACTCCTTTTTGTTGCTAACAAGTCTTACCCTGCCTAAAAACAAAACCTTAAGTCTTGCTGCATAGACTTACGCATGTCTCAATAAACAGCATGGCGCCACGTCGGGAACCACCGCCACCACCCCCACCGACCGTGGAGGCACTGCTGGCACTTTTGATGGAGGACCGTCAGGCCACTAGAGTCGAGAGTGCCGCCACAGTTGCTGCCCTGCAGCAGTTGGCCGCTGCCAGCGCCAACAACAACAACCATGGCGATGACAACGGAAATGGCGGGCGATCAAAGCTGAAGGTTTTTCAGCAGACGAACCCTCCGGTGTTCACCAAGATTGTGGAACCCCTGGACGCTGACGACTGGCTTTGCACTATCGCCAACGATCTGAAGGTGGCAGGAGTCGACGAAGGTGACAAGGTGCTCTTTGCTACCCACTTTCTTGCTGGGCCAGCAAGGACTTGGTGGGAGACCACCTGCGACACCGTCGCTCCTAACTATGTGTTCACCTGGGAGGACTTCTGCGTCCGTTTCCGCAAGTATCACATCCCACAGGGAGTGATGAGCATCATGAAGGACAAGTTCCTGAAGCTGAAACAGGGAGGCATGTCTGTGTCCAAATACTGGGAAGAGTTTACTCTGCTAGCCCGGTATGCACCAGATAAGGTCAATACTGAAGCCAAGAAGAAGGAAAGATTTCTAAATGGGCTGCACGATGAGTTGCAGTGTACCCTTGTGGTCATCCCCTTTGAGGACCTGGAATCACTCGCGGATGCCGCGATGATGATGGAACACAAGAGGCAGAATGTCTTTGAGAACCGTAAGAGGAAGATGCAGTTCCAAGGAGGACCAAGTGCACCCAGAAACCGCCCAACCCCATATACCAGGCCACCACCCCACAAGGCGCATACCTTTGCACCAAGGAACCACCATAACAACCATAGCCACAACCACAACCCCCACAACAGCCACAACAACCACCACAACAACAACAACAACAACCGTGTGACCTACACACCCAAGCCTGGAGGCAGTGGAAATGGGAATGGAAATGGAAACAAACCCAACCATGCTGCCAAGCCAACCCAAGGCACCAAACCTAGCTTAACCTGCTTCACCTGTGGCAAGGAAGGACATTTTGCGCGGGAGTGCCCAACCAAGATGGCTGCATCAACCCAGAACAATGCTACCAAGATGACTCATGCCTCAGCGCCCAGGAAGCAGACTAGGACCAAGGGGTATCTGAATCACGTCACTGCTGAGGAAGTGCAGGATGCACCAGACATGGTGATTGGTACGTTTCCTGTCAACTCTGTACCTGCTGTAGTATTGTTTGATTCGGGTGCATCACATTTCTTTGTTACCAAGCCTTTTGCTGAGAGAAGTGGTATGAAGCATACCCGTATGCACCAACCCATGTTAGTCCAAATACCTGGAACTAGTACCCAAGCCAACCTTGTTTGCAATGAGGTACCCCTGGACATACAAGGGAAAACTTTTCATGCCAACCTCATAGTGCTGGGATCCCAAGGGATAGAGGTGGTACTAGGCATGAATTGGATGACCAAGTACCAAGGTGTGATTGATTGCACCGGAAATTCCATATCATTGACTGCTAGTGATGGGGAAAGAGTTGCCTTCGCCGCAACCAAGTCAAGGTCCGAGACCCACTGCCACACTGGTATAGCCACACCCGCACTTGAGGAAGTTCCGGTAGTATGTGAATACCCGGATGTGTTTCCTGATGAACTACCCGGTATGCCGCCTGATCGGGATATCGAGTTTGTGATTGAGTTGATACCCGGTACCGGACCTATAGCACAGAAACCGTACCGGATGAACCCGAAGGAGCTTGATGAGTTGAAGAAGCAGCTGGCGGACATGTTAAGGAAAGGTCTAATTCGCCCTAGTGCATCACCGTGGGGATCACCTCTCATTTTTGTGGACAAGCGGGACGGTTCCTCACGTCTATGTGTGGATTACCGTAAGTTGAATGATGTTACCATCAAGAACAAGTACCCGCTGCCCAAAATTGAAGACCTGTTTGACCAGCTAAATGGGGCAAGAATCTTCTCAAAGATCGATCTTCGTACTGGTTATCATCAGCTGAAGGTTCGTGAGACGGATATTCCAAAGACCGCCTTCACCACACGTTGCGGGTTGTATGAGTACACCGTGATGTCGTTCGGTCTAACCAATGCCCCCGCCTACTTCATGAATCTTATGAATAAGGTTTTCATGGAATGCTTGGACAAGTTTGTCGTGGTCTTCATTGAAGACATTCTTATTTACTCCAAGAGCGAAGCCGAACACGAAGAACATCTGAGGATTGTCCTCGGAACACTTCGACAGCATCAACTGTATGCCAAGTTCAGCAAGTGCCAATTCTGGCTGAAGGAGGTTGGATTTCTTGGACATGTAGTATCCGGAGGTGGAATCTCTGTAGACCCTGCTCTGGTTCAGTCTGTCGCTAATCGGGCTGCCCCGACCAATCAGACTGAAGTCAGATCTTTTCTGGGGTTAGCCGGATATTATCGCAAGTTTGTCCAAGAATTTTCCAGTATAGCCAGACCACTCACACAGTTGCTCAAGAAAGATAGCAAGTTCGTTTGGACGGACAAATGCGCTGAGAGTTTTCAAGAGCTAAAGAATCGATTGGTGACAGCCCCGGTACTCATCATGCCGGATGTCTCCAAGAGTTTCGATGTGTATTGTGATGCTTCTAAGCTTGGGCTTGGGAGCGTTCTCATGCAAGAAGGAAATGTCATCTCATTCATCACACGCCAGTTGAGACCTCATGAGATGAATTATCCTACCCATGACTTAGAGCTTGCTGTTGTTGTGCATGCTCTCAAATCATGGCGAGATTTCCTTATCGGAAAAAGGTGTGAAATATATACGGATCATAAGAGTTTGAAGTATATCTTCACACAGCGTGAACTCAATATGAGGCAACGCCGTTGGATAGAACTCATCAAAGATTATGATCTCAGTATTCACTATCACCCTGGAAAGGCAAATTTTGTTGCAGACGCTCTTAGTCGAGAGCCGGTCTCTCTGAATTCCATGATCCAGATCAGACAACCGGAGCTGTGGAAAGAACTTGACCAGCTTGGTATCGAGGTGGTCAGCTATGGCATGTTGGAAGCCATGGATGTTCAACCGACTCTAGTTGATCAAATCAAGGAAGCCCAGAAGGGCAAGAAGAGCATTGAAGGAATAAAAACCCGCATGGAGAAGGAAGGAGTTGCCGGTTTTACCATTGATTCTGATGGAGTCTTATGGTATAAAGAACGCATTTGTGTTCCGGCTGAATCAGAGTTAAAACAGACCATCATGACTGAGGCTCATGACACTTTGTACTCTATTCACCCTGGAGGAACCAAAATGTATCAAGATTTGAAGGAAAAGTTTTGGTGGCACGGAATGAAACGGGATATTCCCTCGTTTATAGCCAAGTGCCATATTTGTCAGCAAGTGAAGGCTGGACATCAGCGTCCCGCGGGCTTGTTACAGCCACTACAAGTTCCTGTTTGGAAGTGGGATGAAGTTGGGATGGACTTTATTACTGGATTACCGCGATCCAGTAGGAGGAATGATTCGATATGGGTAGTCGTTGACAGGCTCACCAAAGTTGCACACTTTATTCCTGTCAAGACCACATATCGGGGAGACCAGCTTGCTGATCTCTATATTTCTCGGATAGTCAGCCTACATGGAGTTCCCAGAAGGATTGTGTCAGATCGAGGATCACAGTTCACATCTCGATTCTGGAAAAAGTTCACGAAGCTTTGGGAACCAAGCTAGCTTTTAGCACAGCCTATCATCCACAGACTGATGGACAGACAGAGCGTGTGAACCAAATCTTGGAAGACATGCTCCGTGCTTGTGTTTTGTCCTATGGAGTTAAATGGGAGGACTGTCTGCCGTTCGCGGAGTTCTCCTACAATAACAGCTATCAGTCAAGCCTAGAGATGGCACCGTTTGAAGCACTTTATGGTCGTAAATGCCGTACCCCTCTGAACTGGACTGAAACAGGGGACAGTCAGATCTTTGGAGTTGATACTCTAAAGGCTGCGGAAGAGCAAGTGCATTTAATCAGTGACCGTCTTAAAGCCGCACAATCACGCCACAAGAGTTATGCAGACACAAAGCGTCGCGATGTCTCTTTCACTATCGGAGATTTCGTGTACCTCGTGTCACGCCACTCAAAAGGATGCAGCGTTTTCACGTCAAAGGAAAGCTCGCACCCCGATATATTGGCCCGTTTAAGATCCTAGCCCGTCGGGAGAGGTATCTTATCAACTGGAGCTACCCGAAGAGCTGTCAGCCTTTCACGATGTTTTTCACGTGTCATTGCTCCGGAAGTGTCTTCAAGTACCTGAGCAGAACCTCACTTACGAAGACATTGACTTCAAGACCATTGACCTCAACGATGATTTGACCTACCGTGATCGACCCCTGCGGATACTTGAGGAGAATGTTCGTGCTACCAGGAGGAATGCTTTCAAGTTCCTTAAGATTCAGTGGACGAATCATTCTGAGGAGGAAGCAACCTGGGAGCGTGAAGATTTTATCAGAAAAGAATTCCCTGGTTTCCTCAAAGACTAAACCCGCGAATCTCGGGACGAGATTCTTTTAAGGGGGGGAGGTCTGTCACACCCCAATTTTAGCACACTTGTTTTCACACAAGGAATCCAATTTTTGGAGCCAACAAAAACTTTTATGGTCCTTGTGTAATCCATCATGTTGTACTTGAGCTATGACTATCTATGCAAGCAAGCATTTTTATTTAAAAACAAACCACTTGTTTTTTGAGGTTCTGATCATCTTCAATTCTTTGCTATTTATGTAAACCTTGATACCCTAACTCAAAATCCAGGTGGCAATGTTAAAAACAACTCACATTTGATTATTGAGTCAAGTGGAGCAAATAAAACAAATGAATCAAAGTGAAAATCACAATTTTTCCCAAATAAAAACAAGCTTGAAAAACAAGCCTAGTAAGGGTTTTTCACCCTTGTTTTCATAATATAAAATTTCACATTGTGGGATTTTAAGTCATCAATGTGATCTTGAATATATATACTATAATTTGGATGACTTAGTGGAGATTTAGGAATCACAAAAACAATGTTTTGCTTGATGGTTTTATGCTAAGAAATAAGGCAGAAAAGTGCCCTTTTGGAAAACAGTGCAAACAGACCAACCAGCCATCTTTCCACTTATTTTTCACCAAGCAAATGTTACTCAAATTTAAATCTTTTTGTTGTTTCGGAAAGTACTAAAGATGCTTAACAGAACCATGCTTGGAAAACAAAAGTTAAATAATTTTAAAGGCCTGAAAACAACCCAACTTTCAGCTAACCCCTCTGTTTTTTCTTAACACTTAGTAGAATTTCAGAAACTGAATTTTTAACTGAATTTTGGATTCAGAACAGTGAACTCGAGCCTTTTTCACATGCTTATATCTTTTAGCTCAGTAATTCTTTTTGAACACGGTTTGGGGCTTCTAGAAGCTGGCCCCAACCACTCCCTGCTCTACTCATCAACTTGCTTCGAGTTTGACTAATGGGAGAGAGAGGGAGGTAACTTCAGGAGGGAGAGAAACGGGAGGGAAGGGATGGGCGCCTGACAGGCTGCGCCCTATCCCGAGCCACAGTGGCATTCTCCCGTGCACATCCCCGCCCTGGCACGATGCAAGTGGCCGTCGAGCACACCTAGGCGAGTTGGAACCTCCCACGGGCCCGGAAAGAGCACCCCTGGCCGTGCCAGAGCGTGCACGAGCTCGCCGCGGGCGCACGGACACGCCAGAGCGTGCACCACCGTCGCCAGCCCTATATAAACCGCCCCCGAGCCTCCAAACCAGTGCACCATCTCCCCCTCGACTCACTGTCACTCCCCAGACCCAGCCATGCTCCCGAGCTGCTCGCAATAGAGTGAATCGCCGGATTTCTTCCGCGGCCACCGCGGCAGCCCGAGGAGAAATACACCCTCCACAGACCACCGCAGCCTCCACCACTACCCTAGACGAACTCCCCCACCTCCGTAACCCCACCCTAAGCCACACCACCTCCCTCGT
Organism: Alopecurus myosuroides; assembly: GCA_028641055.1. Classification (NCBI taxonomy): domain Eukaryota; kingdom Viridiplantae; phylum Streptophyta; class Magnoliopsida; order Poales; family Poaceae; genus Alopecurus; species Alopecurus myosuroides. Next base: position 41,545,616 of record CM054058.1, on the reverse strand, counting down.
TTGCAGAGAAGCCGAGAACCTCGTCGGAGCCGCCGCAGGCACCCGAACACGTCACCGTCGATTGGAGTTGATCCGCGCTGTTGCTGCTATACCTCTACACTGCATCGACCACGTGTGACTTCCCCGACCACTTCCCTTGGCCCTGCACCCCCCCCTAGGTGAGCCTCGCTCGTCTCTCGCCGCCGGTTTCCATGAACCTCGCCGGAGAAGAAATAGAATAGGGAGAGAGAGAGGAGGGTGGCTGTGCGCCGTAGATCTCTGGATCTGCGGCCACGCTTAAACCGCGAAGCGGTACGCCCGTTCCCGAGCGTCGCGGAAGCGAGGCGGGCCACCGAGCGCAGTTGGGCCACGCCCTTGGTGTTGACTAGCCCACTGCGCTGGTTTTTTATTCTTTTTCAAACGATACAGATTTTGGCTGTTTACTTTAATCGAAAATGAAAATGTTAAACTCAACTATAAAATGTGCAAAAATTCACAGAGGTACCTGAACGAAATCTTGAACGATGGCAGCAAGCAAATCTGGTTTTGGATGAACTATGAACAAATGAAAAATCATGAACTGAGGACTGTCACTGAGAATGTTTAGGGCATAACTTTTTTATGGAATGTCTAAAATGATCAAACTAAAATTCCTAGGGTAGATCTTGACTAGATCTACCAATAGGGCTTGACCTCACCCCAAGGAGAGCTACCATTTTGAAATGGTATCCATTTTGGTAAAACACCAGTAGCATGTTCCATGAATTTTAGGATTTATTTTATAACACTTTTTGATGCAAATCCAATTGGATCTGTTATATATTAGATAGATATATGTATCCCTAGATTGGTGTAAATTTTTGAGCTCTAGAATTAAATTGGTGACAGATCTAAGAAAGTGCATGTTTCTGTTAAAAAATAAAGTGAATATTTTGAGTTTGTAAATCATTGTTTGATTATGCCAATCTGTTTTCTAGCAGGTATAAGTGGTATGTTGAGTGTTCTTAGATGGTTTTACTCACAGAAAGTCCTTGACAAAAATCCATGTTTGTTTAGTATTTGTTTGAGTATTAAAATGAGCATAGTAGAAATCTCTAGTTTCATTTCTTGAAATACTTGTGTGGTAAGGTTTTGCTAGATTTTTATCCTAGTTATAGGGATGTTTTTTACTTGGATCCAGTACCATTTTGGTACTGTTATTTACTTGTTTCATCCACTGTAAGCTACTTTGAATCTTTTAGGAATGCATGCATAGGTTTGATTAATTATTGTTAGTATTCATGGTTTGCACTAGAATGGCTAGTGCATTTTTGCACTATGGATTATTTGGTTTATACCAGATGAACCAGAGGCATAACACCTATCAAATGGCATGTAAAACATAGTGGGACACCCACTGGTTCCATACCATTTTGTTGAAAAACAAACTAGCTCAACTATCGTAGTTGTGGTAGTAGTAGTACATAATATTACTTCTATTCATGCATGTTTTGCGTGGGATATTTTAGGAGCTTGTATATTATTCTTATGAGTGTTTTTGCTTGCTGTATGTTGTGTTTGAGTCAAGTTGTTGGTTGGTAAGGTTCTGATAGGATGTTTTACTTTTCCTTTACGACGATAGAAAACGACGAGGACATAGTCGGGACAGGCGGGTACTACTACCATTCCTGTTGCGAGCAAGACCCGGATCCTCAGTACCTCCAAGGCAAGCCATCCTTAAAGCTTGTTGTTACATTCCCAATACCTTTATGCATTCTAATACTTCTGAAATTTTCAAAATTTGTTTGCTAAAACTATTTTATTGAGTGAATACTATTACTACTATTATATATATGTTATATATCACTTACCATTAGTCAACTTGGTGTTACCAAGCCCTTAGCCACTATAAGGTATATAAATACCGTCTTAAACCATAATCTTGAGTCCCTAAGTGGACCACTTTAAAATGTGCTTTTGCAAAACAGAGATGGTTCTACAAGGAGATGATGGTGGAAAGGCGGGACCTTGTTCAGCGAAGGAAAAACTGTGAAGGTGTTTTCAAATGTTTACAAAAGGCAATAACCCTAGTCTTCGCTGGACAACCAAGATGTACTGCCACTCTACCCCTATATGGGTATGGGGCCTATCTAGATGCTTGAACTTGTTAGTGTATGTTTTATTCCAAAATGCTATAGAGGAGCTGATTCTCTGAACCGAAGTGTCGCCAGGAGGGAGAAACGGGACATACACAGTGTGGGATTAATTTTCCCTCCGGATGCGACAGCTGGGCCTCCTGACTAGGCAAGGCGGGACCTGATGCCGGGGAGACAACCCACCTGAAGGAATAAGCGTATACTAGCTTGTGTCAGAGTGGACAGTTAGGATCAACTCTCTGGTGCTTGCATATCGCTGTGTCGATCCATGGGTGGTCCATGGCAGAGTTTTGGATCTAGTGGAATGTGTACCACCTCTGTAGAGTAAAACTATTCAGAATAGCCGAGCCCTCGGATATGGGCAGTTGAAAGGCCATGTAGCTAGTATTGTGCTGAGTTTTCAAAAGATGTTTTCAAAACAGAAGTGGTGTACCCGGAAGGTACCAATGAATTTTGGACATGTTGTTTCAAGAAGTTTTGCAAAGAAAAACTTTCTTTTTGTAAAACAAGTTTACAAAACCTCTTGTACATGCGATATCGACAAGAGAAAGAAAACTATATTATTTTCTTCTGAAGTATCTTCTTCAACATAGATACAGATTAATATGACTGCAACTATGATGTCATCTTACATGAACATCATTGGTAGCAAGCCCTATGTATGGCCTACCTATCTACCATATAAGCATGATGCATTTGTAAGTGTATAAAGGATGTCTTGTTGAGTACATTCAAATGTACTCATTTGGTTTCGCCCCTGGTATATACTTGCCAGACTTTGAGGAGGTACCATCTGAGGAGGATCACGAGGAGGAGTACTATTCCGACGACTACGCGAACTAGGCCCGGCTCCCGGTCAGCAGCCTGTTGGTGAAAGCTTGACATGGGATATCTACGTTTATCTTCCGCTGTTTAGATGTTGTAAGACTTTGCCTTCCCTGCGTGGCAGTAAATAAAGACTTGGTCATGTGATCATTGGCTTGTAAGACTACTTTCATTCGTGTAATGGATATTGTATCTGTGTACCACTTTCGTATGTTGTTCACGACTGATCTTCCTGGGATCGTGAATGTATGCATATGAGGGGTTCTGAACCTTCCGGTTTGGGGCGTCTACACTTGGCTTGATAAATGAAAGTCCCACGAGCCAATTTCTTGATCTCAAAGCTAAGGAAGAGTTTAAGCTCTCCCATCATGGACATCTCAAACCTTTCTTCCATAAGCTTAGAGAACTCATTATTGAAAGCTTGGTTAGTTCAGCCAAAGATAATATCGTCCACATAGAGTTGGCATATGAAAATCTCTCCCTTTACTCTCTTTGTGAAGAGAGTGGGGTTGATCTTCCCAACTTCAAAACCACGGACATCCAATAACTCTCTAAGGTGCTCATACTACGCACGTTGTGCTTGTTTAAGTCTAGAGCGCCTTATCGAGCTTGTAGACATGGTTAGGGCAGTTGAGGTTCTCGAACCCCGGAGGTAGCTTAACATATACCTCCTCTTTGAGTGGACCATTCAAGAAAGCACTATTGACATCCATTTGTTGCAATTTGAAATTATGCAAAGAATCATAAGCAAGGAGGATACGTATGGATTCAAGGGGAGCCACCAATCTTGCCTTGTTCCATATAACAATTCCATGCTCATCTTGCTTGTTCTTGAATATACACTTAGTGTCAATAACATTGTGGAAATCGGGCTTCTCAACTAATCTTCAAACCTTGTTGCGCTCAAAGTTATTGAGCTCATCATGCATAGCTTCAAGCCAATCGGAGTCCTCAAGAGCTTCAAACACTTTCTTTGGTTCCACCATAGATATGTGAGCATGATGTTCACTAAAAGGATCCAATTCCCTTCTTGTGGATCTTCTATTTTGAACATCTTCTAACACTTTGTTGTCTTGGGCATCAATTTGCTTCAAAACTCTTCTTATCCTTCTAGCGTGACGGGCTTTGATCTCCTCATTATTGCGAGGAGGAATCTCTTGATAATCTTGATCATTTGGGTCCCTGTCTTGGCCAACTTGGCCTTGATCATCATCATCATCATCATCATCATCAACTTCAACATGTTACTAGGGAAAAGCTTACCCCAGGCGAACAGAAAAGGCCTACCACATGCGCTAATTAGCCCAGGCACATCGCATTATGTGTTCGCCTGTGGTAGGTTTTGCTGCTATAAGCAATTCTCTAGTAGTGACATTTGCTTCAACTTTAGGAGGAGAGGATGAGGATGGTTGATCTTGGCCTTGACCTTGACTAGCATGAATGATAGGAGTGGTTGCATCTTCCATAGTAACCTGGTCAATAAGAGGAGGGTCTTCAACATGTTCTTGGTTAGGTGCATCACTTGGCTCCTTGGCTTGTTCTTCTATTGTAGAGGAGGCTCCACTTGAGTAGAACATATCCTTCTCGAGTCGCCATAAGGTGTCCCTCAATGGGGCAGAAAAATCCCACACCCATCCTTCCGATGGCTTCTTGAGGCATTTCAACATCTACATTAGAAACATGAAATTGCGCCACTTGGGAGCCATAATTTTCCTCGAAAACCACACTACAAGATTCTATGACAACCTGTGAGGCTTTGTCAAAGACTCTATAAGTGTGGGATTCAGGACTGTAACCAACAAATATACACGCAATAGTTTTGGATTGAAATTTAGACAACCTAACACCCTTGATCAAATCAAAGCACTTACAACCGAATACACAGAAATATGAGATGTTGGGATTGTTTCCGGTGAGGATCTCATATGGAGTCTTGTCCAAGCCCTTGCGGATGTTGAGGCGGTTGGAGGAGTGGCATGCGGTGGATATGGCCTCGGCCCATAAATATTGGGGAGAAGAATACTCCGCCAACATGGTCCTTGCCATATCCAAGAGAGTGCGATTCTTCCTTTTAGGAACACCATTTTATTGAGGAGTGTAAGTGGCAGAGTATTGATGACGAATGCCCTCATAACTAAGGAATTCATTCAAAGTGTAGTTCTTGAACTCCGAGCCATTATCACTCCTAATAGCCATTATTAGCACATTGTGTTGATGTTGCACTTGGTTGGAGAAGTCGATGATGGTTTTTTGAGTCTCACTCTTGCACTTGAAGAAATAAACCCAAGTGTATCTTGCCACCAAGACTTTACTCGGGCACGGCACCAAAGAGATCAACATGGAGAAGCTCCAAGATCCTCTTTGATGAGATAATGGTCTTGGCCTTGGGAGCGGCATCATGCATCTTTCCTGCAACACACGACCTACAAACACGATCTTTGGAAAAGGAAACATTTTCTTTTAGTCCGAGAATAAGGCCACCTTTGTGAAGACTTTGCAAAGTCCTCATGTTGACATGGGATAAGCGGCGATGCCACAACCACCCCACATCCGCCTTTCCGAAAATACACATTGATTGAGAGTTGGTAGACTTCGAAAATTCCACCACAAACAACTCATTTTCAACATGTCCCACGTCTGCAACGTTAAGAGTCTTGCTCCTCAAAAGGACCACAATATATTCATCAAAAAAGACGGAGAAACCCAATTTCCAAGAGAACGGACGGAAAGTAAATTGAAACCAAGGGATTCGACAAGCATGACGTTCACGATAGTAATATCGGGAGCAATCACAACCTTGCCGAACCGCGATACCTTAGACGAGGACGAGCCATTTAGACCCACCGGAAGCATAGTCCTGCAAGAGATCATTGACTATAGTTAGGACCCGAGGATGGTCCCTTCATGTTAGCAACAAGGGTCTTTGGAACCCAAATGGTATAGTCAATGTAACCCTCAATAGGACCAACATATTTAGCTTGCACAACACCATAATAATCAACATATAAGAAATGGTGTGGATTGTTAGTTCCCACAGAAATGCTACGAGTAGTGGAGTCCCTCATGACACCACCACTCGAGGCAACATTGTTAGCTTGAGCGGGAATGCTATGAGTAGTGTTGTCCCTAATGACAATACCACTCGAAGCACCATTGTTGGCCTTCTTCTTGCTCTTCTTCTTCTTGTTCTTCTTCTTGGCAACATAGCCAAGACCTTGCTTTCCCACTTGTGGCCTTGGAGAACTCAATTGTGGTCTAGCAACAACCACATTAGAGCTAGGGGAAACCACTTGTGGGATAGAGACCACAACCTCCTCAACTTGAGAGCCTTTGCCCTTGAGCCTTGCTAGCTCATCCTTCAGCCTAGCATTTTCCTCAATAATATTTGCATGATCACAAGAAGAAGTGAGGTGATAGGGTTGTCAAGTTGATTAAGTTGAGTTTGAAGTTGTTCATGCAACTCTTTGAGGGATGAGTGTTGGCTCTCCAAAGCTTTGTGAGCCTTGGTTAGCTTTTCAAACTCTTCGGTTAGTTTATCATGACCAACACCAAACTCAACCTTATCGTTTTTAGCGTTTTTATATTTATCAATTGCAAGGTCATGTTCCTTAGTGATATTAGAAACAAGTTAATTATGTGTTTATTTAATAGATTCAAGTTCCTCCTCAAGAGAAACTCTACCATCATGATCTTCCTCAAGAGTCATAGAGAGGGATGCTATTTCATCCGCATCCCTTCTTTCAATCTCACCTTTCTTATCAAGAGATTCATGGGCCTCTCCCAATTGGCTCATGAGATGATCGAAGTACTTCTTGGTCTCCCCTTGTATTTTAGACATAAAACGTTCCAGAGAGAGAATTTCATCTTCTACTCTAAGACTAGAAAGATTTTCTAGTTCACTTGGGGTCTTAGAGTTGGGAGAAGGTGAGACCTCCGAGGCCTTAGCCATGAAGCACTTTGAATTTGGGTGAGGATGATTTTCATTGGGGGACTCAAAGAGAGATGAAGACGATGGAGTAGAAGTAATAGCAAGAGTGGCCACTTCACTTGTGGTTTCTTCTTCTTCATCACTCCCGGAATCATACTCCTCTTGAGTTACTAGCACAAACTTGGTGGGAGACTTCTTGTTGAATGGTTTCTTCTTGAAATGAGGTTTCTTGTAATAAACCTTGGACTTGTCCTTGCGAATGAGCTTGCTACCATGGATTTCTCTATTTTCATAGGGACACTCCGCAATGAAGTGGTGCTTATCTTGACAATTGAAGCAAGACCTCACTCGTTGAGTCCCATCATTGCCATAGCGAGACTTGGTCTTCTCCTCCACATATGCCTTGGCCTTGGGAGGATTCCTCCAAAACTTTTGCACGGTGAGAGCAATGATTTCTTTGAGCACGGGATCATATTCTTGATCCTTCAATGGAGCCAACTCCTCATGTCACTCTTCATCATACTCAACCTCCCTTGAAACAACCTTGGTCTTCAAAGCAACCAATGCTCCTTTGTGCATTCCTATGGCCCTAGCACGGTTGTCAAGAGCATTTTTTGGTTTCCACTTGATAGGAGCACACCTCTTGCATAACTTGAGTTGAGGTTAACGAAGCAAAATCATGTCTTCCTTGAATCCTCTTTAAGTCCATGGGCTCAAATGGCATAAGAGCAATCATGTAATTCCTCTTGATCCAAGCATAATCAATGTACTTGGCACCAAAATTGTTGAATACGGTGGCAAGAGTCTTGAGCCTTCGGTACATGTCTTCATGGCTCTCTCCATCATGCATATAGAACCCTTCGGCCTCATTGCTCAAGGCATCATACCTATTCCTTTGCATGCTTTCATTGCCCACGAGCATGACGAAAAGAGCGTCCCATGTTTCCTTGGTGGTGGAATATTGTTGAAGATGAGGCATGTGGTTAGGGCCCACAGCTTGTTGAAGAATTGACAAGGCGGTGTAGTTGAGTTTACAATCTACGGCTTCTCTTGTTGTCAAGTTCTTGGGGTCATATGGTTTGTATCCATCTCGAGTGAACCTCCAAAGTTCTGTACAATAAGAGTTCAAGTGAGTTTCCATGTAATATTGCTATTCAGTAAAAGAGTATGCATCAATTTTAGGTGGATCTCCTCTAGGGATTATATGAGGATGTGGTACGGGAGGATCGGGAGAATAACGTCCTTTGACGGAGTGAAATTCTCCATCACCACTCGTACCATTTTCGATGGTGTTTTCAGCGGAAGCATCTTTAGGTAGATCACCATCTACCCCTTTCTTGGCGCCCTCCGGGTTTTCGTCCGGAGGAGATGAGCCGATGACCTCCGGTCCATTAGGTTTCATCAATTGCATCAAGACTTGACGCAATTCATCGATTTTGGTCTCCATTGATCAGATCAATGATTTTTTCAACTCATTGAGATCATCAATAGAGATATGCACCTCAGAAGCGGCGGTCACTGTATCATCGACCATACTTAAACTCTTAGGCGGTTAAGCCCGATAGAAGAGCCGAGGCTCTGATACCAATTGAAAGTAAAGTATGGGCACCTAGAGGGGGGGTGAATAGGTGCTACGACCAATTTTAATCTTTCATAGAGTTTAGGCTTGACACAAAGGTAATTCTCTAGATAATGCAACTAAGGTGAATTTACCTATATGACAAGGATAACAACAATCACAATGCAAGTACTAATAAAGGGAGAAGGGAACGAGGTAACTGATATAAAGCACATGGAGACACGATGTAATCCCGAGTTCCTCCTTGTTAAGGGAGTACGTCTCGTTGGAGGGGTCTGAGCTCGCCACGAAGGCCTACTCAACAACACAAAGACCTGACCCTATTCTCCGATGAACCCCGCCACAAAGGCCTAGTCCACCTTCCACTATTGATCCCCTTTGAGGCGGGAATCGAATCCTTTACAAACAACTTGGGGAACACACCCACAACCAAATTGGGGGCTCCAAAAAATATTGAATCACCAAGAGTAGCAAGATAACTAAGTTCTCCACAAGAGGAAACCCTAGTCTAGATCCCTCAATCTAGAGAGGCGGAAATGAAGAACGGCTCGGTCAAGATGTAGATAGGATCCTTCTCCTTCAATCCTCCAAAGATCTCAAGTTTGGTGGGAGGGATTGGGAGTTATTGCGGATTTGGTGAGCTCTTAAATGCTATTCAATGCCAAGGGGAAGAACTGGATCTCAATGAGGAAGAGGAGGGGTATTTATACCCCCTCCTCAAATCTAGCCGTTTGGCTAGAAAACACGTACCGGAATATCCAGTCCAAGTTTGGACCGGAATATCCGGTTGGGATATTTCCTCAGATGTTCTCGAGTTCGTTGACTAAAACCGGATTATCTGGTTGCCTCTAAATAATCCTGTTGGCTTCTGTCTTGCATAGGCAACTGAACCGGATATTCCGGCTGCTCCGGAATAATCCAGCACAAATAATCCGGTTAGCTTCTGTGAGTTTCATCTCCAGTCCTTAGCCTATTTTTGAGCAAAAACTCCACAACCGGAATATCCGGTACGATATGAATAATTCGGTACCAATATTCCGGCTCATCTCTGTGCCAAAACTGGACGCAAACTATCTGAACCGGAATATCCGGTTTCCCATAATAATCCGGTTAGAATAATCCGGTTGCTCACTGGCACAAATCACTTATCCCCATCTTCACCGGTCTTTTCGGTGATCGATGCCAATGTTAAGTATAACACCTGCACACTAAACACCTCGATAAATAATGTACTTAGTATTGTTAAATAACACACAAAACACCGGGAAAACGAAATGCACTTTCAGGAAGCTGGTTTTGATGAATATAATATTTCTAGTCCCCCAAGCACGGAGGAACAAATCTACTTTGATGATACTTTGCCTCCAATATATGATGATTATATTGATTGTGGTATTCTAGTTCCACCTACTATTGAGGAGAAAATTAATTATGATAACAATTTGCCTCCTATATTTGATGATTATGGTGATGAGAATAATAATGATAGCTATTTTGTTGAATTTTCTCCGACTACTATTAGTAAGAATGACTATGCTTATGTGGAGAGTAATAATTCTTTTATGCATGTGGCTCATGATAAGAATGTTTTATGTGATAGTTATATTGTTAATTTTATTCATGATTCTACTGAAAGTTATTATGAGATAGGGAAGCATAATTTTATGCATCTCAACAATATCAAGTTTACCCTTTTTATGTTGAAATTTCTGAAGTTGCACTTCTTTTGTCTTCCTATGCTAGCCGCTTTGTGCTTTATTGACCTGTTTTTCTACAAGATTATTTTTCATAGGAAGTGGGTTAGACTTAAATTTGTTTCAGATTTGCTTGTTGACACTCTCTTTTGGTTCAATTCATATTTCTTATGTGAGCATCTTCTCAAATTATAATGCCTAGCTAAAAGGCGTTAAAGAAAAGCACTTCTTAGGAGATAACCCATGGTTATTTTTTTTATTTTTTTTTTCTATGTTTTCTTTGAGTCAGGGTGTTGTATACTTCTGTAGCAACTCCTTTGTATCTTTATTTTCATGTATTAGTTGTTCCAAGTAAAGTTTCTAGCGAAAAGTGGAGTTAGTTTTGGATTTCTGCGCAGAAAACAGATTTCTTCTGTCCACCGTAAAAAATCATTTTGTGCTTATTCCTCAGCTAATTCCGAAACTTTTTCGTTGTTTAAGTTTTTCAATCTGAGCAACGTAAGTGCCCCGAAAAAATTCGTCTTACAGACTTTTCTGGTTTTGGCAGATTCTGCCATTTTTCTTGCATTTGCTCTTTTACGATGTCAAGTGGATTTATTTGCTTCACAAAACATCAGTGGCTGTAGCTAATGTTTAAAAGTATCAATAGAACTTGTGCCCATACATAACCCATGAATTTTTTATTGTTGCACTTACCCTCTAATGCGAATTACTCTTTGAGTGTGGTGTGAAGAGTTTTCAAGGGTCAAGAAAAGAGGGTGATATAATGTGATCAAGAAGAGTGCAAGGTAAAAGCTTGGGGATTCCCCCGTGGTTAATCCCAGAAAATTCTAAGAAGACTCAAGAGTCTAAGCTTGGGGATGCCCAAGGCATCCCCTTCTTCATCAACAATTTATCAGGTCACTTCTAGTGAAACTATATTTTTATTCGGTGACATCATATGAATTTTACTTGGAGCGTCTGTTATTTTTGCTTCTAGTTTGTTTATTTTTATTTGCTGTAGTTTATGGTGTGATCCTATCATACTTGTTTTGGAGAGATACACGCTCCGTTTTCATTTCTTAGAACACTCTAGTTTCCATTTTCATTGTTCTGTGAGTGTTCCCTTTTTGCTAGAACTTCGTTTAGCCCTTGTTTTCATGCATCTCTTATTAAGAGCTATTAGTTTTAGTAGAGTAGTGTTAGTAATCTCTTGTTTCATTTCAATATTATTTGGAGAGTTTTTGTTGTTTGGTGTTTGATGGAAATAGAAAATTCTACATGTCGTAGATGGTAAAACGAAAAAGCTTGATTCTTCTTGTAGATCACTAAACCGTTTCACTTGATTATTTGTTGTTGTTTTGAGATATTGACATGCTTAATGGTAAAATTGCTGGTTTATTAAAGAAAAACAATTAATGGTTGATCTTAAAGCTTGAAACAGTGCCACACTCAAATACCCGGTTGATAGGATAATGGTATATGACTTCCTTTGCTGATAGCAATCGTAATGGCTTTTTGTTACGCGCTACGGTCGGGGTAGCCAACAGTGACTTGTCACTTCCACATACCCTCTTGGGGTGATTTTCATTATGCCTTGTAATATCATGATTTTAATTGTAATCTTTTAACTTGAGAGTTCAATGTTGCGGTTTTCTGGCACTTCCAACATCCATATTTGCTAGCCTCTTCAGTACTGTGCATTGCTCATTCTCACATTGAGAGTTGGTGCAAACTTTGCCAGTGCATCCAAAACCAGTGGGAGAACTACTATCATCATTATTGCCATACAACATCCATCATCATTATGTTACTTGTCATGCTTCATCAGAGATATTTTAGTTTTAGTTACATACTGCTACACTGGCAGGAGCATTTAGTTTTATATACATCAGAGATATTTTAGTTTGAGTTATGAGTACTAAAAGTGTGATGATTCATTGTAAAATAGAGTGTTGCCCCTACTAGTGAGGTTATATATTAAAAAAGAACGAGATTTTTTTCATATTATGACTTGCATAACTATGTGGGGTGAGCACTACTATCATTTATTCCACACTTGTGCTTGGTTAGCAACATTACTTCAGTTTGGAGAGATTTTTCATATTATGACTTGCATAACTATGTGGGGAACTTACATTATAGAACTTTCTTGTATATTCCAATGATGAGCCTCCTCAAAAGGGCTCTAGGTCTTCCTGAGCAAGCAGGTTGGATGCACCGCCACTAGTTCTATTGGACTATTAGAGAGCTTTAATACACTTATTGCTCTTGTGCATCCGTTGTGTGGCAATCAGTACTCCTTGCATAACTTCGATTATAAGACTTCCTCTTGTCTAATGATCACTTTCAGTTGTGTGATACTTTCTTCCATTGACCATCCAAACCCCCCATAATTTTCTTTTAGCCATAACATCCTGGTGTTGGTATCAGGGACCAATACAGAACACTTGCTTGTTTTGAGTGCACAATTAATTGAATGGTTTTCCTACGTGCATATTGTGGTCACTTGACTTGATCCTAATAGGAGTTGTTGTAAGAGTTTGATACCTTGGATGATTATAGTGTTGTTCTTGAAGCTTAAATCATCTTTAATATACTTTGCACAGTGGATTGTCTTTTAGTATTGATTCATTGAAAAGTTTTACTTTATTTTTCCTAATGGATTATACATTATTCTATTTGACATAAACTATAAATCACAACCTTTATTCATTTCATCCTAGTTTACATGATTTACATTACTATGATGATCAATTTTATGTTGGTAGCATGTCACCTTAGAAATTTTGTGTTTTTATTGTTTACCTACTCGAGGAAGAGTAGGAACTAAGCTTGGGGATTATGATACGTCATAAACGTATCCTTAATTTATGATGTTCTATGTTGTTTTAATGTTATTTCCTACATGTTTTCCTTACACTTTATGTCATTTTTATCTATTTCCCGGGACTATAGTATTGACAAGATGCCATAGAACCAGTTCATGTTTTATGTTGTTTTTAGTCTCAGAAAAGTTGTTTCGGAAATATTCTCGGAATTGGACGATTCAAAATCCAGAATTCTTACAAGTCCCTGAGGGTCAAGGAAGTTTGAAGGAGACCCGAAGGGGTGCCCCGAAACCCCCACACCAAGCTTGGGTGCGGGTGGACCCCTGGCCGAGCCTGGGGGTGGTGTGGGCCCCTCGGGCGCTGATGTCTACACACGCTTCTATTCTTGTAGACAATATTGGGTCTCCAAGTGTGGAGGTTTGTAGAACAGCAACAAGTTTCCCTTAAGTGGATGACCCAAGGTTTATCGAACTCAGGGAGGTAGAGGTCAAAGATATCACTCTCAAGAAACCCTGCAATAAAGATACAAGAAGTCTCTTGTGTCGCCACACACCTAATACAATTGTCATGTGTATAGGTGCACTAGTTCGGCGAAGAGAGAGTAAAATGCAAGTAATATGGATGATAATAAGTGATAAATAGCAATCTGAAATAAAAATGGTAGCAAGCCCATATGTAGTAGAACAAGCGGAAAACGGTGTTTCAATGCTTGGAAATAAGGCCTAGGGATTCTACTTTCACTAGAGGACACTCTCAACAATGATCACATAAATGAATAACTAGATAACTTCTCTCACTATGCTACTCTTAACCCTCTCCGGTTGGATAACGAACACTAATCATTGCGTAGCGCTGCAAAAAGAATTCCTTAAAGTAAGCATTCCCATGTCTAGTTAACCCCACGCTGTCACTATGAGCGCCCTAGAAGGTACTAGACAAACACCACAATTCATAGAGGAGACAGACACGATGTGCACACTGTCACCTTCACACCGCGATACAAGTTGACTCCAAGTACATATTAATAAAGCACTTGAGTAGCAAAAGATGAAGAGTAACATCTACGAATTCAAATATATTACAAAGCTCATGATCACATATAGATCACACGATGGGAGAGAGAGATGAAGCACATAGCTACCGGTAGAGCCCTCAACCTCGGGGGAGAACTACTCCCTCCTCATCATAGGAGACAGCGACGGCGATGGTGATGGCGGTGGACTCGATGGAGATTGTTCCTGGGGCACTTCCCCGTCCCGGTAGGGTGCTAGAACAAAGATCTATCCCCCGAAACTTGTCGGTGGCGGCGGCGGAGCTACGGATGTATTTTGTGGAAAAAGTCGATCTTCTTAGGGCTTTCCCTCAGGGGAGAATATATAGGCGAAAGGGCGATGCCGGGGGGTGCCCAGGGGGCTCACACCCCTAGGTGGTGCGACCATGGGGGACCCACGCCAACCCATGGTGTGGCCACCCTGTGGCCCCCCTCCGGGGCTCGTCAGGACTTATGGAAGCTTCCGAGACTTTTAAGACTTCTGGATTTCGAATTTGCCAATTCCGAGAATATTTCCAGAAAAACTTTTCTGAAACTAAAAACAGCAGAAAACAGGGAACTGGCTCTGTGGAATCTTATTAATAGGTTAGTCCCGGAAAACGTGTAAAAATGCTATAAATAAGGGAGAAAACATGTAGTAATTGGCATAATATCATCATGGAGCATCAGAAATTATAGATACGTTGGAGACGTAGCAAGCATCCCCAAGCTTAGTTTGTACTCGTCCTCGAGTAGGTAAACGATAAAACAAAATAATTTCTAAGGTGACATGCTACTAACATAAACTTGATCATTATAATGTAAAAGCAGAGGTAAGCTGAGATCATAAAACTTTAAACACAAACATGATAAATAGAGCTTTAATAATAAAGCATAGCAATCACTTTGCATCATGAAGAGTATCTCAAATAAAGGATCGTGGATAATAATGCTAAGAAATATAAACGTTTGTTTCAGGTATAGAGAAAGCATGTCAAAGTGGTATTTTGCCAGTCCTTAAGAGTGGGACAAAAATTAAATGCCAGGAAATCTTCAAAGCTCATGAGGAAGACTAGAACAAATAATTTAAGAACAAATAATATCATATTATGAAGCAATTATTGATGTTTATGGGACAAATGCACATAGAACTCAGAATGGCAAAAATGCTCTCTCGACTGTGCATAAAGTTAGAAGATGGAGACTCAACATAAAAGTAAAGAAAGGCCCTTCGCAGAGGGAAGCATGGACCACTCGTGAGCTAGAGCTTTTACTTTATTAAACAGAGATATTAAAAGTGTGACACTCCTCACATCCATCTTTCACAAACAATGGCTAACCGAATCCTCAGGGCCTGCCAACAATCACATACCGTGGAGGAGTGTCTATATTTTAGCAGAGGTGTATGTTAATGTCAACGAATGGTAAACAGACAATACAGTACGTCACAAGCTAACTGGATTCACAAGAGAGACTCCCATTGTGAAGGACGCAACTGGTGTAGAAGGTCATCCCTCTTTCTCTTTTGTTTACACAATGATGCTTTGACTGGTAGATCAGGGGAAAAATAGTGAAGAGAATTTGTTTGTATTAATTTGGGGTTGGGCACCCCGCTGCCAGCTCTTCTATCATTTGAAAAAGCGGATGAAGCCACTAGTCCAGGGTGTGAATCCAATCAACAAGTGAGATAAAGATTCTCTATTGACGTCCTCATGAGCAAAAACAAGAACACAAAACAGGAGTAGTTTTGAAAGTTTTAAAGGTAACACAAGAGAAATTTACTTTGAGTGGCAGTGAAATACCACATGTAGGTAGGTATGGTGTACAAAATGGGAAAAACTTTAGTTTAAAGGAGTTTGGATGCACGAGTAGAATTCCATACTCAGTACCGGTGGAGTCTAGCAAAAGACTGGGAGCGACAAATCAAGAGAGACTAAGAGCCATAATCATGCATAGCGACATAAACATCATTAATTAAAGCATCAGCGGCATCACAAGTTCAAAAACTAAATGGTCATGGAGGCTATTCGTGACTGGTTCATAGTCATAAACATGGTGTGAGCATCCGCCAAGTCAACCAAATAGAACATTCGAAAGAGAATACCATAAATTTATGCTTTACTATGACAAGAACAACTCATGAATATTTCAATGGCATATTAAACACTCTCAGCTATTTGAGGCTATTCATGATACTCAATAACCATAAGGCTTTAAAACTAAAATCAAATTTAGCATGGCATGAAAAAGTTCTAGCCACAGTCTATACAAGCTTCTACGTGCACCGTTATAAATTCTACTTAAAGCAGCAGTTTCTTTTCCCAACAAGCGCCATACAAGCAATGCTTTAACAAAAATTCTATACATGCTACAGCAAGCAAACATGAGAGTACTCACATAACACTACTAACACCAACATCTCTGAATAAGATATGCATGAAAACAAAGGCTAAACGCAGTACTAGCAAAAAGTGAACACTCACAGAACAATAAGAATGAAAACTAGAGTGTTCTAAGCAATGAAAACGGAGCGTATCTCTCTCCCACACAAGTATGATAGGATCCAACTATTTATTATATCAAAGAAAACTACACAAACTGAAAGAAAAAAAAGATGCTCCAAGTAAAGCACATAAAATGTGACCGAATAAAAATATAGTTTCACTAGAAGTGACCTGATAAATTGTTGATGAAGAAGGGGATGCCTTGGGAATCCCAAGCTTAGACTCTTGATTATTCTTGGAATTTTCTGGGATGTACCTCCGGGGCATCCCCAATATTAGGCTCTTCACTCTTCTTAATCACGTCACATCATCCTCTTCTCTTGACCCTTGAAAACTTCCTTCACACGAAAATTCTCACAATCTTCATTAGCAATGTTAGTGCAATCGAAATAATAAACTCACATGGTTCAGTTTCAACACAAGCCTGGCACTCAAAAACACATTAGCTACTGTTACAAGTTCTTTTAAAACTATTTTTCTCAAAAGAACACCAAAAGAAAGAGATTAATATGCAAATGCAATTATTGGCAGAAATCTGCCAAAACAGGACAGCAGGTAAAGATGATTTTTTTTAGAAAATCTTCTGTTGCTCAAATCAAAAATTGGTTAACTAAGAAAAGTTGAGGAATTAGCGTAGGAATAAGCAAAAAATAATTCAGATCATTCTGATCTTCCAGGATTTTATACGATGTTTTACGGTGGACGGCAGAAATCTGTTTTCTGCGCAGATATCCGAAAACCAACTCCAACTTTCGTCAGGAACTTTACTTGGCACTACTAAAACATGAAAAGAAAGATACAAAGTAGTTGGTACAGAAGTATACAACACCTCGACTCAAAGAAAACAGATAAAAACAGTGCAAAAATAAAAACATGGGTTATCTCCCAAGAAGTGCTTTTCTTTAAAACCTTTTAGCTAGGCATGATAATTTGAGAAGATGCTCACATGAGAAATATGAATTGAAGCAAAAGAGAGCATCAAGAAGCAAATGTAAAAAAAAAGTCTAACCCACTTCCTATGAAAAATAATCTTGTAGAAAAACAAGTCATGAAAACACAAAGCAACAAGCATAGGAAAGCAAAACAAGTGCAACTTCATAATTTTCAACATAAAGAGGGGAAACTTGATATAGTTGAGATGCATAAAATTATGTTCCCCTATCTCATAATAAATTTCATTAGCATCATGAATAAAATTAATAATGTAACTATCACATATAACATTCTTATCATGAGCCACATGCATACAAGAATTATTACTCTCCACATAAGCAAAGTCATTCTTATTAATAGTAGTGGGAGCAAATTCAACAAAATAGCTATCATTATTATTCTCGTCACCAGAATCATTAAATATAGGAGGCATATTGCAATCATAATTAATATTTTCCTCTATTGTAGGTGGACTGAAAACATCATATTCATCATTGTAAACAGGTGGAACTAGAATACCACAATCATTATAATCATCATATATTGGAGGCAAAGTATCATCAAAGTAAATTTGTTCCTCTATGCTTGGGGGACTAAAAATATAATATTCATCAAGACTAGCTTCCCCAAGATTAGAGTTTTCCATAGCATTATAAATAATGGTGTTCAAAGCATTCATACTAATAACATTGCTATTAGCATGCAAATAAAGTTCCATAGGTTTTTTAATTTCCTCTTCAAACACTTCATGTCCTAACTCAAGATAAATATTATAAATCTCTCTCATATGTTTGTTATTTTCCATTAAGACTAACTAGTAAAAATAAAAACATGCAACAAGTGAAAACAAGCCTAGCTAGTGAAAATAAAAACAAGAAACAAAAAGATATAATTGCGGAATCTAAAGGAAATAACTTCGAGCACTCACACCCGAGGATGTGAGTATCTTTTACCTTACCTCCCCGGCAACGGCGCAAGAAAAGAGCTTGATGTCTACGCACTCTTCTATTCTTGTAGACAGTGTTGGGCCTCCAAGTGCGGAGGTTTGTAGAACAACAGCAAGTTTCCCTTAAGTGGATCACCCAAGGTTTATCGAACTCAGGGAGGTAGAGGTCAAAGATATCCCTCTCAAGCAACCCTGCAATCAAGATACAAGAAGTATCTTGTGTCCCCAACACACCTAATACAATTGTCAGTTGTATAGGTGCACTAGTTTGGCGAAGAAAGAGTAAAATGCAAGTAATATGGATGATAATAAGTGATAGTAGTAATCTGAAATAAAAATGGCAGCAAGCAAACATGTAGCAGAACAGGCAGAAAACAGTGTTTCAATACTTGAAAATAAGGCCTAGGGCTCCTACTTTCACTAGAGGACACTCTCAACAATGATCACATAAATGAATAACTAGATAACTTCTCTCACTATGCTACTCTTGACCCTCTCCAGTTGGATAACGAACACTAATAATTGCGTAGGGCTGCAAAAAGCATTCCTTAAAGTAAGCATTCCCATGTCTAGTTAACCCCACGCTGTCACTATGAGCGCCCTAGAAGGTACTAGACAAACACCACAATTCATAGAGGAGACACACAAGATGTGCACACTGTCACCTTCACACTGTGATACAAGGTGACTCCAAAGTTCATATTAATAAAGCACTTGAGTAGCAAAAGATGAAGAGTAACATCTACGAATTAAAATATATTACAAAGCTCATGATCACATATAGATCACACCATGGGAGAGAGAGATGAACCACATAACTACTGGTAGAGCCCTCAGCCTCGGGGGAAAACTACTCCCTCCTCTACATAGGAGATAGCAACGGTGATGGAGATGGCGGTGGAGTCGATGGAGATGGTTCCGGGGGCACTTTCCCGTCCCAGCAGGGTGCCAGAACAAAGATCTATCCCCCGAAACTTGTCAATAGATAGGCGAAAGGGCGATGCCGGGGGGTGGCCAGGGGGCCCACACCTCTAGGTGGCGCGGCCAGAGGGGACCCACGCCACTCCATGGTGTTGCCACCCTGTGGCCCCCCTCCGGGGCTCTTCGGGACTTCTGGAAGCTTCTAGGACTTTTAAGACATCTGGCTTTCAAATTTTCCAATTCCGAGAATATTTCCAGAACAACTTTTTTTAAACTAAAAACAACAGAAAACAGAGAACTGGCTCTATGGCATTTTGTTAATAGGTTAGTCCCGGAAAATGTGTAAAAATGTTATAAATAAGGGAGGAAACATGTAGAAATATGCATAATATCATCATGGAGCATCAGAAATTGTAGATACATTGGAGACGTCTCAGGAGCACACCGCCATCTCCCTTTCGCCTATATATGCCCCCCTTCCCTGATGCATCAACCCTAGATCAATCGGCCTTTACGACCAAAAACATCCGTAGCTCCGTCGTCGCCGCTGACAAGTTTCGAGGGACAGAAATCTCTGTTCCGGCACCTTGCCGGGACAGGGAAGTGCTCCAGGAACCATCTCCATCGACTCCACTGCCATTTTCATCACCGTTGTTGTCTCCTATGATGAGGAGGGAGTAGTTCTCGCCCGGGGATGAGGGCTCTACCAGTAGCTATGTGTCTCATCTCTCTTTCCTATGGTGTGATGTTTATGTGATCATGAGCTTTGTAATCTAGTTGAATATGTAGATGTACTCTTCATCTGTTATGCAACTCAAGTGGTTTTGTTATCTCTGTAGACACTTTGATCAGGGTGTAAAGGTGATAGTGTGTGCACCGTGTGGTTTAGCATGATATTTATATCTTATGTTGGATGACCCTATGAAATTGTGGTGTTTGTCTAGCACCTTCTAGGGAGCTCATAGTGACAGCATGGGGTTAACTAGATACAGGAATGCGACTTTAAGGTGTGCTTCGTACCCCTACGCAATGAGTTGGTGTTTGTTATTCAACCGGAGAGTGGTTCTGAGTAGCATACTTAAGAGAGATATTTATGCATTCAATTATTTATTATTGTTGAGAGTGTTCATTAATGAAAGTATGATCCATAAGCCGTGTTTCTACGCATTGATATACCATTTACAATTAGTTCTGCTACATGTTTGCTTGCTGCCTGATGACCCAGAAGTATAGGGGGTGTATCGTAGTACTTTCGATAAATAAGAGTGCCGAACCCAACGAGGAGCAGAAGGTGTTGACAAGCAGTTTCGGTGAAGGAATCTAAACTACTTATAAAAGAGCAAACTTCGTAGATACAATTAATCCCAGCCATCAAGTTATCAAAATCCAACAGCCCAAATTGCTTCAATGTTGAGCACCTGTGCGGATAGATGTCCTATATCAACACGTGCACATACATGAAGCCGACAAAGCAAAAGACCAAGCTTAGGAGTACACGACACAAAAGCTGGTCTCCGGAGTCAATAGATGAATTTGGAAACCAATCGGACACTGAAAAAATAATCACCCATGCTTAGAAAGTACACGGCACAAAAGCTCATCTCCGGAGTCAATAGATGAATTTGGAAGCCAATCGGACATTGATCCAGGGTCCAGTACGGAATAAAAGAATCACCGAAGCTTAGGAAGTACACGGCACCAGCGCTCAACTCCGGACTCAATAGAAGACCGTCAACAACGCTAGCTTGCAACAGAATATCGCAGGAACACAAGGCTTGATGTTGAAGACTCGGATGTTGGGTATACAAAAGATAAAACTCCTGTTAATACAGCCATGGGCATGACGTAAATCTGCATCCAATCTTTTGATCTGGATGACGATGGCAACGTCGCAGAACTCGGGGGAGACTGGTCGAGGCCCCGGCAATGGGTCAGTGCGCGTCTGTTGTGAGACCCAGATGCCTAGGCAGCGCCATCGCGGCCTGACGACGTCTGCGCCGACAAGGCCACTCTGCTGTGAGATGCTGATGCCCAGCGTGGCTGACGACGTCCGCGCCGACGAGCGCACCCTGCCGTGAGACTGCGACGGCCACCGCGACTATGCAGTCGAAGCTGACGCGGGCAGCGCCATCGCGGCATGACGATGTCTGCGCCAACAAGGGCACTCTGCTGTGAGACACCGACGTCCAGCGCGCCTGCACCATCACGGCTGACAATGTCCGCGCCGACGAGCGTACCCTGCCGTGAGACTCCGATGGCCACCGCGGCTGCGCAGTCGCAGCTGACGACGTCAGCGCCGATGAACTCCTCGCAACTCAGGTGCAGTCTCGATTGCCAACCTTGGAACATGAACAACATTATCCTATTGAATGCTCACATTGCCTTTATAGAACGATTACACGATTAATTTTCATGCAAAATGAAGCAAGCAACCGGTAAAGACTGATGCTCATACTTCTACCTACTGGCAGATAACAACCTTTAATCAAACTAGCACAATGCCCGTGCTTTGCTACGGAATAAACGAAAATTCCATTAATAAGTTTTGTCGTAGGCCTAGGTTGTCGTGGTCGTGTCAGCCCCCCCCCCCTCCCCAAAAAGTTGCGAGCGGTGTGACGTAATCAGGTGCTTGTCGAGGTGTGCTTAAAGTAGTCGGTTGGTGCTTGATGACAATCGGTGCTGGTGTCAAAGTAGAAGGTGATTGATAGGCTTATGTCGAGTGTGGGGATCGTCTGGTGGTACCGTTGGTAGTGCCGGGGATGGTTAGTGTTGTCTCGGGTATCCCGTTGTGGTTTGAAGGGCAACGCCTTACTTCCAAGAGGTGGCGAGGGGAAGTACGAGACGGTCGTAGAAATCATGATGTGGTCGATGGGCCCGAAAACGAACAATGAACCAGCGAGAACTCCAACCGATGGTGCGGCGAGAGCCGCTTGGATACCCGCGGACATGGGGTGGGGGACGTCTCCCGCTCTCTATGGGGTCCTATCGGTTACTTACCCGACTTGGAGTGGGTGATGCCCCAGCGAGGCAAGAGGTGGTTTCGACTCTTGGACAACAACACATTTACACCACTTGGACCACGCGTGGCATGGCAACATGGATGGGGTTGGCAAGGCTACGTCGTGGTCGACGACCAACGAACGGGAAACCGGCCCATGACCGACCGACATATAAATAAGCTTCTCGTATATCGCCATGGTTTAGCTCTCACTCATGCAGGTATACGGTGACCAGTTGCTAGCGTCGTATTCACTTCATCACCTAAATAGGTTGGAACACGTAGGCAAGTAACAACACATGAGTCGGCTGGGTACGTGTGAGTGGCTTGTTCTTCGTTGTTTTTCCCTAGCTGCTAGCGGGTGGAGATAGGGAGCAAGCGGTGGAGCGCGAATCAGATAGGAGATGGAGTACCACGACCTGCGCGACCCGGACCTGGTTCTGAGGACGCAGTGCCCTCCCGCCCCGTCCGCTAGCCGCTGAAGGTAGAGGATGGACTCAAGGAGCGGTTCATTTTTTCAGCCTCCGCTAGCTATTGAAGGTAGAAGATGGACTGAGGCAGCGGTTTTTTTTCCATCTATAGTCGATTGCTTTTGCTTTTTTTACCGAGTGCTTTATATCGTGAGTTCACCACATTATACTCGTGTGCGCTTCAATGGATATTTACTGGGCGGTCCACACCAAACGATCACCATTGATCGGGCAAAGTCACACTAGCGATGGACACTTGCTTAATTTTCGTGGATAATCCCTTAATAGTAGTACTAAAAATTGGACGGATAATTGGGTTAGTTGAGGTGGAGATTGTTTGTTAGCGCATGCATGCGGTGTGTTAGTTAGTTCCGTGTGTATACGAGGAGAGAGAAGTGGAGTGGATATTGTTTGTTAGTGCATGCATGCATGTTAGTTAGTTCTCGTGTGTATACGAGGAGAGAGAGAAGTGGAGTGGCATTTGTCCCGTTATTTTTTAGATGTGGGACACCGTCTCATTGCCACTGTAACCTTAATAGTAAAGATTTACATTCTGAGCTACTGGCAGCTACTAAATACTGTACAGTACATAGGGGACATCTCTAAAAATATAAGGACTACGGACTACCACATATTTCATTTTTCCTGCATATGGTGAAGACCTAGAAATATATTTGATTACTGCAGAACTATTTTATGGTGCACCGTGCAAGCACCCCTGTGTTAAAAGTAAACTACCACCATACCAAGCCCACGTGGTTATTATTTTTCTGCTGTTTCAAGGTGTAATAGTAATTTCCATCTTTGGCACCGCTGAAACTATCTCGAGCAATGTAATTGCATCTTGTCAGAAATAAGAACACGAATTAGCTAAAACATTCAGAATTACATGTAAGAATGTTCATACCAATCAAGACTAATGAAATATGCTTTATTTGTATGGCATTATATAGAGATATTTTGTAAACTCAATGTGAATAAATACAAAAATGTTCCAGCTTAGATAACAAGATTTGTGATTATTAGATAAAGCTTATGCATAATAGCTAAAACAGCCGAGGCCTGGGCATGTGGAGCCGGCCACGCGAGGCATGGGGCTGTGCCTATGCGGCGGCGTTAAGGCGTGATCAACAGCATCAGAGAAAGCCAAATGGAGTAGATTGGGGAACGACACAATAGCAGTCGCGGGCGTGGTGTGGAGGGGCGTAGACCATCCACTCTGGTCTCTATATCATGCCGTACTTGGGTCACAAAGTGAGACCCACGGCCCGCCCAACCCACCAGAGCACGTCGTCCTCGCCGGCCGGGGAGGTCGGTTCTACAGAGACCTCCAGCGCTTGGGTGTTGTCCGCGGTCGTAGATCTGGTGGATACGAAGTTTGCGCCTCTGCCACCGCCGGCGGAGAGCCATGAGATGGGTGGCCATTCCGGCAGCGGTGGGGAGCAGGGAAGGGGGAGTTCGTCGCGGCACTGGCGGGGAAGGGCGGTTCTCGCTGGAGTGGCGGTCAGAAGGGGAGGGGAAGGGTCTTCGCGCCGACAGCGGGGAGTGAAGAGGGTGGCGCCGCTGCTTGTATTCCAGTGCGAGAGGGAGACAGTGGAGAAGTTTTTTTTTATCTAGAATGAGGAATATGAGAGTGTCCACGCCTTCATGGTGTGTGTCCTCGACCGGTGTTTTCTTTATCAAGTCAGGACATGCGGCTGCGTACAATATAAAAGATTCCATTTGTTTAAAATGTGAGTTTGAAATATTAAGACTATTGGATAATTTTTTTTATTGAATAATATATGTCTCATGGGTAACGGAAGCGATTTTTATACACATTTTAATTCTACACCCTTCGTCCCGTATTAGTTGTCGTTAAAATGAATGTATCTAATTGATCGCGTAAAAAGGTGGGTCTCTATACATGTATTGCACGTGCACACATATTTGAGACGTGTGGCCGCGTGACGGAGCACACAGTAAGGTCGGCGAGCACGCCGAGTTCGATGGCTTCATCGACTCTTCAGCGACCCAATTCGACGACAGGGGTACAGAAGAGTAGGGGGTTCCTTGACTCCTCGTGTTGGATGTGCGGGTCCTTGGCTCCTCGCGCCAACAGTCGAGGCGAAGGGAAGAGGCAACCGGACGAGGTCAACATAGGGAGTTGGACGTCAAGAAAATGGGGAACTACGGCCCAGGTCGTGGAGGCTAGGTGAAAGGGCTGGATGAGAGAGATTAAGAGCGATGTGTAGGTCGCGTACGATTTTTCCTTTTTTCGAAATCTATTGCTTTGATTACAAATAAAACCCATTAACACGAATATATTTAAGCACGTGCGTTGCACAACGCACGTGCACGGCTACTAGTAACTGTAAATACTGAAAGATAAATTTATAGGGGTTTTTTATATTGCAGATAAATAAAGTGTGAGTAAATAAACTGCAGTAATAATTGTTGCAGCAAGTGGCCCAATCCTTTCTTCAGCAAAGGACAAGCCAGTGAGTTTACTTATGATTAACAAACGTTCTCGAGGACATACGGGAGGTTTCTGTCAAGTACTTTTGTTTCATGCCGCTGAATAATCTTTAGTGTTTTGATAAGTGTTGTGTGGGTGAACCTATGCTAATATACCGTCCCATCCAAGAATAATACATACTTGTGATTATACCCCTTGCAAGCATCCGACACGACAATAAAGTAATTAAGAAATAAATCTAACCACAGCTTTAAACTCCGGGATCCTACGCTCCCTCGTGCAATGGTTTCCTAATGGGGGTTTAGGTTTCTGTCACTCCGGCAACCCCACAATTACTAGCCAAATACATGATGCATTACCCTAGGCCCATAAATGGTGAAGTATCAGATAGTCGACGTTCACATGACACCACTAGAAGAATAACACCACAACTTAAATATCAAGCCATTAAATATTGCTCAACATTACTTCACTACTAACAACTTGACTTCTCCATGTCCTCAAGAAAAACACGAACTACTCACAATACATTGATACGTCATAAACGTATCCCTAATTTCTGATGTTCCATGTTGTTTCCCACATGTTTTCCTTACACTTTATGTCATTTATACACGTTTTCCGGGACTAACCTATTAACAAGATGCCATAGAGCCAGTTCCCTGTTTTCTGCTGTTTTTAGTTTCAGAAAAGCTGTTATGGAAATCTTCTCGGAATTGGAAAATTCGAAAGCCAGAAGTCATAAAAGTCTGGAAGCTTCCAGAAGTCCCGAAGAGCCCCGGAGGGGGGCCACAAGGTGGCCACACCATGGGGTGGCGCGGGTCCCCCCTGGCCGCACCACCTAGGGGTGTGGCCCCCCTGGCCACCTCCCGGCATCTCCCTTTCGCCCATATATACTCCCCGATGCATAAACCCTAGGAGAATCGACCTTTTCCGCAAAATACATCCGTAGCTCCGCCGCCGCCATCGACAAGTTTCGGGGGGACAGATCTCTGTTATGGCACCCTGCCGGGACGGGGAAGTCCCCCGGAAGCCATCTCCATCGACTCCATTGCCATCTCCATCGCCGTTGCTGTCTCCTATGATGAGTAGGGAGTAGTTCTCCCCCAGGGCTGAGGTCTTTACCGGTAGCTATTTGGTTCATCTCTCTCTCCCATGGTGTGATCTTTATGTGATCATGAGCTTTATAATCTAGTTGAATATGTAGATTGATCTTCATATGTTATGCTACTCAAGTGGTTTTGTTATCTCCATAAACGGTTTGACCACGGGGTAAAGGTGATAGTGTGTGCACTGTGTGGTTTAGCATGGTATTTATATCTTGTGTTGGAAGATGAACCTATGAAATTGCGGCGTTTGTTTAGTACTAATTTATGGCGCTCGTAGTGACATTGGGGTGCCCTAGAGAGGTAATATAGACTTGAAGAGTGATGTTAAAGCCCTACGCAATGATTAGTGTTCGTTATTCGACTAGAGAGTGGTTCGGAGTAGCATAGTGAATAAATGATATTTATGCATTCAATTATGTTTTCATTGTTGAGAGTGTCCTCTAGTGAAAGAAGGAGCTCTAGGCTTTATTTCCAAGCATTGAAACACTGTTTTACGCCTATTCTGCTACATGTTTTTTTGCTGCCATTTTTATTTCAGATTGTTATTATCACTTATAATCATCCATACTACTTGTATTTTACTCTCTCTTCGCCGAACTAGTGCACCTATATACCTGACAAGTATATTGGGTGTGTTGGGGACACAAGAGACTTCTTGTATCTTGATTGCAGGGTTGCTTGAGAGGGATATCTTTGACCTCTACCTCCCTGAGTTCGATAAACCTTGGGTGATCCACTTAAGGGAAACTTGCTGTTGTTCTACAAACCTCCGCACTTGGAGGCCCAACACTGTCTACAAGAATAGAAGAGTGCGTAGACATCAAGCTCTTTTCTTGCGCCGTTGCCGGGGAGGTAAGGTAAAAGATACTCACATCCTCGGGTGTGAGTGCTCGAAGTTATTTCCTTTAGATTCCGCAATTATATCTTTTTGTTTCTTGTTTTCACTAGTTAAGCTTATTTTTACTTGTTGCTTGTTTTTATTTTTACTAGTTAGTCTTAATGGAAAACAACAAAAATATGGGAGAGCTTTATTTTCATTCTAGTATTAATTTTATTAGCATTAATTATTTGGATACCATTATTTCTAGTACTATGGAAAATTCTAAGCTTGGGGATGCTAGTTTTTATAAATGTTTTAGTTTTCCAGCTTTAGAGGAGAAAAATTGCTCTAATGATACTTTATCTCCCATATGTGATAAACCTAATGATGCTTGTGATATTTTAAATCCTCCTACTGAAAGCATTCCTTTTAAAATACCCAAGGAAATTGTTGAACTTGTCATGCATAACCGTTATTTTGGAGATGGAACTGTCCATCCTAGTTATCATTTACACTTTATGCATGAATTATGCGAGTTATTCAAGTGTGCAGGTATCTCAACGGACCAAGTTAAGAGGAGGCTATTCCCCTTGTCACTTGAGGACAAATCAAGGGAGTGGTATAAACTACTAGATGATCCTCATCATTTGGAGTGGAAGGAACTTGAATCTCTCTTTTACTCTAAATTTTATCCTCCTCATGAACTATATTTAGATAGGAATTACATTTATAACTTTTTTCCTCATGATGGAGAAAGCATTTCCCAAGCTTGGGGAAGATTGAAAACATTAATACTCAAATGTCCTAACCATGAGCTTTCTAAGGAAATAATTGTTACTAATTTTTATGCAAGGTTTTCAGGACATTGGAAGGATTATCTAGATGCATGTTCATAGGGTTCTTTTTGTAGTAAGAAAGTTGAAGCTAAGTGGGATCTTCTTGAGAGGATTCAAATCAATAGTGAACATTGGAATAACAACAAAGGTAAATAGACGGGTATGAACTATGAGTATGATTGCATTAAGGCTTTTGCTGAAACTGCTGATTTTCATGAGCTTAATGCTAAATATGGTCTTGATCATCAAATAGTTGTTGATTGGTATAGATACTTTGCTTCTTATCTTAATATTACTAATGGAAATCGGGACATATATCATGAACCTTTTAAAGATACTTGCATGGAAAATGAAATTGTTATTGATGATTGCAATAAACATGCTCAAACTTCTGAAAGTACTATTTCTTATAAGCATGTTAATTTTTGTGGAGCACTTAGACCTTATGAAAATAATCAAATTGAAGAAGAATATTGTATCCATCATAAGAATGAAAAAACTAGAATGTGGAGTAGGGCTCTAGATGATCTTGATGAAAAAGTTTGTGCCCTCTATCCTTTTATTTGTGAACTTTGCTATGAAGTGGGTCATTTTAATTTCCAATGCCCAGGCCATGATAGTAGCCTTTCGAATCCTATGAGTACTGCAATTTTGTATTGTGATGACATGACCACCTCTAATGAGCATGATGAACTTACATTATTTTTCGGGTGTGAAGAGTTATTAAGAAAATCTTCTTTGATATATATGAGTGCTTTTGATATGAATAGTGTCTTGCATGGATGCCATATTTATTGTGTTGATAATGGCCATGCAAATACTTACATACAAAATATTATAAAAGAGGAGACTTTACCAAAATATGGCAGTACTAATATGTGTTTTTTTCTTATTAATGAAGAGGAGAAATCCTCCAAACTTCTTTCTATTGTTCCTGATAATAAACCAGGGTATGTGGAGAAGCTCCCTTTTAAGCCTCTCCCTCCTAAAGAGGGGAAGAAGAGGAGGAGGAGTAAAAAGAGAGAGGTAACGGTATCTCCTCCTAAGAATGTTGCTCATATTACAACTTTTGCTGACAAGTCTGAACTTGATGATTTTCCTATGTCTGTTATTTATGAAAGTGATCATGACTGGGATAAACACACTACTTCTGATATTGAAAAATTGTTTGGTACCAATTCTGAAAATGATGATAATAATTGATGTACTATTAGCACCATCCATGTTCCTTCCAATGATGATATAGAAAGCTCTAAACTTGTGGATGATGTGTTTGAAAATCCCTTTGCTATTAATGATTATATGCTTGATACATCTCCACCTAGTAAAAATGATGATATGTTTACAAATGAACGCATTTTGAAAGACAACTATTTTATTGCTTGTGATGATACTATGCCTCCAGTATATGATGATTGCAATGATGAACATGACATTTTTAGTCCACCTACTATTGAGGAGAAAATTAATTATAATTTCAATATGCATCCAGTCTTTGATAATTATTATAAAGAAAGTTATAACATAGGCTATAATTACAATCATCCTCATGGAACTTGCCATAATTATGGTGGGATTACCCAAAACCATCTCTTTAATATGGAAATTGTCTATTATGTTCAAGTTCTTTATGATAATCCTACTCCCGTTGTTATTAATAAGAATGACTATGCTTATGTGGAGAGTATTAATTCTTTTATGGATGTGCTCATGATAAGAATGTTTCTTGTGATAGTTCTATTGTTAAATTTATTCATGGTGCTACTGAAAGTTATTATGAGAGAGGTAAACATGGTTTTATGCATCTCAACAATATTAAGTTTCCCCTCTTTATGTTGAAATTTTTGAAGTTGCACTTATTTTTCTTTCCTATGCTTCTTACTTTGTGTTTTCATGACTTGTTTTTCTACAAGATTAGTTTTTGTAAGAAGTGGGTTAGAATTAAATGTGTTTTACATTTGCTTCTTGATGCTCTCTTTTGCTTCAGTTCATATTTCTCATGTGAGCATCTTCTCAAATCATTGTGCCTAGCTGAAAGGTGTTAAAGAAAAGCGCTACCGTGAGACAACCCGTTTTATTTCTTTGTTTTCATTCCGTTTTCCTTTGATTTCTTTGGTGGGATTTGAACCTGGGTGTTGTATATTTCCTTAGAAACCCTCTGTATATTTTCTTTTGTCTTTTTGTTGAGCCAAGTAAAGCCTCTAGTGGAAAGTTGACACTATATTTCGGATTTCTGTGCAGGAAACAGATTTCTACTGTCCACTGTTAATTCTATTAAAAATCACAGAAAATTCAAAATATCCTGAGCTTTTTTGTGCTTAATCCTGAGTTATATACGTAACCTTTCTTAGTTAACCACTTTTTGAGTTGAGCAACAGAAGATTTTCGAAAAAAAATATTGTTTGTAGTTGGAACGATCATGGAACAGAATATGTTTAGTTTGTTGATGCACACAATATGCTTGATAGCTCAACTAACCAGAGAAGGTATACAACTAAAGGTTTTGGAATTCTTGGGGCTATAGAGACAAGATATTTTTTGTAGTTGGAATGATCATGTAATTGTTTTTGCCCAAATTCAATAAGTTTGGCACACTGATTTTGAGAATTTTTATATATTGAATTTAAGCTTGGATAGATAACTTTTATTTTTGGCATAAAACAAATGAGGAAGTCGCAGCTGTAAATTTACTCATCGATATGGAAGCTCTTTAATGTTCAAAAAGTTAGTGAACCATGTGATGAGTGAAATTTTAAGCACAATGCACTCTAGATCTGGTACTGAAGAAAAAGGATCAAAAGTTCAAACTTGGTTGTTGGATACACTCTAGAAGGAGAGTATTGCTATTGTTTTAAGAAACCTTCACATTGTTCTAAATCTTATTTTGTATTGTTTATGTTACGGTACCTAAAAAAGTGTGGTACCTAAATTTTTCCTTTCATAATGCTTATGGTGCATATTCGTTGCATCCCGAGAGGAGCGAGGCTAAAATTGTTATCAAGCGCAACATCAACCAAGTACGAAATTTTTTTTGTACCCACTTACTGTACTGATATCATATCAGATATGAACTGTGAATTATAACTTGTTACCTACTAAGTTCTTTAACAAAAATAACTTTTATTGATTGAGCAACATTTTATAGAACACAGTGAAAAATTAGTGATTCCTGAGGTTGTACGACATAACCCTATAGGACATGAACCTTGAGGTAGATTCCAAGGGATAGATATGAAATTTGGCTATCTACCCTGTAACTTAATAGCCGACTTAGCATGATGATGTGGTTTAAAGTTCAGACTTCTAGGGTAGCATTGTCAGAGAGAAAGCAAGGTTAATGGAGATGGAGTGCTTCCGAGATTCCGATTCCTAGCTAGAAACCAAAGACATCCGCTTGTATTGTAGATGTTGCCGGTGTTGGCATGACATCATGGATTTCCGTTTGACGTTCATATAATTCAAACTTAACATGATATTAGTTGAAGTTTGGTAAAATAAATTCCGATTTCAAGTGAGAAAACAACATGTGAATGTGGAGGAAGAAATACTAGAACCTTGATTTGCATTGTCTATGTTTATAGTACATGGTACACACTACAACTTCTAGGATTTTTTTCCTTTAGTCCTTGTGCCTTAAAACCTTTGGTGTGTTACTGATTCCTAATTCCGGTTATGCACACCATTGTTTAGTTCTCGGAGGGCTGATTTATGTTCTTCTTATTCGACATTTACCAGTTGACTTGGAAATTTTAGTGATAGTTTTTAACGTATGTGTGGAAGGCATTGCAATTTTTGTTAAAAGTAAAAATTGTTGGTTGAAATTATGTTTTGACATGTCCTATATAATGATGTTAATTCTACATTCTCATGTTTGACAAGATTAAATAAAGAACTAGAATTTTGTTTTTGCCCCCGTAGCAACGCACGGGCATTCAAGTAGTATTTGTTGATGAAGAAGAGGATTCCTTGTGCATCCCCAATCTTTGATGCTTGTACTTCTTGGATATGTCTTGGGGTGACATGGGCATCCCCAAGCTTGATATTTGTCCATCCTTCATCTCATCACATCATTCTTCTCGCCCGACACTTCAAAACTTCTCACAGCCTTCATTAGCAACTTTAGTGTAAACAAAATAATAAATCCACTTGCTTCAGTTTGAACAAAATTATCACACTCCAATTAAAACAATAGCTAATGTCACAAAGCTCTTTGATACGTCATAAATGTATCCATAATTTCTCATGTTCCATGTTGTTTTCATGCCATATGCTACATGTTTACTATACACTTTATGTCATTTTTATCAATTTTCTGGGGCTAACCTATTGACAAGATGCCACAGAGCCAGTTCCTATTTTCTGATGTTTTTAGTTACAGATAATTTGTTCTAGAAACATTCTCGGAATTGGACGATTCGAAGCCCGGAGGTCTTAGAAATCTGTCGCGCACACGAAGTCCGCAGGGGGCCACAGGAGCCCCACACCATAGGGCGGTGCGCCCCCCTTGGCCGCGCCTATGGGTGGTGTGGCCCCCTGGCCGCCCACCGATGTTGCCTCTCACCTATTTATTCATCTCGGGAGGTTAACCCTAGATACAGAGGCCTTTCCACGAAAAACACCCGAGGCCGCCGTCATCGTCAACCCTAGTTCGGAAGGGTTCTGGAGCTCTCCCCGGCACCCTGTCGAGAGGGGAATTCATCACCGGAGGGCTCTATACCACCATGCCCACCTCCGGAATGATGTGTGAGTAGTTCATCCTTGGACTACGGGTCCATAGCAGTAGCTAGATGGTTGTTCTGTCCTCTTTATGCCTCATGTTTAGATCTTGTGAGTTGCCCTACGATACGTCATAAACGTATCCTTAATTTCTGATGTTCCATGTTGTTTTCTTATTGTTTCCCACATGTTTGCTATACACTGTATGTCATTTTTATCGATTTTCCGGACTAACCTATTGACAAGATGCCACAGAGCCAGTTCCATGTTTTCTGCTTTTTTTGTTTCAGAAAAGTTGCTCTAGAAATATTCTCGGAATTGGAAAATTCAAAGCCCAGAAGTCTAAGAATTCCCGAAGAGACCCGAAGGGGCCCACAGGGGGCCCATACCATATGGCGGCGCGCACCTGGCCGCGCCATGGGGTGGTGTGGGGCCCCAAGGCCTCCACCGCCTTTGCCCTTTCGCCTATTTATTCCCCCCGAGACGTAAAACCTAAAAATATGCCACTTTTTCCCGAGAAACACCTGAGGCCGCTGTCATCGTCATCCCGAGATCGAGAGAGTTCTAGAGCTCTCCCCGGCACCCTGCCGGGAGGGGAATTCATCACCGGAGGGGTCTACACTACCATGCCCTCCTCCGAAGTGATGCGTGTGTAGTTCATCCCTGGACTACGGGTCCACAACAGTAGCTAGATGGCTGTTTTCTCCACTTTGTACCTCATGTTTAGATCTCGTGAGCTGTCTCACATGATCGAGATCATCTTTATGTAATGCTACATGTTGTGTTTCCTAGGATCCGATGAATGAGGAATACTGTATTTTGATTATCAATCTATCATGTTATCTTCATGCTTATGTTATTTATGATCTTGCATGCTCTCGGTTATTATTAGATGCTCTACCCAAGTAGATGTTAGTAACCTCAAGAGGGAGTATTTATGCTCGATAGTGGGTTCATGCCTCCTTTGCATCTGTGCTCTGGTGACAGAAACGTGACGGATGGAGGATGTTGCTATGTGTTGTTGGGAACCCCAAGAGGAGGGTGTGATGAGCATAACGGTATGAGTTTTCCCCTTAGTTAAGAACCAGGGTTATCAATGCAGTAGGAGAAAGATGACCTTCAGAAAGTTGGTGCCACTGACGGTGGTGCTAGCGCTTCACGAGTGTCAGCAACAACGTGGAACCTGCACACAACACAACCAAAATACTTTGCCCCAACGGTACAGTGAGGTTGTCAATCTCACCGGTCTTGCTGAAAACAAAGATTAGACATATAGTGTGGAAAACAGTGTATGCTTGCAGTAAGTAAAGAGTGCAGGAAATTGTTGTGGTTTGTTTAACAGTGTGAAAAATGGACCGGGGATCATAGTTTCACTAGTGGTGTCTCTCCATAAAAGATAGCATGCTGGGTGAACAAATTACAAGTGGGCAATTGACAAATAGAGCTTGCACCGTAGTGCACAATATAAAATGAAGATTACTATGATATTTAGTGCAGGCATTACAATAAGATACATAGACCGGCATCCATATGCATCTATCACTAATAATTCACCCTCATGTTATCATCCGAACCCCCTTAGGTATTAAGTTGCAAGCAACAGATAATTGCATTAAACAAAGTGTGTAATGTAAGCAATGATTATGCACGCGGGGACTCTCACCACTGTTTTCTCCCTAATGGCAAAAACACATCCTCCCCCTTCACGTTTCTGTCACTCGAGCAAGGCAACAAGTGGGCATGAACCCACTATCAAGCATAAATACTCCCTCTTGGAGTCACTAGCAACTACTTGGCCAGAGCAACCACTAGCAACGGAAAACATGCAAGATCACAAATAACATATGCAATAAAGACTATAATCAACTTGGAATAAGGTCAATATTCATCGGATCCAGCAAACACAACATATAGAATTACATAAGATCAATCTCGATCATGATAGGCAGCTCACAAGATCTAAACATGGAGTCAGATGAGGAGGAGACAACCATCTAGCTACATCTATGAACTCGTAGTCCAAGGATGAACTACTCACGCATCACTCCAGAGGCAGGCATGGTGATGTAGAAGCCTTCGGTGATGATTTCCTCTCCGACAGGGTGCCGGAAACAACTTCAGAAACCCCCTGATCTAGGGTTGATGGTGACGACGACTGCGGAACTTTTTCGGGGATTTTTATCAGGTGCTTAGGGTTTTCGATCCCGGGGGATTAAATAGGCGAAAGGGAAGAGGCGGTGGAGGTCCAGGGGGCCCACACCATTCCCTGGCGGGGCCAAGGAGGGGGGCCGCGCCATCCCATGGTGTGGGCCCCCTGATGCCCCTCTTCGTCTCCTCTTCGGTCTTCTAGATGCTTCCGAGGAAAATAGGACTTCCGGGCTTCGAACTTTCCAATTTCGGGAATATTTCCAGAACAACTTTTCTGAAACTAAAAATAGCAGAAAACAGGGAACTGGCTCTGTGGCATCTTGTCAATAGGTTAGTCCTGAAAATCGATAAAAATGACATAAAGAAGAGAAAAAACATTTAGCAATTGGGATAATATCATCACGGAGTATCAGAAATTAGGGATACGTTTATGACGTATCAAGCATCCCCAAGCTTATTTCCTACTCGTCCTCGAGTAGGTAAACGATAAAACAATAATTTCTGAGGTGACATGCTACTAACATAAACTTGATCAATCTAATGTAAAAGCATATGCACGTTGAGATCATAAAACTTTAAACACAGGCATGATAAATAAAAATTTAATAATAAAGCATAGCAATTACTTTGCATCATGAAGAGTAACTCAAATAAAGGATAATGAATAATAATGCAAAGAAAGTTAAACATTTTTTTTCAGGTATAGAGAAAGCATGGCAAAGTGATATTTCGATAGTCCTTAAGAGTGGGGCAAAACGTAAATGCCAGGGCACCTTAAAAGTTCATGAGGAAGACTAGAACAAACAATTTAAGAACAAATAATATCACATCTTTAAGTAATTATTAATGTTTATGGGACAAATGCACATAGAACTCAAAATGGCAAAAATGCTCTCTCAACTGTGCATAAAGTTAGAAGATGGAGACTCAACATAAAAGTAAAAGAAAGGCCCTTCGCAGAGGGAAGCAAGGATCACTCATGTGCTAGAGCTTTTTATTTTATAAATGAGAGGTATTAAAAGTTTGACATTTGTGGAGTAATGTCTATATTTTAGGAGGGGTGTATGCTAGTATCAACGAGTGGTAAACAGACAATATAGTATGTCACAAGCCAACTGGATTCACAAGAGCGGCTCCCATGGTGAAGGACGCAACTGGTGTAAAAGGTCATCCCTATTTCTCTTTTGTTTACACAATTATTCTTTGACTGATATGATCAGGGGCAAAAATAGTGAAGAGAATTTGTTTGTATTAATTTGGGGCTGGGCACCCCGCTGCTAGCTCTTCTATCATTTGGATAAGCGGATGAAGCCACTAGTCCAGGGTGTGAAATCCAATGAACAAGTGAGATAAAGATTCTCTATTGACGTCCTCATGAGCAAAACCAAGAACACAAAGCAGGAATAATTTTGAAGGTTTTAAAGGTAACACATGAGCAATTTACTTTGGAATGGCAGTTAAATACCACATATAGGTAGGTATGGTGTACACAATGGGAAAAACTTTGGTTTAAGGGAGTTTGGATGCACGAGTAGAGCTCATACTCAGTACAGGTGGAGGCAAGCAAAATACTGAGAGTGACAAATCAAGAGAGCATAAGAGCCATAATCATGCATAGTGACATAAGCATCATTAATTAAAACGTAAGCAGTATCACAAGTTCAAAAACTGAGTGGTCATGGAGGCTATTCGTGACTGTTTTGTAGTCATAAACAGGGTGTGTGCATGCGCCAAGTCAACCAAATAAATCATTCGAAAGAGAATACCATATATTGATCCTTTATTGTGACAAGAACAACTCATGAATCTTTCAACACATATTAAACACTCTCAGCTATTTGAGGCTAACCATGCTACTCAAAAACCAAAAGGCTTTAAAACTAAAAATAACATTTAGAATAGCATGAAAAAGTCCTAGCCACAGTCTATACAAGCTTCTACTAGCACTGTTATAAATTCTACTTCAAGCAGCAGTTTTCTTTCTCCCAACAAGCACCATACAGAACATGCTTTAACAAAAATACTCTTTATGATACATCAAGCAAACATGAGAGTACTCACATAACACTACTAAAACTAACAGCTCTAATAAGAGATGCATGCAAAACAGGATCTAAATAAATGCAACAGCTAGACAGATATTAAGATTACAACGTATTCTCATGAAAAAGCGGAGCGTGACACTATCCAATAAAAGAATGCTGGGGTCCAACCAAGATTATCGAAAAAGTAAAAACAAACTGAAAGAAAAAGCAAAAGCAAAATGGAAACAAAAATAAAAGACGCTCCAAGTAGAGCACATAAGATGCGACCGAATAAAAATATAGTTTCACTAGAAGTGACCTGATAATTTGTTGATGAAGAAGGGGATGCCTTGGGCATCCCCAAGCTTAGACGCTTGAGTCTTCTTGGAATTTTCTGGGATGTACCTCCGGGGCATCCCCAAGCTTAGGCTCTTCACTCTCCTTGATCACATCATATCATCCTCTTCTCTTGACCCTTGAAAACTTCCTTCAAACCAAACTTCTCACAATCTTCATTAGCAACGTTAGTGCAATCGAAACAAAGGCTAAACGCAGTACTAGCAAAAAGTGAACACTCATAGAACAATAAGAATCAAAACTAGAGTGTTCTAAGCAATGAAAAAGGAGTGTGTCTCTCTCCCACACAAGTGTTATAAGATCCAACCGTAAACTACAGCAAAGAAAACTAAACAAACTGAAAGCAAAAAATAAAAGACGCTCCAAGTAAAGCAAATAAGATGTGACCGAAAAAAAATATAGTTTCACTAGAACTGACCTGATAATTTGTCGATGAAGAAGGGAATGCCTTGGGAATCCCCAAGCTTAGACGCTTGAGTCTTCTTGGGATTTGCTGGGATGTACCACCGGGGCATCCCCAAGCTTAAGCTTTTCGCTCTTCTTGATCACATCATATCATCCTCTTCTCTTGACCCTTGAAAACTTCCTTCACGCCAAAATTCTCACAATCTTCATTAGCAACGTTAGTGCAATCGAAATAATAAACTCACATGGTTCAGTTTCAACACAACACTAGCAATTAAAAACACATTATCTACTGTCACAACTTATTTTAAAACTCTTTTTATCAAAATAACACCAAAAGAAAGAGATTAAGATGCAAATGCGATAATTGGCAGAAATCTATCAAAACAGAACAGCAGGCAGAGATTGATTTTTTTAAAACTTTTCTGTTGCTCAACTCAAAAAGTGGTCAACTAAGAAAAGTTGCGTATATAACTCAGGAGTAATCACAAAAAACTCAGGTAATTTTGAATTTTCTATGATGTTTAACGGAATTAACAGTGGACGGTAGAAATTTGTTTCTGCGCAGAAATCCGAAATATAGGCTCAACTTTCCACTAGAGGCTTTACTTGGATCAACACAAGCACAAAATAAAAGATACAGAGTGGTTTCTAAGGAAATAGAGAACACCCAGGTGCAAAGCACACCAAAGAAAACAAAGAAAAACAGAATGAAAACAGAGAAATAAAACGGGTTGTCTCCCGGTAGCGCTTTTCTTTAACGCCTTTCAGCTAGGCCTAGAAGATCAACTCAAGTATTTTCAAGTGAAGAAGCATCAACATCATAACTTTCTCTAATAATAGAGTAAAAAGGTAGCTTCATATTCTTTCTAGGAAAGTGTTCCAAACCTTTCTTGAGGGGAAGTTGATATTTAATACTCCCCTCTTTCATGTCAATAATAGCACCAACAGTTCTAAGAAAAGGTCTTCCCAAAACAATAGGACAAGAAGCATTGCATTCAATATTCATAACAACAAAATCAAAAGGGAAAGTTTATTATTAACCATAATGAGAACATCATCAATTCTACCTAGAGGTTTCTTCTTAGCATTATCAGCAAGATGAACATCCAAATAATAGTGTTCTAACGGTGGTAAATCAAGAATATCATAAAGCTTTTGAGGCATAACAGAGATACTAGCACCAAGATCACACAAATAATTGCAATGAAAATCATTTAATTTTATCTTAATTATATGCTCCCAACCATCATCTAATTTTCTAGGGATAGATATCTGAAGTTTCAACTTTTCTTCCCTAACTTTCATGAGAGCATTAGTAATATGTTTAGTAAAGGCCATATTCATGGCACTAGCATTGGGACTTCTAGCAAACTTTTGTAGAAACATAATAACTTCAGAGATATTACAATCATAAAAATCAAATTTATTATCATCAAAAGTAATGGGACCATTATCTCCTACATCCCTAAAAATTTCAGCAACTTATCAGAAGCAATTTCAGTAGTTTGAGGCAATTTAGCATGTTTCACCAAAGGAGTAGGGACTTTATTAACACCAACTACTTTACCATTGATAGTAGGAGGTTTACTAGCACTTGGAACTTCAGTTTTACTAGTGGTTGTGATAGGACAAACTCTAGCAATATTATTCTTTCTAGCCAATTCATCTTGTTTTTCCCACCTAGCATATAATTCAGCCATCAATCTAACATTATCATCAATTCGAACTTGAATAGCATTGTTTGCAGCAAAAGGATTATCTTCAAAGGTCTCAGTTTTAGAAGCCATTTTATTGATCAAAGAAAATTGTACCTCTGACAGGGCCGAAATACTAACCTTAGCAGTTGAAATTCTACTTTGCAAACCAGAGATTTCTCTATTTAAGTTCC
The DNA here is from genome assembly GCA_028641055.1 of Alopecurus myosuroides. NCBI lineage: Eukaryota > Viridiplantae > Streptophyta > Magnoliopsida > Poales > Poaceae > Alopecurus > Alopecurus myosuroides. The sequence continues at coordinate 41,506,100 of CM054058.1, read as the reverse complement.
CAATTTGTTGGCTAATAGTTCTCAACATAGCAGATTGTTCTTCCATAGTTTTAGTAAACAACTTATTTTGTTCATATTGCATTTGCATAAAGTTCTTAGTTTCTTTTTAAACTTCTACAATCCTTTCCTCACTAGGCATTACATATCTACCATAAGAATAACCACTTCCACTATTAGGAGGATAGGGCTTATAATTGTTTCCACCAAAATTATTTTTATAAGCATTGTTGTTAAAATTATTATTTCTAATAAAGTTTACATCAACATGCTCTTCTTGAGCAACCAAAGAGACTAAAGGAACATTATTTGGATCAACTTGAGCTTTACCATTAACAAGCATAGACATAATAGCATCAAGCCTTTCACCCAAAGAGGAGGTTTCATAAACAAAATTTACCTTCTTACCTTGTGGAGCTCTCTCAGTGTGCCACTCTGAATAATTTATCATCATATCATCAAGAAGATTTGTTGCATTGCCCAAAGTTTACATCATATCATCTAATAAAGTTTACATCAACATGCTCTTCTTGAGCAACCAAAGAGACTAAAGGAACATTATTTGGATCAACTTGAGCTTTACCATTAACAAGCATAGACATAATAGCATCAAGCCTTTCACCCAAAGAGGAGGTTTCATAAACAAAATTTACCTTCTTACCTTGTGGAGCTCTCTCAGTGTGCCACTCTGAATAATTTATCATCATATCATCAAGAAGATTTGTTGCATTGCCCAAAGTTATGGACATAAAGGTGCCTCCAGCAGCTGAATCCAATAGGTTGCTTGAGGAAAAATTCAGCCCTGCATAAAAAGTTTGTATAATCATCGAAGTAGTCAGTCCATGAGTGGGACAATTCTTCACCATAGTTTTAATTATTTGACAAGCTTTAGCAACATGTTCATTATCAGATTGTTTAAAATTCATTATGTCACTTCTTAGGGATATAATCTTAGCAGGAGGATAATATTTCCAATGAAAGCATCTTTACACTTAGTCCATGAATCAATACTATTTCTAGGCAAAGATAGAAACCATTCTTTAGCTCTTCCTCTCAAAGAGAAAGGAAATAATTTCTGTTTAATAATATCTCCATCCACATCTTTATATTTTTGCATCTCACATAGTTCAACAAAATTATTAAGGTGGGCAGCAGCATCATCAGTACTAATACTAGAAAATTGTTCTTTCATCAAAAGATTTAATAAAGCAGGTTTAACCTCATAGAAAGCAGAAGTAGGAGCAGGTGGAGCAATAGGTATGCCAATAAAATCATTGGTGTTTGTGCTAGTGAAGTCACACAACTTAGTATTTTTGGAGGAACTCATTTTAGCAGAATAATAGCAAGCAAAGAAATAACAGCTATAAAGTATCTATTTTTTGTGTTTTTAATATAGAAAATAAAAACAAGACAAAAATAAAAAAAAACAAGACAATAAACAAAATAAAGAGGTTGAGAGTGGAAGACTCCCCTTGCCAGAAGACTTCCTTCTCCCCGGCAACGGTGCCAGAAAAATCCTTGCTATGTGTTGTTGGGAACCCCAAGAGGTAGGTGTGATGAGCACAGCGGTAGGAGTTTCCCCCTTAGTTAAGAACCAGGGTTATCAATCTAGTAGGAGAAAGAGGACCTTCGGAAGGTTGATACCACTGACGGTGTTGCTGGCGCTTCACCGGTGTCATCAACAACGTGGAACCTGCACACAACACAACCAAAATACTTTGCCCCAACGGTAAAGTGAGGTTGTCAATCTCACCGGTCTTGCTGAAAACAAAGATTAGACATATAGTGTGGAAAACAGTGTATACTTGCAGTAAGTAAAGTGAGCAGGAAATTGTTGTGGTTTGTTTAACAGTGTGGAAAATGGACCGGGGTTCATAGTTTCACTAGTGGTGTCTCTCCATAAAATATAGCATGCTGGGTGAAGAAATTACAGCTGGGCAATTGACAAATAGAGTTTGCACCGTAGTGCACAATATAACATGAAGATTACTGTGATATTTAGTGCAGGCATTACAGTAAGATACATAGACCGACATCCATCCGCATCTATGACTAATAATCCACCCTCAGTTTATCATCTGAACCCCCTTAGGTATTAAGTTGCAAGCAACAGATAATTGCATTAAACAAAGTGCGTAATGTAAGCAATGATTATGCACGCGGGCACTCCCACCGCTATTTTCTCCCTAATGGCAACAAGACATCCTCCCCCTTCACGTTTATGTCACTCGAGCAAGGCAACAAGGAGGCATGAACGCACTATCAAGAATAAATACTCCCTCTTGGAGTCACTAGCAACTACTTGGCCAGAGCAACCACTAGCACCGGAAAGCATGCAAGATCACAAATAACATATGCAATAAAGACTATAATCAACTTGGCATAAGGTTAATATTCATCGGATCCCAACAAACACAGCATATAAAATTACATAAGATCAATCTCGATCATGATTGGCAGCTCACGAGATCAAAACATGGAGGCATATGTGGATGAGACAACCATCTAGCTACAGCTATGAACCCGTAGTCCAAGGATGAACTACTCACGCATCACTCCGGAGGCAGACATGGTGATGTAGAAGCCTCTGGTGATGATTTCCTCTTCGGCAGGGTGCCAAAAACAGCATCAGAACCCCCCTGATCTAGGGTTGATGGTGACGGCGGCTGCGGAACTTTTTCGGGGATTTTGATCACGTGCTTTGCGTTTTGCATTCAGGGGGATTAAATAGTCGAAAGGGCAGAGGCGCTGGAGGTCCAGGGGCCACCCCATGGTGTGGGCCCCCTGATGCCCCTCTTCGTCTCCTCTTCGGTCTTCTGGATGCTTCCGGGGAATATAGGACTTCTGGGCTTCGAACTTCCCAATTCCGAGAATATTTCCAGAACAACTTTTCTGAAACCAAAAAAAGCAGAAAATAGGGAACTGGCTCTATGGCATCTTATCAATAGGTTAGTCCGGAAAATCGATAAAAATGACATAAAGAAGGGAGAAAACATGTAACAATTGGCATAATATCTTCATGGAGCATCAGAATTTAGGGATACGTTTATGACGTATCAAATGTGCTGTTGCGATTAGGGAGAAAACAATAATGCTTTGTATAAGGACGGTTTTATTGTTTACATTACACACTTTGATTAATGCAATTATCTGTTTCTTGCAACTTAATACCCAACGTTTGTTCGGACGATATTCGGAGGGGGGATTTTTAGTCATAGATGCAGTTGGATGACGGTCTATGTATTTTGTTGTAATGCCCGCATGAATCACATAGTAATCATCATGTCATGCATATGCACTATGGTGCATCCTTTATATCTGTCAATTGCCAAGCTGTAATTTGTTTACCACACATGCTATCTATCTTTTATGGAGAGATACCACTAATGAACTGTGCACCCTAGTCGATTTTCCTCACGCTAATAATACAACCACTGCCATCACTATTTTCAGACTGCTACAACTGTTTTCATATTGTTTGCCGCACCATACGTTTAACCTCTTTGTTTTTAGCAAAACCGGTGAGATTGACAACCTCACTACTTCGTTGGGGAAAAGTGACTTGATTGTGTTGTGTAGGTTCCACATTGCTTCTGAACCGGTAGTGCACCCTGCCACATCAGCTGCATAAACCGTCGGAAGGGTTTTCTTTCTCCTACTGATCAATTCAACCTTGGTTACTTTTTTAGGGAAAACTCGTTGCTGCACTCATCATGACCTTTCTCTTGGGGTTTTCCAACGAGTGCACCACCATCAAGTTCTCTGGCGCCGTTGCCAGGGAGAAAGAGGATTTCTATAAGGGGAGTCTCTCACTTCCAATCTCTTTACTTTGTTTTAGTTTTGATTAGTTTATTTTATCTTGCCTTGTTTGCTTCTCTATATCAAAAACACACAAATAGTAAGTTCTTATTCTAGTTGTTCTTTTTATCATGTTTTAATCTTCCTAAAATGAGTACTCCTGAGAACACTAAGTTGTGTAACTTTACTAACACCAACAACAATGATTTCATTAGCACGCCTATTGCTCCACCTGCTCCTACTACTGATTTCTATGATATAAAGCCTGCATTATTAAATCTTGTTATGACAGAGCAATTTTCTGGTATTAGTACTGATGATGCTGCTGCCCATCTTAATAATTTTGTTGAACTACATGAGATGCAAAAATATAAAGATGTAGATGGAGATATTATTAAACTAAAATTATTTCCTTTCTCTTTGAGAGGAGGAGCTAAAGAATGGTTGCTATCTTTGCCTAAAAATAGTATTGATTCTTGGACTAAATGTAAAGATGCTTTTAATGTAAAATATTATCCTCCTACTAATATTATATCTTTACGAAGTAGCATCATGAATACTAAGCCACTTTATACCGATCATGTTGCTAAAGCTTGGGAAAGAATGAAATCTTTAGTAAAGAATTGCCCTACTCATGGACTCGCTACTTGGACGATCATCCAAACTTTTTATGCAGGACTAAATTTTTCTTCAAGAAACTTCTGGATTCATCTGCTAGAGGAACCTTTATGTCCTTGACTTTGGGGGGCAGCAACAAAGCTTTTTTATGATATGATGGTAAATTATTCCGAATGGCACACAGAGAGAGCTCAAACAGGTAAGAAGGTAAATTATGTTGAAGAAACCTCCTCTTTGAGTGATAGACTTGATGCTATTATGTCTATTCTTGTGAATGGCCATGCTCCTATTGATCCCAATAATGTTTCTTTATCCTCTTTGGTTGCTCAAGAATAGCATGTTGATGTGAACTTCATTAAAAATAATAATTTCAACAACAATTCTTATAGGAATAACTTTGGTAGAAACAACTATAGGCCATATCGTCCTAATAATAATGATGGTTATGTCAATTATTATGGTAATTCCTACAACAACATAAAAAGTGTATCCTCTGATCTCCAAAACATGCTTAACAATTTTATTAGTCCACAAACTGCTTTTAATAAATCTGTTGAGGAAAAATTTGGCAAAATTGATGTCCTTGCTTCTAAAGTTTGTAGCCTTGCTCTTGTTGTTGATCTTCCTAAAATAAAGGTTGTGCCTCATGATGTTAAAGAAATCAAAACTTTGAATGCCATTCAAATTCTAATTGATGACAATGTTAGGATGTGAGCTGAATTGATTGCTAAATGGGAAAGAGAAGATGAAATAGCTAAGAAAGAATAATATAGCTAATGTTTGCACCATTACCACCACTAGTAAAATTGAAGCTTATCATGCTATTAAACCTTCTACTATTAAAGTTAAAGTAATTGGTGTTGGCAATATCTCTACTTCTTCTGCTAAACGTTTAAAATTGCCTAAAACCACTAAAATTGTTCCTGATAAAAGTGCTTAATTTTTTCTAGGTATGGGAGACAATAGTCCCATTACTTTTGATAAGAATGATATTGACTTTGATAATTGCAACATATCTAAAGTAATTATGTTATTACAAAATCTTCCTAGTAATCCCAATGCTAATGCTATGAATATGACTTGTACGAAACATATTACAAATGCTCTCATGCAAATTAGAGAAGAGGAATTAAAATGTGAAGCCTCTATTCCTAGAAAATTAGAAGATGGTTGGGATCCCATAATTAAAATAAAGGTGAATTATTTTTATTGTAATGCTCTATGTGATCTTGCTGCTAGTATCTCTGTTATGCCTAAGAAACTTTTTGATATGCTTGATTTACCACCTTTGGAACACTGTTATTTGGACATTCGTCTTGCTAATAATGATAGAAAGAAACCTTTGGGGAGAATTGATGATGTTCTTATTATGGTTAATAATAACCTTGTCACTGTTGATTTTGTTTTTATGAATATTGAATGCAATGCTTCTTGTCATGTTCTTCTGGGAAGATCTTTTCTTAGAACCATTGGTGTTGTTATTAATATGAAAGAGGGGAATGTTAAATATCAATGGACACTCAAGAAAGGTATGGAAAATTTCTTAGAAAAATAATGAAGTTGCCTTTTTATTCTATTATTAGAACAAGTTGAAATTTGGATGCTTCTCCACTCGAAAACACTTGATTTTCTCTTCTTATGCCTAGCTGAAAGGCGTTAAAGAAAAGCACTTCTTGGGAGATAAATCATGGTTTTATTTTTTGCATTGTTTGTCTCTGTTTTATTTGAGTCAAGGTTTTGTATACTTATGTAGAAACTCCTTTGTATCTTTATTTTCATGTATTTGTTGTGCCAAGTAAATTTTCTAGCAAAAGTTGGTGCTAGTTTGGGATTTCTGTGTAGGAAACAGATTTATGTTGTCCACCGTAAAAAATCGCATAATTCACATAAACATCAAAATGACCTGAACATTCTTGTGCTTATTCCTCAGCTAATTATGAAACTTGTTTGTTCTTGACATTTTTCGATTTGAGCAACTTGAGTGCCATAAATAAATACGTCATTACAGACTCTTCTGATTTTGGGAGATTCTGCCTTATTACTTGCATTCTCTCTTTTACTATGTAGAGTGGATTTATTTGCTTCACGAAACATCACGGGCCGTAGTTAATGTTTCAAATTATTAATAACACTTGTGCCCATACAGAACGCGTGAATTTTTGATTGTGCACTAACCCTCTGATGCGAATTACTTTGAGTGTGGTGTGAAGGAAGTTTTCAAGGGTCAAGAGAAGAGGGTGATATAATGTAATCAAGGAGAGTGTGAAGCCGGAGCTTGGGGATGCCCCCGTGGTTCATCCCAGAATGTTCTAAGAAGACTCAAGCGTCTAAGCTTGGGGATGCCCAACGCATCCCGTTCTTCATCAACAATTTATCAGGTCACTTCTAGTGAAACTATATTTTTATTCGGTCACATCATATGAATTTTACTTGGAGTGTCTGTTTGCTTTCTTTTGTTTTCCTTGCTGCAATAAAGATTTTTGGAACCCAGCATTCTTGTGTGGGAGAGAGACACACTTCGCTTTTTCATATGAATACTCGTTATGCTCGTATTCTTAGTTTTTTCTTCTAGCTGATGAAATCTTTTTAGCTCATGTTTTTCATGCATCTCTTATTCAGAGCTCTTAGTTTTAGTAGAGTTGTATTGTACCTACATGTGGTAGATGGTATAACAGAAAAAACTTTCATATTCTTGTAGATCACAAAACTGTTTCACTTAATTATTTGATAAGGTTTTGAGATATTAATTTTCTTCATGGTAACTTGCTGGTTTAGTAGAGTAAAAACAATTAATGGTTGTTCTAAAAGCTTGAAACTGTGCCACACTCAAATAACCAGTTGATGGGATAATGGTATATGACTTTCTTTGCTAATAGCAATCATAATGGCTTTTTGTTACAGGCTATGGTCGGGGTAGCTAACAGTGACTTGTCAATGCCACGGACCCTCTTGGAGTGATTTTCATTATGCCTTGTAAGATCATGATTTTAGTTGTAATCTTTTAACTTGTGAGTTCTATGTTACGGTTTTCTGGCACTTCCACCATCCATATTTTCTATCCTCTTCGGTACTCTGCATTGCTCATTCTCACATTGAGAGTTGGTGCAAACTTCGCCAGTGCATCCAAAGCCGTTGGGAGAACTTTGTTCTTCTACACATAAGCCAAAAATTATCTTCCTCGGAACATCCACCATACCTACCTACCATGCAATTTCCATATCCATTCCGAGATATATTGCCATACGACATCCATCTTCATTATGTTACTTTATCGCATGCTTCATTGTTATTTTGCATACTGCTACACTGGTAGGAGGATTCAGTTTTATATACATCAGAGATATTTTAGTTTGAGTTATGAGTACTAAAAGTGTGACGATTCAATGTAAAATAGAGTGTTGCCCCTACCAATGAGGTTATAAATAAAAATAAAAATAAGAGAAAAAGCCCAAAAAAAGGGGCAAAAGAGAGATAATAAAGAGAGAGGGGGCAACATTACTATCATTTATTCCACACTTGTGCTTTGTTAGCACCAATACTTCAATTTGGAGAGAGTTTTTATATTATGACTTGTATAACTATGTGGGGAACTTAATATTATAGAACTTGGCTTGTATATTCCAATGCGAGCCTCCTCAAAAGTGCTCTACGTCTTCGTGAGCAAGCAAGTTGGATTCACCCCCACTAGTTCCATTGGAGATCTTTCATACGCTTATAGCTCTATGTGCATCTGTTGTGTGGCAATCACTACTCCTTGCATAACTTCGATTATAAGACTCCATCTTGTCTAATGATCGCTTTCAGTTGTGTGAGACTTTCTTCCATTGGCCATGCAAACCCCCCATAATGTTCTTTTAGCCATAACATCCTGGTGCCAGGGACCAATACAGAACGCTTGCTTGTTTTGAGTGCACAAATATCTTAATGATTTTCCTACGTGCGTATTGTTATTGCTTGACTTGATCCTAACAGGAGTTGTTGTGAGAGTTTGATGCCTTGGATGATTACATTGTTGTTCTCGAAGCTTAAATCATCTTTAATAAACCATTGCATGGTTGATTGTTTTTTAGTATTGATTCACTGAAAAGTTTTACTTTGTTATTCTTAATGGTTTATACATTATTCTGTTTGATATCAACTATAAACCACAGCCTTTATTCATTTTATCCTAGTTTACATGATTTACATTACTATGACGATCCAGTTTATGTTTGTAGCATGTCACCTCAGAAATTATTTGTTTTTATCGTTTACCTACTCAAGGACAAGTAGGAAATAAGATTAGGGATGTTGATACGTCATAAACTTATCAATAATTTCTGATGTTCCATGTTGTTTTCATGCTATATGCTACATGTTTACTAAACACTTTATGCCATTTTTATCGATTTTCTGGGACTAACCTATTGACAAGATGCCACAGAGCCAGTTCATGTTTTCTGCTCTTTTTAGTTTCAGAAAAGTTGTTCTGAAAATATTCTCGAAATTGGACGATTCGAAGCTCGGAGGTCTTAGAAATCTGTCGCGCACAAGGAGTTCAGAGGGAACCCGTAGAGGGGCCCCACACCATAGGGAGCCCCTCCCCCTTGGTCGTGCCCAGGGGTGGCGTGGGCCGCATGGCCGCCCACCGACGTTGCCCTCTCGCCTATTTATTCCTCTCGGGAGGTTAACCCTAGATACAGAGGCCTTTTCCACGAAAAACACCCGAGGTCACCGTCATTGTCAACTCTAGTTCGGGAGGGTTCTGGAGCTCTCCCCGGCACCCTGGCGGGAGGGGAATTCATCACCCGAGGGCTCTACACCACCATGCCCGCCTCCGGAATGATGCGTCAGTAGTTCAACCTTGGACTACGGTTCCACAATAGTAGCTAGATGGTTGTTCTCTCCTCTTTATGCCTCATGTTTAGATCTTGTGAGCTGCCCTACATGATCAAGATCATCTTATTGTAATGCTACATGTTGTGTTAGCTGGGATCCGATGAATATTGGATGCTATATCTCGTGAATATCAATCTATCATGTTCTTTTCATGTGTATGTTATTTATGATCTTCCATGCTCTAGCCAAGTAGATGCTAGTAACTCGAAGAGGGATTATTTATGCTCTATAGTGGGTTCATGCCTCCCTTTTACTCACGCTCGAGTGACAGAAACATAACAGGTGGGGGATGTGTTGTTGCCACTAGGGCAAAAACAACGATGTTTACATTACACACTTTGCTTAATGCAATTATCTGTTGCTTGCAACTTAATGCCCAAGGTTTGCTCGGATGACATTCCGAGGGTGGATTATTAGTCATAGATGCAGCTGGATAACGGTCTATGTATTTTGTTGTAATGCCGGCATGAATCACATAGTAATCATCATGTCATGAATTTGCACTACGGTGCAGCCTTTATATGTGTCAACTACCGAGTTGTAATTTCTTTACCACACATGCTATCTATCTTTTATGGAGAGACACCACCAGTGAACTATGGACCTCGGTCCATTTTCCTCATACTTATAATACAACCACTTCCATCACTGTTTTCACACTCCTACTAATGTTTTCATATTGTTTTCCTATTGTTTTTCACATCATATGTTTAATCTCTTTGTTTTCAGCGAAACCGGTGAGACTGACAACCTGAGTGATTCGTTGGGGCAAAGTAATTTGATTTTGTTGTGTAGGTTCCTGATGTCTACGCACGCTTCTATTCTTGTAGACAGCATTGGGCCTCCAAGTGTAGAGGTTTGTAGAACAACAGCAAGTTTCCCTTAAGTGGATCACCCAAGGTTTATCGAACTTAGGGAGGTAGAGGTCAAAGATATCCCTTTCAAGCAACCCTACAATTAAGATACAAGAAATATCTTGTGTCCTCAACACACCCAATATACTTGTCAGGTATATAGGTGCACTAGTTCGGCGAAGAGATAGTGAAATGCGAGTAATATGGATGGTTATAAAGTAATAATAGAAATCTGAAATAAATATGGTAGCAAGCAAACATGTAGCAGAACATGCGGAAAACGATGTTTCAATGCTTGGAAATAAGGCCTAGGGATCCTACTTTCACTAGTGGACACTCTCAACAATGAAAACATAATTGAATTAATAAATACCATCTCTTCACTATGCTACTCCAAACCACTCTCCGGTCGAATAACAACACCAATCCATGCGTAGGGCTTTAAAAGCACTCCTCAGAGTAAGAACTTTCCCAACTAAGTAACCCCCACTATATCACCATGGGACCCAGATCGTTCCACGCAAACACCACAATTTCATAGGGTTATCCAACACAAAATATAAATATAATGCTAAACCACACGATGCACACACTGTCACCTTTACACTGTGATCAAAGTGTTTACGGAGATCTCATAACAAAAACCACTTGAGTAGCATCATAGATGAAGAATAATATCTACGAATTTAACTAGATTACAAAGCTCACGATCACATATAGATCACACCATGGGAGAGAGAGATGAAACACATAGTTGCCGGTAGAGCCCTCAGCCACGGGGAGAACTACTCTCTCCTCATCATAGGAGACAACAACGACGATGGAGATGGCGGTGGAGTCGATGGAGATGGTTCCAGGGGCACTTCCCCGTCCCGGCAGGGTGCCAGAACAGAGATCTGTCCCCCCCGAAACTTGTCGGCGGCGGCGGCGGAGCTACAGATGTATTTTGTGGAAAAGTCGATGTATTTAGGGTTTTCCATCGGAGGGGAATAAATAGGCGAAAGGGCAAAGGCGGTGGATCCCTGGGGAGCCCACACCACCCCTTGGCGCGGACAAGGGGGGCGCGCTACCCCATGGTGTGGGCCCCTGGTGCCTGTCTTCGACTCCTCTTCGGTCTTCTGGATGCTTCCGGGGAAAATAGGAACTTCGGGATTTGTGGGGTCCAATTCAGAGAATATTTCCAGAACAACTTTTCTGAAATAAAAAAACAGCAGAAAATAGGGAACTGGCACTTGGCATCTTGTTAATAGGTTAGTCCCGGAAAACATGTAAAAATGTTATAAAGAAGGGAGAAAACATGTAACAATTGGCATAATATCATCATGCAGCATCAGAAATTATAGATACGTTGGAGACGTATCAAGCATCACCAAGCTTAGTTCCTACTCGTCCTTGAGTAGGTAAACGATGAAACACAATAATTTCTAAGGTGACATGCTACTAACATAACTTGATCATCAATAATGTAAAAGCATATGTAAGCTGAGATCATAGAACTTTAACACAAACATGATAAATAGAACTTTAATAATAAAGCATAGCAATCACTTTGCATCATGAGAAGTAACTCAAAGAAAAGATCATGAATAACAATGCAAAGAAAGATATGTGTTTGATTCAAGTATAAAGAAAGCATGGCAAGGTGGTATTTCTCTAGTCCTTAAGAGTGGGACAAAACATAAATTCTAGGACACCTTCAAAGTTCATGAGGAAGACTAGAACAAATAGTTGGAGAAGAAGCAATAACACTTCATGAATCAACTAATGATGTTTATGGGACAAATGCACATAAAACTCAGAATGGAAAAATGCTCTCTCAACTGTGCATAAAGTTAGAAGATGGTGACTCAGCATAAAATTAAAAGAAAGGGCCTTCTTAGAGGGAAGCACGGATCACTCATGTGCTAGAGATTTTATTTTATTAAATAGAGGTATTAAAAGTTTTTTTAAGAGAGTTATATGCTAGTGTCAACGAATTGAAAACATAAAATACATTACGTCACAAGCCAACTAGATTTCACAAGAGCGGATCCCATACGAAGGACACATCTGGGTAGAAGGTCATCCCTGTTTCTCTTTTTTTCACAATTATGCTTTGACTGATAAATCAGGGGCAAAAATAGTGAAGAGAATTTGTTTGCATTAATTTGGGGCTGGGCACCCCACTGTCAGCTCTTCTATCAATTGGATAAGCGGATGAATCCACTAATCCAGGGTGTGAAATCCAATCGACAAGTGAGATAAAGATTCTCTATTTACGTCCTCATGAGCAAAAACAGGAACACCCAACAGGAGTAAGTTTGAAAGTTTTAAAGGTAGGTATGGAGTGGTAGTTAAATACCACATGTAGGTAGGTATGGTGGACACAATAGGAAAAGTTTGGTTTTAGGGAGTTGGATGCACGAGTAGAGCTCATACTCAGTACAGGTGGAGACTATCAAAAGACTCGGAGCGACAAATCAAGAGAGCATAAGAGCCATAATCATGCATAGCGACATAAACATCATTAATCAAAGCATAAGTGGTACCACAAAATCTAAAACTAAATGATCATAGAGGATATTAGTGAATGGTTCATAGTCATAAACATGGTGTGAGCATGCGTCAAGTCAACCAAATAAAACATTCAAAGGAAAATACCGCAAATTTATGCTTCAATATGACAAGAACAACTCATGATTCTTTCAATGGCATATTAAACACTCTCAGCTATTTTAGGCTAATCATACTACTCAATAACCACAAGGATTTAAAACTAAAATAACATCTAGCATGACATGAAAAAGTTCTAGCCATAGTCTATACAGGCTTCTATGTGCATAGTTATAAATTCTACCTCAAGCAACACTTTCTTTTCCCAACAAGCACCATACAAAATATGTTTTAACAAAAAATATCTACATGCTACAGAGAGAAAACATGAGAGTACTCACATAACACTACTAAAACTAACAGCTCTGAATAAGAGATGCATGAAAACAAAGGCTAAACGCAGTACTAGCAAAAAGTGAACACTCATAGAACAATAAGAATGAAAACTAGAGTGTTCTAAGCAATGAAAAAGGAGCGTGTCTCTCTCCCACACAAGTGTTATAAGATCCAACCATAAACTACAGCAAAGAAAACTAAAAAAACTGAAAGAAAAAAATAAAAGACGCTCCAAGTAAAGCACATAAGATGTGACCGAATAAAAATATAGTTTCACTAGAACTGACCTGATAATTTTTCGATGAAGAACGGGATGCCTTGGGCATCCCCAAGCTTAGACGCTTGAGTCTTCTTGGAATTTTCTGGGATGTACCTCCGGGGTATCCCCAAGCTTAGGCTCTTCAATCTCCTTGATCACGTCATATTATCCTCTTCTCTTGACCCTTGAAAACTTGCTTCAAACCAAACTTCTCACAATTTTCATTAGCAACGTTAGTGCAATCGAAATAATAAACTCGCATGGTTCAGTTTAACCACAAGTCTAACACTCAAAAACACATTAGCTACTGTCACAACTTCTTTTAAAACTCTTTTTCTCAAAAGATCACCAAAAGCAAGAGATTAAGATGCAAATGCAATTATTAGCAGAAATCTGTCAAAACAGGACAACATGTAAAGATGATTTTTTTCGAAAATCTTCTTTTGCTCAAATCAAAAAGTGCTCAACTAAGAAAAGTTGCGTATATAGCCCAGGATTACGCACAAAAGCTGAGGTAATTTTGAATTTTCTGTGATTTATACGAATTTAACCGTGGACAGCAGAAATCTGTTTCCTACGGGGAAATCCGAAATTATAGTCTCAACTTTCCACTAGAGGCTATACTTGCCTCAACAAATAAACAAAATAAAAGATACATCGGGGTTGCTAAGGAAATAGAAAACACCCAGGTGCAAAGAAAACAAAAATAAACGATGGAAAACTTGCTAAAAAGGGAGAAATAAAACGGGTTGTCTCCCGGAAGCGCTTTTCTTTAAAGCCTTTTAGCTAGGCACAATGATTTTTAAAAGATGCTCACATAGTAATAAGAGTTAAAGAACAATAAGAGAGCATGAAGAAGCAAATTTAAAACAAATTTAAGTCTAACCCACTTCCTGTGAAAAAGAATCTTGTAGAAAAACATGTCATGAAAACACAAAGCAACAAGCATAGGAAATCAAAACAAGTGCAACTTCAAAATTTTCAACGTAAAGAGGGGAAACTTGATATTTTTTAGATGCATAAGATTATGCTTCCCTCTCTCATAATAACCTTCAGTAGCATCATAAATAAAATTAATAATATAACTATCATAAGAAACATTCTTATCAGTAGCCACATGCATAAAAGAATTATTACTCTCCACATAAGCATAGTCATTCTTATTAATAGCAGTGGGAGAAAATTCAACAAAATAGCTATCCTTATCATTCTCGTCACCATAATCATCAAATTTAGGAGGCATATTATAATCATAATAAAATTTATCCTCAATAGTAGGTGGACTGAAAATAGCATGTTCATCATTGTAAACATCATATATAGAAGGATTATCATGATCACAATAAAATTTATCATCCATAGTGGGTGGAACTAGAATACCACAATCATTATAATCATCAAATATTGGAAGAAAAGTATCATCAAGGGGACTAGAAATATCATATTCATCAAGACTAGCTTCCCCAAGCTTAGACTTTTCCATAGCATCATCAATAAGGGTATTCAAAAAATTAATGCTAATAACATTGCTACTAGCATGCAAATAAAGTTCCATAGGTTTTTTAATTTTCTCTTCAAACACTTCATGTCCTAATTCAAGATAAATATTATAAAGATCTCTCATATTTTTATGTTTTCCATTAAGACTAACTAAAAAAAATAAAAACAATTAACAAGTAAAAATAAGCCTAACTAGTGAAAACAAGAAACAAAAACATATAATTGCATAATCTAAAGGAAATAACTTCGAGCACTCTCACCCGAGGATGTGAGTACCTTTTACCTTACCTCCCCGGCAATGACGCCAAAAAAAGTTCTTGATGTCTACGCACGCTTCTATTCTTGTAGACAATGTTGGGCCTCCAAGTGCAGAGGTTTGTAGAACAACAGCAAGTTTCCCTTAAGTGGATCACCCAAGGTTTATCGAACTCAGGGAGGTAGAGGTCAAAGATATCCCTCTCAAGCAACCCTCCAATTAAGATACAATAAGTCTATTGTATCCCCAACACACCCAATATACTTGTCAGGTATATAGGTGCACTAGTTCGGCGCAGAGATAGTGAAATGTGAATAATATGGATGGTTATAAGTAATAATAGCAATCTGAAATAAATATGGCAGCAAGCAAACATGTAACAGAACACGCAGAAAACGGTGTTTCAATGCTTGGAAATAAGGCCTAGGAATTCTACTTTCACTAGTGTACACTCTCAACAATGAAAACATAACTAGATTAATAAATACCATCTCTTCACTATGCTAGTCTAAACCACTCTCCGGTCGAATAACAACGCCAATCCATGTGTAGGGCTTTAACAGCACTCCTCAGAGTAAGCACTTTCCCAACTAACTAACCCCTACGCTATCACCATGGGACCCAGATGGTTCCATGCAAACACCACAATTTCATAGGGTTGTCCAGTACAAAATATAAATATAATGCTAAACCACATGGTGCACACACTGTCACCTTTACACCGTGATCAAAGTGTTTATGGAGATCTCATAACAAAAACCACTTGAGTAGCATAATAGATGAAGAATAATATCTACGAATTCAACTAGATTACAAAAATCACGATCACATATAGATCACACCATGGGAGAGAGAGAGAGAGAGATGAAACACATAGCTACCGGTAGATCCCTCAGCCTCGGGGGATAACTACTCACTATGCATCATAGGAGACAGCAACGGCGCTGGAGATGGCGGTGGAGTCGATGGAGATGGTTCTGTTGTACTTGTGTAGAATATTATGTACGAATAGGGTTACATAGGACTTGGAGTTGTAATAGGTGTGGACAGGATACGGTAGTGTTGTAGTCGAACACGTGTATCCTAGAGCCTCTCATAATATGAGGATGCACCACATGTTGTAATCCATGGTGACTTGATAGCAGCAGGAGCGCAACGGGAGCCGGCGGTTTATGCCGGCGACCAAGACGGCTGGTGCGGCGGTATCAATGGGGAGGAGCGCCCATAGTCATGCCCCGCAGATATAGGCGACTTCGCCGAACTCCGTTACCAAATCTCGGTGTCGTCATCATTGTTGCGATTGCTTGTTCCTTGGTAGATCGACTAAGCGCCTACGAATTGTAACAAGTGGTATCAGAGCCGGTTCAAAGGTTGCGGTTTGTTGATTTAGAGGAGTATGAAAAATTGATCGGTCGATCGTGGAGCGGCACAGACTGCAGTTCCGGCGAGTGCTTTTGTAAGATCGGCAGGAGATTTTTTTTAAACGTGACTAAAAGCAATCAGATCAGTTCCAGCAGAAGCAATGCAACGCAGAGACCAATGCCTGTGCATGTGGGCCAATAGCACGTGCATGTGCATGTGGCCAAGGGTATGTGGTGCATGCAGGAGGCCAAAGGGCCATGATGCATCGGCAGCAGGTGTAGCGTTCCCACATTTAAGTAATGTAAGGACACATGTGTTATTGTGCTAGTCCCTTGATCAAATTCTAGCACCACAGTACAAAATGAAATATCATGCAAATGCATCAAATTCTATTACATCGCATGATCTAGTCTTTACAAAATAGTATTACAACTTGCATAGTCTTAGAAGACTAGCAGAAAAGAGAATTACAACGGAAAACATAGTACAACATTGAGCCTCATCATCTTCATGCGCCACAGGCAAAACATGTTGGCGATAGACTCGAGATCCTGAACGAAACCTCACTCGTCTTCAAATTCATCTGCAATATGGAATATGCAGCCACAAGGGAGTCAATACAATTTAATGTATTGGGACGTAACACTATGGTGGATATAAATGGCAAGACTAATACTACATGCATATTTGGCTGAGTGGAGTTTTGGCTAAGTTTGCATAAAGCCAGTTTTATCCTATATTTGATAAATTATTGAAAAATCCTTGAAAACCACATGGGTAGACACACCATGTAGTTTGGTAAAGGCATCATGGGTAGACACGCCATGAAGTTTGAAAATCATCATGGTTAGACACACCATGAGTTTGAAAAGGTAGCACAGAGGGGTAGACACACCATATGCTCTAGGAAAAGGTTTCTACAATGTTTTAATTCATTCAGAAAAGATGAGGAGATCCTTCTATCCATCCTTGTCCAGCTGCTTGAAGTCGTCCATTACCGGGAACACGGCTATGATCATAGTTTCTAACTCTGCAGATGTTGTGCACTTTCACCCTTTGTCTTCAATTAGCCCAAACATCCTATACACGCGGAGTTCATCATGGAAAGGAGAGAATTGGTACGAGATATTTCATAAGCAAGAATCCAACCCAACTAGCAAGACCCGCTCCACCTATAATTATTCTACATCTTCATGTCAAGCATGGGCTGAACTCTCACAACTTAGTTGATCAAGACAGAGCCCATATGTCAAAGGGCTGCACGGGAAGCTACTAAACTTAGAGGGACTTAGGAATCTCTTTGTTCCTGGGTGGCAAACCACAAGTTCACTCCTTAGGTGAAAAGCACCATAGACATGGCCCCAAGGAGCCACTCAACATAAACCTTGCAATCACCAATTCCACCCAGGTGTTTCATTGAATGTTATACTTAGAATTTTTCCACAACATTGAGTAAAACAAATTTGTAGCAAGGATAAGCATCTACTAAGTACTAAGTCTCCATAATAAAAGTCTAAGGGATTTCTACACACTACTTGGGATTTTGCATAGCATAATAATAACTTAGTAAAAATTCCCTATCATGCATACTACTCAAAAACACTAGTCATGCATAGTAAAAATATGGGGGATTTGATGGTGTGTTACTTGCCTTTGAAGTTGGTGAAGAAGTTAAACTCTCTCTTCACAAAATGGAAAGTTCTCTCCGTACAATCTAAATAACACAAGTAAACAACAATAAACAAACAATCACAAGCAAAATAATAAAGTATAACAACCAACAAACTTAACACAACAATTTATTCTACAAAGGAATTATTTTATTTGGGTTTTAGTGTATGGTAAATGGCTAAGGATTGTGTATTGAGGATTCCAAACTTATTGAACAAAATTTTCAATAAGGATTATCACCTTTACTCTAATATGCAAAAGGAAAACTTGTTATTTCAATACATAAAGAGAACAAAGAAATTTTTGTTAGTGTTTTTCCATTTGTGAAAAAGGGTTGGTCTTTGAT
This sequence comes from Alopecurus myosuroides, assembly GCA_028641055.1. NCBI lineage: Eukaryota > Viridiplantae > Streptophyta > Magnoliopsida > Poales > Poaceae > Alopecurus > Alopecurus myosuroides. The sequence goes on along the minus strand of CM054058.1, from coordinate 41,487,633 downwards.
CAATAAGATCACACAAAGGTGTTGGGCTACTATATATTTCTGTCTTGAGTTTCTTCAAGCTATTGTTTTGCCTCCTTGAGTTTCTTCTGAAGTCTAAGTCCTTTTGCATTTACTTTGAAGGCCTTTCTTGTAGTCTTCCTTGTTGAGTAGAATAAATCATGTGAAGCACCTATCTAGGACTTAGATACTTAGTCATATTGAATAAAAGAGGTAGTAGGTATTGTTAAAGTTCCTTAAGACAGGACTTGGAAAATCTTCTCTTCTTCTTCTTCATTTTCTGGGAGATTATTCCTCTGGAGTTGGCTCCTTGTTGAAATTGTTCTTCTTGATGAAAGTCTTCTTGTTGATGTCTTGGTCAAAATCTCTCATCACTTGGAAAACAAATTCTAAGTTTTGGTAGAAACAAACTTGACACTAATCATCTTAAATTCTAAGTCTTGGAAAACAAACCCTAAGTCTTCACATGATTGGTCTTGAAAATTCTTCAGGCTCCTTTGTAGTTTCCTCCTTGGTGTGGTGTCTTCCTTGAATCTTCTAACACTTGTTGATTTTGCTACAATTAGGGCTGGTCTTCATCTAGCTTATCCATAGCATAAGTTCTAAGGGAGCAGAAAAGAAAAGGGAAAAAGACTTAGAGAAAAAGATGTGGTTTGGTCCTCCTGAAGTTCCTCTTGATATTTTCTTCTAAGTGATCCTTCTTTTTGGAGATTCTTCTGAAGTTGCTAAGTCCTTCATGAGTCTTCTAGCTTCATGTTGAAAATCTTCAAGCCCATTGTAGCATCCTCTCCATGGCTTTTCACTAATCCAGACTTAGTGGTTTTCAACTAGGAGGGCCAACTAGGATAAAAATAACTTAGAAATATTCTAAGGGCTTTCTTTTTGGTCTCTCTGGCCTAAGGTTAATCCTTACCACAAATTTGCTAGAGAAAACATATTGAAAATAAACTAAGTCAGAAATAGTCACATGGGAATATAATAACCAAAACCATTTTAACTTAGCCAAATATGATTTTGGGAATAGGGGACTGTCAGTACACGACCTGAGGTTTCCAAAAAAAATTGTTTACAATTTTTGGAATTATAAAATTTAAATTATGTCAAAAATCATTAAATAGGCATATTTAAATTTGAACCAATTTTAAATAGTCTATTTTAATTTTGGCCAGTACTAACAGGGTCTACATGTTTAGGGCTTTTCAAAAAGTCCAAGTTTGTCGAATTTGGATACATAGATCAAAAGTTATCAACAAAACAATATATACCAAGATTCAGCAATAACAAGTGTGTGCACGTATCAAAATTCAGTTTTCATAATTTTAATAAATTCTAAACATTGTGCTGATTTCAAAAAGTATAAGATCATAGAAATTGGACTCACAGAACTAAAGTTATGGATTTTACAAAATTAGGTGCTTTTCTAGAATTTTAAAACAATTTAAATTGAATTTGACCGGGGGTTTCACTAAGGCTGACTGGGTAGACCACGTGGCCGGCTCTGATTGGTGCGGGGCTGGCACGACGCTGACTCGGCGCTGACTGGGCTGCTGACTGGGCTTTGACTACTGATTTTGACCAAAAATAAAGTTGCTCGGATGGGAAACAATCTAAACAAAAGTTGTAAAGAATTACCTGCTCTTTCTAACTATCACAAATATAACATCAGTGGATGAATATATTAGTCACAAACCACAATTTATCTTTCTGGTCCGAAACTTTGACCGTGAATAACTCCTAGCTCGCTTGACCAAAAGAGGTGAGGTTTGGGGCAAAAGAAAGGTCTTGATTAGGAGAACAACTTTGGTTATCAAGCCCCAAAGATTTGAGATGGTTTTCTTCTCCGAAAAACGTCAAACGAAAACTGTATTGTACAGAAAATTCCGTACGTCAAAACAAAAAGTATTCAAAAACAAAATTGTAGATCAGTGTTAAATCTAACTTCTCACCAAATGAATTTCGATTTGAAGATCCGAGCACGAAGAGATCTAGGAATTACGAATTCAGATCTGAAAGATGGCGATTCGAAATTCTTCATCCACGGTTGATGAAAAGTGTTGAGGCCTCTCGGGATGTAAAGATAATGGAGAGAGATTCAATATTGCTTTAGGCTCCTGTGCGATTCAAGATCGTTTTGATGGGTAGATAACGAAATACGATTTTGCTGATTAGGGTTTCGGTGGGACAAAAAGAGGGAAAGAAATGCCGGCAGCTACAGATGTTTATATGGGTTAATGGTCGGTGGAATTGCTTGGGCTCGAAGTTATGAACGCGTAGGAACAAGCGGATCCGGATTTGGAGTTATATTTGTTGAGATATTCGTGTTTAACCGAAAGGAGTTTAGAAGAGCACGTTTTCTGAATTCGATGGCCCATATTTTTTTTAACAGCGCGGGAGCGAACTGGGCTGAGCTTCGGCCCAATTTGGCCGAACTTTTTTTTAAACGTTTTTCTTTTATATTTTCACAGTTTTCTTTATAACTTTTGATTTATAATTCTAAATGATGTCAAACCAATTTCTATAGTTTTGTAAAAATAAAACCTTTCACATAAAAGCATTTAGGTGTTATTTTAACACACATAAAATAATTATATTTTCAAAATATGATTAAATAACTATGGCTATTTAATATCATTTTAATTGGAAATATGACAAATCGTTTGAAAGGAGGTTTTATAAAATCCAAAAACATTCTATAAGTCAAATGTTATTTTCCAAAAGTCATTTAACTTATTTTTCATATTCATATTTTAAAATATGAGTAAACTCTAATAGCAACTTAATGTTATTTCAAAATAAACAAATAGATACTTTGAATAATAAAACTTATTTTGAATGATTTCTTTTAAGGGTTATATGACATGTTTGGATTATTATTTCCAATAGCATTGGAATAACATATAGTACTTCCTTTGTGTTTGAGTTTTATTTGTTTTTGGTGGCTTGGTTTAACCATAAAACAAAAGTTTTAAATTTTTGTGATTTTTGAATGTTTCCAAAATCAAGGATGTTACAGCAGGCAGGGCTTGGTTGGTTTGTGCGACTGTGATGCACGGGAATCGACGGATAAAGACTGGATTTGTTTGGGAAAAAGAAAGAGGACTAGGTCCCTGGTGGACACCGACCGAAGCGGCAAGTGGTATCAGAGCCGGTTCAAAGGATGCGGCCCTAGGGAGGACGATCCAAACAAATCGATTTCAGCGGAAAGTTCATCAAGCCATACGGCGTGTTCCATCGGAAGTAGCAGGCAAAATCAAGGCAAGCTAGCATCGGGAATTGAGCCAAGCTTAGAGCAGCGGCACGTGGTGCATAGGCAAGACTATTGCTACATGCGCGTGTGGTACAACAGCTTAGTTATTTTCTTCGCGGATCAGCCGTATAGGAAAAATCATGGCGCCAACGGGTACCAGATTTGAAGTGCAAAACTTTGACGGGACTGGAAACTTCGCGTTATGGCAGACAAGGGTGAAGGATTTGTTGGCACAATAGGGATGCTTGAAGGCATTGCGGGGTGTCAAGCCAGCTAAGATGGACAATGATGACCGGGAGGAGTTGCAGATTCAAGCAGCCGGAACCATACGGTTGTGTTTGTCTGACCATGTCATGTATCATGTGATGGATGAGAATTCACCGAAAAAGGTTCGGGAGATATTGTAGAGTCAATTTATGTCAAAGACTGCGACGACCAAGGTGTATTTTAAGAAAAAGTTATACACGTTGAAGATGCAGGAGAGGTCGGATTTTGTGGAGCACATGAATACCTTTAATCAGGTTGTCACAGATCTAGCACGTCTAAGTGTGAGGATTGACGACGAGGGTAGGGATATTCTCCTTTTTTGTTCATTGCCACCGTCCTATGAGCATTTTATCACTACGTTGACGTACGACAAGGAGACTGTTCAAATTGAGGATGTCACTGCGGCGTTATTGTCCTATGATATGAGGAAGAAGAAGAACGCATAGGAAGGCGCTCATGGTGAAAGTTTGCTAGTCAATGTGGACAAGGCAGGCAAGGATACGAGGCAGGGAAGAACAAGAAAAGCAAGAAGGTGCAGTGTCACAAGAGGAAGCAGTGGGGACATATCAAGAAGGACTGTCCATATCTCAGTGGTGGGTCAACTGCTAATTTAGTAACTAAAAGTGAGGACTCGGACAACGATATTATCTTAGGGTCAGATAGACGGTCAGCTAAAGGTGAAGCGTGGATGTTAGATTCAGCTAGCTCTTTTCATGCGACACCCAATAGGGAGTGGTTCTCTTCGTACAAGTCTGGTGAGCTTGATACAGCCTACATGGGTGATCATACGGGCCACCATGTTTCTGGAGTAGGTGACATCAAAATCAATATGTTTGATGGAGTAGAGCGGGTGCTTCGGGGAGTCAGGCATGTGCCAGGGCTAAAGAGGAATCTAATTTCGCTTGGAGTTCTTCATCATGGTGGTATGATATTCCGTTGTGATCGGAATAAGAAGACCATGAGAATCATGGAAGATAAGGTGACCGTGATGATGGGAGAGAGGACATCTTCGCATTTTTACAAGTTGCAAGGAAGTACTATTGCAGGTGGAGTCATGGAGTATGAAGTTGTGGAGGTAGCAGTTGTGTTCCACGGAGGCGGTGGGTCTACGGCAGACTCGTCGAGTAGCTCTTGGTAAGCTACGAAGTAGACAACCCAAGTCCGGAGTACATGGAAGTTTGACACTTGGACGAACTCAAGGTGGTGGAGAATATTCGCCAAGGTGGAGTTTGTTGTATTTGTGTCGAATATTATGTACGAGTAGGGTTACGTAGGACCTGGAGTTGTAATAGGTGAGGAGAGGATACGGTAGTGTTGTAGTCGAAGGGCCTCTCATATAATGAGGAGGCACCACATGTTGTAACCGATGGCGACTTGATAGCAGCATGCGCGCAAGGGGAGCCGGCGGTTTGTGCCAGCGACCAAGACGTCCGGTGCAGCGGTATCAATGGGGAGGAGCGCCCATAGTCATGCCCCACAGATGTAGGCGAGTTCGCCGAACTGCGTTACCAAATCTCAGTGTCGTCATCATTGCTGCGATTTCTTGTTCCTCGGTAGATCGACTAAGCGCCTACTAATTGTAACAGGTTCCGGGGGCACTTCCCTATCCCGGCAGGGTGCCAGAATAGAGATCTGTCCCCCGAAACTTGTCGGCGGCGGCGGCGGAGCTACAGCTGTTTTTTGTGGAACAGGTCGATGTGTTTAGGGTTTTCCATCGGAGGGGGATAAATAGCCGAAAGGGCAAAGGAGGTGGATCCCTGGGGGGGCACAACACCCCCCTAGCGCGGCGAAGGGGAGGCGCCACCCCATGGTGTGGGCCCCCTGGTGCCCGTCTTCGACTCCTCTTCGGTCTTCTTGGTGCTTCCGGGGAAAATAGGAACTTCGGGATTTGTGGGGTCCAATTCCGAGAATTTTCCAAAACAACTTTTCTGAAATAAAAAACAGCAGAAAACAAGGAACTTGCACTTGGCATCTTGTTAATAGGTTAGTCCCGGAAAACGTATAAAAATGCTATAAAGAAGGGAGAAAACATGTAGCAATTGGCATAATATCGTCATGGAGCATCAGAAATTATAGATATGGTGGAGATGTATCAGTTCCTGATGTTTACACATGCTTCTAATCTTGTAGAAAGTATTGGGCCTCCAAGTGCAGAGGTTTGTAGAACAACAGCAAGTTTCCCTTTAGTGGATTACCCAAGGTTTATCGAACTAACGGAGGAAGATGTCAAATGTATCCCTCTCAAGCAACCCTACAATCATGATACAAGAAGTCTCTTGTGTCCCCAACACACCTAATACAATTGTCAGTTGTATAGGTGCACTACTTCGGCGAAGAGAGTGAAATACAAGTAATATGGATGTATATAAGTGAGAATAGCAATCTGAAATAAAATTGGAAGCAAGCAAACATGTAGCAGAACTGATTGTAAACGTTGTATCAATGCTTATAGACAAGGCCTAGGGATCATACTTTCGCTAGTGAACACTCTCAACAATAATAACATAATTGAATGCATAAATATCTCTCTTCACTATGCTACTCCGAAGCACTCTCCGATGAATAACAAACACCAATTCATTGCGTAGGGGTACAAAGCACACCTTAAAGTCGCATTCCCGTATCTAGTTAATCCCACGCTGTCACTATGAGCGCCCTAGAAGGTACTAGACAGACACCACAATTTCATAGGGTCATCCAACACAAGATATAAATATCATGCTAAACCACACGGTGCACACACTGTCACCTTTACACCATGATCAAAGTGTTTACAGAGATCTCATAACAAAACCACTTGAGTAGCATAACAGATGAAGAGTACATCTACATATTCAACTAGATTACAAAGCTCATGATCACATAAAGATCACATCATGGGAGAGAGAGATGAAACACATAGCAACCGGTAGAGCCCTCAGCCCATGGGACAACTACTCTCTCCTCATCATAGGAGACAGCAACGGTGATGAAGATGGTAGTAGAGTCGATGGAGATGGAAACGGGGGCACTTCCCTGCCCGGCAGGGTGCCAGAACAGAGATTTCTGTCACCCAAACTTGTCGGCGGCGGCGGCAGAGCTATGGATGTTTTTGGTGGAAAAGGCTGATTCCCCTAGGATTGATGCATCAGGGACCATATATAGGCGAAAGGGCGATGCCGGGGGATGGCCAGGAGGCCCACACCACCTGGTGGCTCGGCCAGGGGAACCCGCGCCACCCTGTGGTCCCCCTCCGGGTCTCTTCGGGACTTCCTTGACTCTCCGGGACTTCTAAGACTTCTGGCTTTTGAATCATCCAAATCCGAGAATATTTCCAGAACAACTTTTCTGAAACTAAAAACAGCAGAAAATATGAACTAGCTCTATGGCATCTTTTCAATAGGTTAGTCCTGGGAAATTGATAAAAATGACATAAAGTGTAAGGAAAATATGCAGCATATGGCATGAAAACAACATGGAACATCAGAAATTAAGGATACGTTTAATTTCTGCGGTGACATGCTACCAACATAAACTTGATCATCATATTAATGTAAAGCATGTAAACTAGGATCAAATGAATAAAGATTATGGTTTATAGTTGATATCAAATAGTAATGTATAAACCATTAGGAAAAACAAAGTAAAACCTTTCAGTGAACCAATACTAAAAGACAATCCATTGTGCAAAGTATATTAAAGATGATTTAAGCTTCAAGAACAACAATATAATCATCCAAGGCATCAAACTCTCACAACAACTCCTGTTAGGATCAAGTAAAGTGACAACAATATGCACGTAGGAAAACCATTCAATTAATTGTGCACTCAAAACAAGCAAGCGTTCTGTATTGGTCCCTAGCACCAGGACGTTATGGCTAAAATAACATTATGGGGGGTTTGGAAGGTCAATGGAAGAAAGTCTCAAAGAATTGAAATTGATCATTAGACAAGAGGAAGTCATATAATCGAAGTTATGCAAGGAGTAGCGATTGCCACACAACGGTTGCACATAGAGCTATGAATGTATGAAAGCTCTCCAATGGAACTAGTGGGGGTGCATCCAACCTGCTTTCTCACGAAGACCTAGAGCTCTTTTAAGGAGGCTCATCTTTCTCTTTATTAAAGAACGAGGTAAAACCACTTTTAGCAAGTTGAAGAACCGATATGAGATTATAGCCAAGGGACTCAACAAGAAGAACATTCTCAATTTACAAGTCATTTGAGATTGCTACCTTGCCTCGTCCCAATACCTTTAGTTTGGAGTTATCACCAATAGTGACACAATTGAGATGAGGTAATGGATGATGTAGATCACTCATTGTGTCATTGCTTCCGGTCATATGTTGGGATGCACCACTATCCACCGTCCATTTGCTCGAACCGGAAGCACTCCCCTACAAAAGATTAGTGTCTTGATTTAGGTACCCATTGTTGAATGGGTCCTCTTTTGTTAGCGACAAGGGTCTTTGGAACCCAAATACTCCAATGATAATCATCACCATACGAAGTACCAACATATTTAGCATACACATGACCATCTCTAGATTTCATAAGAACATAAGATGGGTTGTATTTTCTGGCAAAGTCATTATGAGTGGTGCTCCCCCTAGAGGTGTCACCACCCACAATGGTGTTGGCCTCCTTTTCCTTGGCCACCTCTCCCTCTTTCAGAAATCTTACTTCTTGTGAGGAAGAGGTGACCTTCTTCTTGTTCTTCTTCTTGTACTTCTTCTTTGACTTGGCTACATAGCCAAGTCCCTCCTTCCCATTTGTGACTTGTTGAGGGGTCACATCATTGAGATTCTTCTCACTTCCTACAAGATTAGTTGCACTACACGAGATGATAGGCAATGTATTCATGCAAGTAGATGAGGATGACATAGCTTGCTTATTTGATTGTTGAGCTAGGAGATTGTCACGAGACTTGGTTAGCTTGTCATGAATTTCTTTAAGAGACATTAACTCCTTCCTTAGTTTTTCATGACTAGCAACTAATTCCTCGTGAACAATTCCTAGCTTCAACTCTTCATGTTCAAGAGTTTTAATTATCGCAAGAGATTGTGTGTTATCATTCCTAAGCTTAGAGACGCTCATGGCAAAGTTTTCTTCAAGACTAGACAATTTCTCATCAAGTGATGCACGAATGGAACGCTCATTTTCAAGAGCCTTTTCTAGCTCTTTGTCATTGCAAGAGTGACCTCCATGGCTTTCTAAGGTCATGATAATTTCCTCCTTTTCATCTACAAGAGAGTTAGCCTCATCAAGTAGCCGTAATAGGGCATTTACTTTCTCCTTAGTATCACCTTTGAGGCTAGCTAGCCAAATGCCTAACTCTTTGGCCTCACTATCCTCCTCACAAACATTCTCAACACAATCCAATAATGAAGGAGGGTTAGTGGTAATAGTCTTAGAGTTAGGAGAGCATACCAAAGTGGCTTTTGCCATAAGACATGTAGGTCGGGTAGCCACAATCTCATTGGGGGATTCAAATAGAGAAATCGATGAAGATGACGCGGTGGCAACGGCGATGTGGGCCACTCCCACCACTTCATCTTCTCCATCATCTCCGGAGATATAGGTTTCTAGAACCGCCCCTTCTTGAACGTAGAGGGCCCTTGGCACTCTTCTAGCGAAGTTCTTGTTTTGTGGAGCCTTGGCCTTGTTTTTGCGAACAAGCTTGCCTTCATTTTCTTCTCTTGGCTCAAAGGGGCACTCCTTCACAAAATGGTTTGCGCTACCACAGTTGTAACATGTCCTTGGGCGCTCCCCCTTCTTCTTGTAGTTCTTGTTTCGTGGAGGTCTTGGAGAGCCAGCCTTGTGAGCTTCCCATCTCTTCCAATATCCATGCATAGCGAGAGCAATGCACTTTTGAGCTCCCGTATAGGTGTCTTCATAGTCTTCCTCATCATCATGTTCTTCTTCACTTTCATCAACTCGAGCCATTGCCTTTGACTTCAATGCGAGGTTGGGTGACTTTCCCATCCCTCTAGAGCGAGCTAGAGCATCATCCGCACTCTTGTGTGATAGAGAGATGGCGATGAACTCACTAAGAACACCAATGGAGTTGAGAGTGCTGTAGTCCGCTCTTGTCCGGATACTAGTGGAGAGATTCTTCTCAAAGGGTGTGATGGCCTTGACAAATTTCCTCTTTATCCACTCATCGGAGATCTCTTCCTTTCCATAGTCTCTCAATTGGTTGGCGAGAGTGACAACTCTTCTATAGAGCTCTTCGGGAGTCTCATCCTCTTGCATGACGAAGTTCTCGGAGTTGGCAATGGCCACATCATACTTGGAAGATTGAATGCTAGCATTTCCTTGAAACAAGGTGTCAAATTTTGTCCCAAGCTTCCTTGGCGGTCTTGCAACCACGAATGTGAGTGAGATGCTCCCTTGAGAGAGCATTCTGGATAATAACGAGAGCAGTCTTATTGAGTTGGTATTCCACATCCTCCCTTGGAGTCAAGTTGCTCGAGTCATGCGGATGAAATCCATGAATCACACTCCTCCACAATGCGGTGCACGATCCAGAAATATGGGACTCCGTTTCAAACTTCCAAGAAGAGAATTCATTAGTGTTAAGCATGGGAGGAAGTCCAACATTAAGAATGTGTGGCATGGAAACAATTGGGTGAATGGTGTCATAATTTTGAGGAGGTGGAACTTGTGCGTGGACCCCGGAACCATTAGCCGTTTGAGACTTGGAGCCACCGGAACTCTCCTTTGCCTTGGCTTTAGCCTTTTGTGTGGCTTGAGCCTTAGCTTTGGCAATGTTCTCTAGATTTGGGAATCGTCAGGAATCGTCTCCTCTTTCGAACTATCCTCATCGGAGACATGGGGAGAGTTCGATGGCCCCTTAGGTTTACCCATCATGTTCTCCAACATCTTCTTGATGGAGGAAACCTCCGAGCCTACACTAGAGCTAACCTTGGACAATTGGGTTTGGATAGTACAAACCGTTGTCTCTAGGTTAGCTATAGTGTCGGCCATTTTGGAGAGCTCCTCCTTAGAAGATTCGGGATCATCTCCGTTGACCATGATACTCTTAGGCGGTTAAGCCCGATAAAAGAGCCGAGGCTCTGATACCAATTGAAAGTACACAAAGGTCAACTAGAGGGAGGGTGAATAGGTGACCTACAAATTTTAATCCTTTTTCAATTTTAGTGGGGGCTTTGGAAAGATAATAACTTTGTTATCTAGATGTGCAACTAAGTAGACACCCTATGTGGCAAATAACAGGTAGCAACGGAACTAAATGCAAGGCACAAGATAACCACAAGTGAAAAACACGGAGACAAGGATATGTTTCCCGTAGTTCCTTCTTGAAAGAAGTACGTCTACGTTGGAGAGGTGGGGAGCCACCTAGGCGCTCCTCAATAGCACGGATGTGCACACCTTGTTCTCCTTGAGCTTCTCCGGTGAGGGAGATTCTCGTTTCCACTATGAGGTCGACTTGAAGGCGTTGACCAAACCTTTACAAGTGGTTGAGGCTACTCCACAAGTCAGATGGAGGCTCTCAACAATCCGAAGCTTCTTGCCACAAGGTGGAAGCTACAAGCACTAGGGTTTCCCTTGGATGACAAAGCAACCAAGAGATTACAAGATCCCAAGAGGTATGGTGTGGGAATACAATTTTGGGCTTGGTAGAAAGGTAGATCTAGTCCTCCTCCATGAGATCCTTGAAGGGCATCGAGTTTGGTTGGAGGAGGAGGGAGATCGGGGCGTTTTGAGCTCTTGAACAATGGAGGAGAGAGAGGAATGGACGAGCTACCTATCTAGAGGAAGAAGACAGCCATTTATAGGCTCCTCCAAATTCTGACCGTTGCAGTGCGCCAGGGCCGGAATATTCCAGTGTTAGCACTGGAAATTTCCGATCTATCCTGGCCGGAAATTTGAATATTTTGGGGGCGGATTTTTGAAACTTCCGGGGGCGGAAATTTCCGCCCAACATTCCGCCCCCATATCTGCGCGCGGGCACCAACACCGCGCTGAAAATCGCTAAGGACCAGGGCCGGATATTTGAATAATTCGGGGGTGGATATTTGAATAATTCGGGCCCGGAATTTTCCGGACAATAATCCGCCCCCATCTCCGTGCGCGGGCATCTGAGAAAAACTCTAATTTCTGCTAAGTACCGGAAGGCCAGATATTTGCACCGGAAATTTCGGGGCAAATTTCCGCCCTAGCTTCTGTGCGCGGGCAGTGGGAGAATAACTTAGTCGTTTCGGCGTTGCCAGAAAGGCCGGAATATTCCGGTGCTTGGGCCGGATATTCCGCCCCATAAGCATCGGAATTTCCGGTGTAATTACTGAAATATCCGGTGGCAATAAATCCAGAATACAGAACTCCTCTTTGAACTTTTTATACGAGTATATCAATAATCATCGGGGAGATCAGCTGCACAGACTTAAAAAAACATTGTTAGAGAGTAGATACCCGTGTTGTTACTATCACCAAAATCATTAGAGGGATCATGAGCTTTCAGTAACGGCTTAAGCATATGAGCCGTAAAGGCTTGATACCACAGAAACATGTTCGGCAACTTACCGAACAATAACAAACAGTGGGACTGTGGATGCCCATGATGACTCATGTGTGCTCACGAAGAATGGACCTTATAAGTTACTTATAGCACTTATTCCCTTAACTTCACGATACCACACGAGTTGAAACTATGTGATGTAGTCTAATCAAACTCTTTGATCGTAACACAGATTACTCGTTACCGATATCGTTCTATTTTCTCATCCATATCTCTGATGTCCTTGTGATAAATGATAATGTGTCTGGCTAGACGATTGGTTGGTATTTGTGATGCCAAGAGGGCCCAGAGTATGTATCTCTCTAATCTAGAGGAGTTAAGTGATAATCTTGAACGATCTCAGTTCCATAATTTTTGAATCGTATTGATAGTAACAAATCCATAGGAAAATTAAATATATGTTTCTTTGTCGCTATCAATCCATCCCTGAAGCATGATTCCTCTCCAAAAATCCATTCAAATACAGGGGTGAATTCTTAATCCATGTGTCGTTAATATTAATAGGCATCCCCCATCTTTTGGACAACAAACCAGACTCATCTAGGTTGTTGGTGTTTCTGTTTTTAGTTTTCTCTCCGCCAAAAGAATATTGATCGGAAGTACCATGACGATGTAGCATACATGTGGCTATAAGAAGGGGGCATACTCTTATTGAGTTTCAGTAGGTTCTATAACATGTACAATGACCATGGGTTATTTTGCTTTCCATTCAGTATTCGTATGTTCGAGCTGGAAGGCTATTCGCCCAAGTATTCCAATCATTGAAACCTCTCTAAGATCCAAAATGTCAACTAGTGTAAAAAAAAGTTATTTTGTAGAAAACATATGAACATCTGATCTAGTTTTGAAGCATTCATCGATGTGAATTCAACAATTAGGGAGGAGCACTAATCATATTAATGTTGAGGAGATAAATCATTTTGAACATTTGAAGTTTGCAATTAATGTGATGATTTCAGTGGATGAGGTGGCAGATTTTGCATGCCTTGCATGTGCTCTTCCTATAAGTGGAGATTTCATTGGAGCCGCCGCATTTTAAGGCCAATTGGGCACTCACTTATCCATAAATAGTATATTTTTGGTATCCTCAAGTAAGGCCACATAGTTAGTGCTTTGTGAAGAAGTCGATGTGAAAGTCTACATGTACTCTCATTTATGTCATCAACTGTTAGACCGACCCTTATTTTTTTAATCCATTGTTTCTATTTATATGGTGCACACAAATTTTACGGTTAAACATTGAACATCAATTTGATCAAGAAAACATAGACTATGTACAGAAGCTTTTGTTTTTTAGTTTTGGACAATTTCAGCAAATAGATGTGGTTTTCAGTATTATCGGTGATCCCAATCTCCTTCTCGCTACTCTAATAGAACAATGAATTAATTGACCCATCGTGTGCTGCCCTGGATCTTTAAGCCAAGTCAAGTAGAAGTATTGAGGGATACCTAAAGATTAAATCTAGACAAGCGGCTGCCGACAGATGGCCATGAGGCTCAAACTATATAGTACTAGTTCAAGAACTACTGATAACCTTCGATACAAAGTCAAAGCAAGGCAAATTTATCTGTAGATCACGATGCACGATCCCAATCCTCAATGCATGCACGGGATCTAGTACATTTTTTTCGCTGCTCTTCTCAACCAATGAATTGGTTGACTAATCGTATGCTACCCTACTAAGCATGTACAGATGCCTAAAGATTTTTTTTAGATAAAAGGCAAATAATGCCCTACTTTAGATTAATAAAGCAAAGAGTTTTGTTCAAACACCGACGAATAACCATACATGCTGAGGGCGAACAGCTTAGCCCAACCGAAAAGCAGCTAAAGATGGGGGGCCGGCCTCCCCAGGACAGACCGGAAAGAAGAGCTAGGAATGCAGTAAAGAAGGCGCAGGTGGAAGCAGAGCGCGGAAGATGGCCTGGAGCGAAGTGGCAAGCCGCAGTAGCGTCGTCTTGTCAGGCTCCTTTGCGAGATTTGCCCAAACCTGCAAAAACAGTGACATTTTGAAAATGACATCAGCCGGACGTTTCGGGGCGATGGCTTCGATTGCAAGTTTATTTCGAGTGAGCCAGGATGCCTAAAGATTAGATCTAGCCATGACGCTGCTGACATATGGCCAGAAGGCTCGAAATATTACTATGCATTTGTAGATCGTGATGCATGAAGGCCTGCCTCGTAACTCAAAAGACGCCAAGAGACAGCTAATTGATGGAGATTCTCGATACATCAAGGTCGCCGCTAAACTTAATAAGAAAAGAATGACCTAGACCCAGACTACTTCCAATCTCGTCTGCAAAGTCAAGAAAACTACTGGCCAGTGCAAGAGATAGTGCACATCCCCCGGCCTATAAATAACACCAGAACCGAAACAGTCTTCCACCAAACATTTCGATCAGCATCTACTTCAGTGATACAATTAGGATGGATAGAAGTAGACTAGCAGCACTTGGCCTGATTGTCCTTGTAGGCATTGGATTTGCTAGTGCAAGTCCAAGCCATGGCGAGGCTAATGGAAGCGGTGAAGGAGGAGGAGAGGGTGGCGGGTACGTGAGTGGCTCAGGTAAGGGTTCAGGGAGTGGCACTGGATCTGCTGAGAACTATGCTGCCCATGCAGTTGCTAGTGGTGGAGGAGCAGGTGGCGGTGGTGGACCAAATGGTGGAAGCGGATATGGCCGTGGATCCGGAAAGAGCTCTGGATCTACTTCGAAGGATTATTTTTTCGATGGATCCGTTGGTGCCGGAGGTAGTGGTGGTGGTGGTGGCGGGGGACAAGGGGGAGGTAACACTGGATCCAGTGGACATGGGTCTGGTGGTGGATCCGGTTCTGGATCCAGTTCTGGTGTAAACTACCAGATCAACACCAGGAGTGCCGATGCTAAGGGTAATGGTGGTGGCCGAGGTGATGGTACAAATGGTGGAAGCGGTAGTGGTGGAGGCGGTGGATCAGGATACGGTAATGCGCCCCCGTAAGCCTGTTTACGCAACTGATCCAGAACTGAAGCTCGAGATTTATCAACATTCACTTTAGCTTTTTCTTTCTTTTCCATGCGTACTCTTTAATACTTTTGTCAGTAACAATAAAGGGCTGTATTCAGCGTTTTGGTAAATGGGGAGGTGGAGTACTCTGGCTTGCATGCCCTAAGACCGATGTGATTTAGTTTAAGAATATAATACATTGTTTACGTATGTTACTCTTCTGTTTTTTTTTTCTTTCTTTTTTTTTTACATATATCTCGATGTTTCTGAAATCAACCATGCAAGAGAAGTAGCCAGCCTCCATTCTGTTTGTTGTGGTTGTGAACGAGAGGATGCATGTGCGCCCGTACGTTCTTAAATTCAAGGGCATCTTTTGGCTTTCGTTGACTTAAATTTGGGGGATCAATTCTCAAGATCATCGACACCATCGGTTGGATCTCGCTGCTGGAAGCTGGAGGTAGTGGTGTGGAAGGCAGTAACGAGGTTGAGGAGTGAAAAATCGCTTTCGAGCCCGTCCTCCATAGAGCACTTTTTTTAAATAAAATAATTAATCAACATTTTACTGTTTCAAAAATGTTTTAAAAAAAATCCTAGAAGTTGACAATGAGGTATTCTACGGTCCTGTAAATTTTGAACTCGAAATAGTTTGTAGTCCTGCTTACATAAAAATGACAAATCCTGAAAATTAAAAATTAAATTAAATTTGCTACTATTCCCCCACCAAGATCCAGATAATTCTTTACGTCACAATTCATTTTTGTCTAAATTACATCCAAAAATATATGTCGATAAAACTTACATAGTAGAAAACTATTTTTGGTCATATATATTTTATTTTGAATTTTTCGATATTTCAATGGAGATTTTAAAATTTTCAAATAAAGGGTTCCCTTGCACCCAGGTTCCAAAAGGACTTCTCATGGACGGAGACTATTCGTTTGGCAAGTAACATGACAGATTAGGTGGAAGTTACTGTATCAACGATTAAACGAAAAGATAAAAGACAATGGTGTCCTTGCGCGCGGTGCCACAAGTAAAATGCTAGGTGCACAAGGAAGTAGGAGTAGAATTGATGCACACCACAAACGTGAAGATGCAAAACCAATGCCTTCGATGGTTTTACTTTTGTGAGGCCTTATATGCATCCCCGGTATGGTATGTCTCAAATATCTTGGTATGCCACTTTTGTGAGGGTATCTTCAACACATGCCCAAAAAAATGAACTTTTAGGCATTTCGGGCAAAAACGGTGCTCCAAATTCCCTATCCCTATTTGTGTCCCCAAGTTTTTTTGGGTTTCCCAAGCATAGGCACACCGGCTAAGGCCCAAAAACCATTTCAACCGCGGCTGCGCGCTACCGCCCCGGCGATAAAAATCCTCCCCTTCAATTGCCGCCAGCCAAAGACAGCCACCGCCGTCCTTCCCCGCACTCGTTGTCATCCCTAGGCCATGCCGCCCCTCGGCTGCTCGTTTCCACTATCGATATTCCTATCTCGCGGCCCAACGGCCCGCCGATGCGACAGATCCGCCGCGTTCCTCTTCGATTCCGGATTCAAGCCATCGTTGACGACCATGCCGGGACCACATAGGAACTTTCCGTGCACCCGCTGACCGCAGGTGGTGATCACATTATTGTTGCGAGCAAGCTCGGCCGCCGCTCCGCAGGTGCTCAACTTGCTGCAATTCGCCCACCCAAGGGAACAGCCAGAATCGACACTTGTTCTCCGGTGACAAGGAGGCTGTCGATAAGAGATTGGAGCAGCTCTGGCTTCCTGCTGAGCCCCGGCGAGCAACTGGCTGATACCTTCCTACTCACCTAATATAGGTTCTAGATGAAACATCTCACTGGTAGGAAATAACCCTCTAGCGGTGATCCTAAGTATTACACGCCATTGTTACTACAAATGGTGTGCAGGATTCACGCACCACCTTTACCCGTGTAACAGCGGCGTGCCCAAGGTTATGACGCGCCACTAGTGTGTGGGACCCATGTGTGCACCCTGCGTGGAAACAATCGGTGGCGTGTCATGTAATTGGCGCACCACTTCTCACATATTACCGTAACATGCCAAGCATGTACGCCGCAAGATGTAGGATGGTGCTGGCGTGGATTAAACGTGGCAGACCACTGACTCGGTGAGTCTTCAAGAAAATTTGACCATATGTCCATCGCTTGGGCATACAGGGAGGGGATGGACCACCAGCCGGTCCTAAGTCAATTTGCCACATCTAGTCAAAGCGCCAGATTAGCCACTAGCTCACGCCAGCGTTAATGCCATGGCCACTGTCCAGCTCCCTACAGATATAAAATCCTCTCTCGCCAGAGAGGGGGATTACCTCCACCCCCATCTTCTCTCGCTTTCTCCCCTGCAAACCTTACCGGAGACAATGGACAACAATTACAAAGCCGAGGGCAGCGGGTATGTGTCATTCTGATTGTGGCTGCGATCACTCCCCTGGCTATCGCCATGGAGTTCGCCAAGTACGGGCTCCTGGTCCTCCCCTCCCCCCTCTGATTGCCGTCTTCCTAGGACATAGCATATCTATGAGGGGGGCTTGTTGTGGCCCCACTCCACAAGGACGGAGTTGAGATGGCAGATCTCATCCGTGCAAGGTGGATGGCGCTCCCGGAAAATCTTAAGGTCGATTCGGCCTACGTGGCAGACAGTTCGAACCGGCCACGCATCCTCGCAAGGGAGTCTGGGGAGCAGGTTGCCACATACGACTGCCCAATTTGTCTAGCACAGAAGAACCACAAGGGACGGCGCCGGTTCTATGAGGGCACACAGTCTATCGAGTCCTCATCCTCTTCTGGGCTATACTGGATCCAAGCCAGCCGCAACCTGCTCCTAATTCACCGGCATCGCCCAACGCTAGGTGGTGGTCGTATTCGTCATGAGATCTTCCTCTCTCGGCATCCGCATCTGCCGCTGCCGCACGCCCATGCTGCCCCGCCAGAAGTGAAGATGAAGGAGGGAGAGGAAAACATGGAGAATGACCCGTTGTTCAAGCAGGCTTTGGCAAGCACCTTGGAGTCTGATCCTCTAGAAGAGGTTCAGTGATGCATGGGAATCACCTAGGCCTCCACAACTCGGTAATAGAGGCCAGGCAGCCAGCGGTGGAACCGTTGCCACGAAAGCTGGTTTGCATGGACTTTGCCGGTCCCAACTACTCCACGAACAATCGTTCTGCCACCACACCGGCCAAAGATCGGCCCTAGGAGAAGCCTCCATTCATCGACCTCACCAGCGAGGAAGACGACTAGGCTTTCCTCCACCATAGCCAACAATCGTGGAGGAGTTCTATTTTATTTTATGTTTTTGAATTAACATATGGTCCCTTTGGTGTCAGGTATGTAAATTAATGTTATCATTATATTTAAATCATGTTAAATTTTTAGGATATTTCTATTAAAATTCAGGCATAATTTGAAATCTAATGCTGAATTAAATTTTAAATTGCAAAAAACTTACAGTGCCGCGTTTCCACACGCCACATCTAATAAGAATGGGTAGTGTGTCCGTCGCATGCCCCCGGTAGAATACTTACTTTGGTGTGTCCGTCCGCAAGCCACCACAAACAGTTATCAACGGAGCACATTCAATGGCGTGTCCAAAAAACGCCACTAAGGACCGTTTTTGCCCGCCACCACAAGATTTTTTCCTACTACTGTGTCCAGGTTAATTTTTCCTCCGGTCCTTTTACAATTCGTCGTTGCAACGTAGGGTTAGTAACAAACCGTGTCTATTTTTCTTCTATATGTGTTGGCTAGATGATTGTTCGTCATGGGAGGAGGATTTTCATGAACAAAGAAGAGGACATTCGCATGATTTTGATGCTTTGCGAGAGGAAGATGCTGAATCATGGTGGCTCCATCTATGGCCATGAGTACTTGAGAAGAATGAGGGTAGATCAGCACAAAAAATTGATTCTCAACTACTTCGACAAGAACCGAGAGTATCCAAAGCGATTATTTCGTCCCCGGTTACGGATTTCAACGGATTTGTTCAAAGGCATGCCCAACTATGCTATCACACATGAACGGTTCTAGTTGAAGAGGAGGAACTTTGTCAGATCACTTGGGCATAGAACCTACCAGAAGGTGACTGCCGCCATTCACATGATGTCATAAGTTATTCCAGATGATCTGGTCAATGATCATTTGGCAATGGGGGGGGGGGGGCACTTCCATCAAGTGTGTGATGTGGTTTGCGAAGACATAGGTGTAACATCCTATTGTTTGGGAAGTTATAAGGATCTAAATTTAATATGTGCATTTGCAAAGCATGCATTTAAAAGTACGGGAAATTTTGGCGCGAGAGTTTAAACAAAGCAAAGTGACCAAAGTTTCACTTGACATGATGAAATAGGTCTAGTTCATCTGGTCAGAAGTACATTTGGAGTGATCTTTATAACAAGTATCTTAAGAAACCAAATCATTTGGTTACACAAACCATCAATTGGTTTTGACTAAAACAAATTCTCAACAAACTTAACCACAAGTCTTTAAGTGACTTGGGATAATTCACTAGGGATCTAGAACTCTAAGAGGGGTGAGTATCCAAATCACATAAGTGATGATCATACTTCCACAAATGAGTAATACTCAATTGAACCATCTCATCAACAGAGATGTTATGTCCGATAAAATAACAACCCATTCAGTTATCAATCATATACACAATATATTTATAAATCATCTCATAACTATCGGGTGAACCATCACAAGTACATAACAAAGAATCAATAGAACACTACTGATACAAACAAGTGTTAACTCAAAACCCACAAGTGTAAAATGATATAATAATTGTATTAACATATTTATCGAATATGTACATATCTCATCAATCTTAAAAGAAGTACCTAAAAGTAGAATTAAATCTCTTAAACTACTGTTAAATCTTGATCACTACCTATGATCTTTCAAAACCACTATGCCTGCATCTTGAATACAAATCAAGAATATAAAATCACAACATGGCACCCTGAGTAACCAATTAACAACCATGATCAAAGACATTAAGCTCAATCACTTTCTCATGCTCATTGTTTCAATCATCTTATGTAAGTGAGTATCTGAAAGCTCAACACATCAATGAACCATTTGATCAACTTAATATTAAGGCATCATTCCATAAACACTCCACATTTCTATCCAAATCATTATTCAACAATTAAAGTATCTCTGGATACAACTAAGTAATAACAACAAGTTATATGTAAGAAAATTGGAAACTAAGTAAACCAATCATGTATGATATAAGAACACATCTTATGGGAAATAAAATTAGAAGTATATGTAAGGATAATAAAAGCATGAAATAACTTTTAATCTAGATCTTGTTATTTTATCTAGATCATTTAATCTTGTTATCTTCCAATCTTCTCTAAGTTATTCTGCAAGAGAAGAAACCACAAGACAGGAGGAACTACCACATGAAGATCTCCAATAAGATTAGTTTGAGTGTGCTTGAAGAGCTACTCTAATCTTCTATAAGAGTACTTGGAAACTCTTATATCTTGATATGATCTTATTAACTCTCGTGAAAGAGTGTGATACTCCAATTTTAGTGTTATATAGAAGTAGTTTGATAACAAGATTAGCTACCTTGTTAACAGATCACTTTTGTATACTCAAACAATTGAGTGTCATTCACAAACATACAGAAGGTTGAATAACCTAGTACATCCAGCCTCTTGGATATGAAAAGTAATTTGGGGGAAAGCCTTGCAAACTTGTCAACAGATTCTTCTTATATGCTTAAGGCTAATTGATGTCATAAAACAAACTCCCATATTTTTATAATCATCTAAGTAAAATCTTTTCTTGGAAACACTGGTTGTTTTCACCACAAATGTGAGATAGTTGAAGATGGAATCCATGAGTTGATCTTCCTTGCAAATGACAAAGGCAGTACCAGAAGACTAGTAGCAATTAGAGAGCGGAACATCAAGCAACAGAAGACCCCCGGAATCAACACTGCCTCAGTAAGGGATCATAAGTAATTATCTAGTGAATCATTATGATATAATAGATATCCAAAAACCTCTATCAAACTCATCAGAGATGTTGAACTCATAGTAATATCTTTAATGGAAATAATTATCAAGTATAAAATAATAACAAGCCATTGCATCCACGTGTCTTTGATATGTAGAGGTTAATGATAACAGGCTTAATATCTTATTTTCCATATTCCTTTTCATATGTAGGACTAACAAATGATAACAAAAACTCATCTATATATAACCATGTAAATGATTACATGTTCTAAAAAACAATATGAGATATTATCCACATCTGGAAACTAGTGGAAAACATTCCAAACACTCATGTTTTCCATTTGAACAAGTGTTTAAAATAAACTAACATGGCTCACAGCCAATATAACGAAATGTCCACCAGGCTTGATAAGAAGCCCATAGATGAAAATAACAAAGCTACACAAAGGAAAACAAATCCATTCATGACCTAACACCATTTAGTTTGATATGGAATAAAATTCCCTATTGGTGATTTTCATTACAGTGTATATAAACAGTACCTAGTAGTGATACCAAATTACTTTTTATAAGGAAGTGTATACAATATGATCCACTTATAACACACCACATGGGAACCCTATGTGTGTTGTGCGAAGATAATATTCATGCCTAAAATAGATTTTAAGACATTTAATAAATTGAATTGAGTGAAAACAATAAAATCACTTACCCTAGCACCCCAGGTATAAAATTCAAATCTACTCAAAATTGAAAAATGAAAATATGGTGAGCTTGGAAATTTGATAAGGATTTCAAAAATGATTTTTATTATTATTTCTGTTAACAGAAAAGTCCAGAAAACAAAGTTTTCTTCACATTTTTAGTACCAGCAGGACCTAACTGTGAAAACTCGAAACTTCCAGGGGTTATTCGGAAATGGGTTCTTTTGCCTTCCTCCAGGACGGCAGAGACGTTCCCTCACCGCCGACGCCTCTGTGCCACCTCCTGCTAGCCGCCATCGGAAGGAGAAGACCATCTTGTCGACGCCCACACTCTCCTCTATCCCCTGGAGTCATTTCCCCTCTCTCTCGTTTGCTCTGTTCTCCACAAAACCGAACCCTAGTTCGCCGGGCCGCCGCCGTGCGTCGTCGATTCCGACCACCTCTGAAGCAATCAAGGCCACCGGGAGATGCGCCATCATCTCCTCTATCTCCCTGGTGAATCTCGCAAGCCGGGAAGGCCGGGAGCCGCAGAATCGCGTCGTACCCTTTCTTCTCTGCCGCCGGTCGCCACGGAAGCGTACCGTCGCTGTGGAGCTCCCCGTGACTAATCATCGACACCAACACCTTCCTGGTGAGTCACCGCACCTTGTGGTGCCTTTGCTTTGGATTTTCATCTACAAAATCGTCGGATCGACGGAGGCCGTGCATCACCGCGCGCCGTTGCTCGTCACCGGCAGCTCCGGTGACCAAATGGTTCCGCACGCCGCTTCCCAGAACCGCTGTGAGCTGCTCTCGCATCTCACAGTATTAATTCAACAAATTAAACAACCAATTCCTCGATTTGGAACCAACAGGGAGAATCGGGTTCATCTGATGTCACTTATGACGTCAGCATGACATCATAAGTAGCTTCCATCTTATTTTCCTTTAATTTAATTGAATTTAAACCTGACAGGTGGACCCCACCTGTCAATTTAAAAACAGAAAAATGATTAACCTTATAAATTCAATAACTTTAATAATACTTATCAGAAAAATGTAGATAAAATATGTATATGTTTAGAAAATTAAAATCTATCTATTTATCAACTTTTAAAAAATGTTGGATAAAATTTAAAATTTAAAATTTTCTTAATTAAAATTAATCATTTAAAATTGAGAAAAATAAGAAATAATTCATAAAATCAGAAAAATACAAGTTATATACCAAATTGCTCCAAATGAAAAATAAAATGCATCTATGATGTTTTCATAGTCATTTGATCAAGTTTTTATGTGTGCAATGTTTTGCCTAATCATTTAATTCATTTAAAATTAATAAAATAATAACTTATTCAAATATTTTCAGAAAACATAAAATGTTATATCAAATTAAAGAGAAAAACATTTCCAATTCAAATATGTCAAACATAAAACATTTTGTTTAATTTATAAACTTTTTTCTAAATGTATAATGGAATTCTATAATATTCCATTATAACCAAAAATAACTACCACATCATTATCTTCCTTATTAATAACCCTCAAATGTTTTCACACATATTAAACCTATCATCACCAATCATTAGCACGTTGGGTGATGATAGATTAATTGTAATCATTCATCGTTTCCAATTAAACTCCTTGTCACTAGCTCTACACTTTTGGAACATAAAATCAAACATGTGTGTTACATTTCCAATAACTGTTTTCCATGTGCTATTGTCTTATTACTTCACCAAGTAATCAACACTTCTACTTAAACATGATAACATTTGTTTGCTAAGTAAAAGTGAAACACATATAAGTCTAAAACAAGTAATAACCACATCACTCAAGTAATGAAACATTTCACCTAAAAACCTGTGTGAGTAGATTATCATATCAAACGTGGCTTACACTTGTAAGCTGGGTGTTTTCCAGGGTAATTCACGATGCATCTCATTACTATGCATGTATCATCTTGCCAATGTTTTCTGTAGTCCTTACTGGGACTACTTTGCTATTTTTCAGATGTCAGGATTTTCTACGAGACCCTTGAACCCGAAGACTTGGATTATTATTGTTGTTTCAATCTCAGGCAAGTTCATCACTTGCTCATATCCTTTGCAGTACTTCATAACAAACTAATTGAAGAACTCTATCGTATTACCACCTAGTCTCAAAAGAATGCATGATCCTATTTTTATAATAATATGACTACTTGAATGACTATCCGAGTGGTAGTGTTCTGTTTGATGGGCGGATGGGACCATGTAAGATGAATAGGTCAAAGGAAGGTTCCATCTGCATGGGAACGTATTGCCTAGGAATTAACCACAACTGCCGTCAGAACTCGGTGCGCCGTAAATACTGCGTTGACCATGGGTCTTCTATGGGGGAGTAAGTCAGTTGTGATCTTTTCTCGTTCGCATGTCAACGGGCTGCCAGAGACGTACACTGTAGGTCTTGCGAGACTACATGCACATGGGTGGGATCCCTTAATTCCCACGGACTCTGCGGGTCTATGATGGTCTCCCAGGGGCGCGTAGATATCCATCGTGAGGGGTGGAATCAGGCGTTCAACCTGCTGGCGGAAATGGGTGGGCATACGTTGTGCGGAGAAGCACGGTTTGGCTTGGACCAACAACCGGGCCCCACACCTGAGTGGGAGTGGACAGGATCTCGAGCCTGGTTGTGCAACATGGTCTTGGTCTCCCATGGGTAAAGTAACGCACCTCTGCAGAGTGTAAAAGGATGTGGCATGTTACCCCCTGTTCCGGGAAGGAGCTGCGAACGCTACAGGAAAGGCAACTCAATGAAGTTCTAGTCCTATGATGGTCTGGCGGGCATAGTTTTCAGAAGTAAAAGCAACCTTTTGAATAAGGATTTACAAAACCTTACATTAGCTTTTGACTCTTTCAAGTCCAAAGCTGTAGTTAGTGCATCAAACTACCTTCTATATATCATGGACTTGCTGAGTAACGCTCGTTACTCATTCGTTCCCATTGGACCCCCTGCTTAGAGTGGAAGCCTATGGAAGTCGTCATCGTGAAGCCATCACTACCTCATGAAGCTAGGTGGAGTCATCTCTTACTTAGCCAGGAAAGCCTCGTCAACAACAATGCTGGTGGAGGAGAAGCTATCAAGGTGTAGGTGAAGGCCACTCTTGGACTTAGTTGTACCAAGCCATAGTTTAGGGCTGACATCAGCCATAGTAGATTAAGTTCTGAGCTAGAGTAATTCTCCAGCTTGGATCTTCGAATTGCTTCTTCTGATGTTCATTTGTATGAGATCTTCTTAATTCATCAAAGAGATTCTCAAGATTTTGTAATGAAGTTTGTATCCTATAGCTTTGCTTGGACCCGCCGTGTTTCTGATGTACCACTCTGAGAGATGTAATATTCACGGATAAGTCCTTATGTGAGTATTATATCACCGACTTGCGCACTACACATGCAGTGGTGTGCTGGGTCACCACAATAGGTTTATTAATTTGGGCCAGAGTACTGGAGAGCTCCCACTAATCTCGACACTCAGAGCCTTCTAGAGATGAATGTCGCATGTGGCTTTATAGGTATGATCGGTTTATTAATTACATGCACGGGAGGTGGCAGAACTTCCTTGAAACATGGTATGGATAGTTGAAAGGACATGGAGGATGTCCCCATCATTCTTGAAGCAGTGGCCGATCAAGAGACATGAATTTGGCATGCTTTCTTTCGCATGGCCGTATCTTGCAATGACATCAATGTGCTCCGACGGTCACCACTTTTCTCCAAGTTAGCCATGATAGAAACACCACCGGTGGAGTTTCAAGACAACAGACACATATATAAGATGGGCTACTACCTTGCGATGGGGTCGATCTGAAGTGGCTGACATTTGTGAAACCAATATCCTGCACCAAAGGTAAGAAACAACTTTTCTTTCATAATGCTCAAGCGGCGGCTAGAAAAGATGTGGAGAGAGAATTTGGAATTTTGCATGACCAGTTTGCTATTTTGAGATGACATGCTACGTTTCAGAAGCAAGAGACTATTTTGTATATCACGGCCGGTTCCATGATCTTGCATAGCATGATAATTGAGAATGAGTGTGGAAAGGATTTGGACTATGGCTTTTACAATCTTATGTGGTAACTAGTGATGCCACATCGAAGGGAAGACCGAATCAACGCTTTCTCGAGGCTTAGCACAACATTAGTGATTTGGATAGCCATGATGATCTGGTACGGAATGGCCGACATGACCACTAGTCTTATCTATTTTGCATGTTTTATGTGATGAACTATTTATTTGTGGTTGTATCTTTGATTAACTAGACATTATTTTTATGCTAAAAATTGATGAACTGTGTAATAATTGAGTATTGTCTGTGTTATATTTGTTTTGAATTCGTTTGAGACTAATTTAGTATTTATTAGTTTGAATGTGTATGCAATTGTCTTAAATTCATGTGGGAAATAGCTGCGAGTTAGTGTCATAAAATAGGGTGGCTGCTAAGGACGCCATTTTGTGGTTCCTTAAAATAGAGCATATGAAACAGCAAAATGTTTTTTTGGTGCCCTATATTCTCCAAAGAGCAGAATTCTCGTGCACAAAAACCACTTTTTCATGCCCTATTTTAGGGCATTCGTTGGAGATGCTCTTACCAGATTGTAATGCACTCTATTGTTACATTTTCATAATTAATATAAATATAACACAAAGGAAAAATCATCATGATTGTAACTTAAGTCACTTTGTACCAATTAAAGATGTGGTGTGCTTGCAAGTAAATTTCACGATATGGCGTCCTAGTTGGGCATAGTCCTAACATAGCAAGAAAATGATAAGGATACTATATAATGTGGGATACAAAATTCATTAATTTCATTAGTCCTAACATAGCAAGAGGCTGCTCATTTATGTTCTAAGTAGGCTAGAGATGAATGAAAATGTGTCTTTGGATAAAATATAACTGAGGTTACCTTAGTATAATCTTTGCGGTGATTGTAATACAAACATGTCGAGTTTGGTTTGGTTTCCCTAAATTTAGATCTTGGTTTTGGTCTCCCTAGCGGCATCAACCATGTGGAGGCGATGATGGCCCATTGGAAAGGTCTCTCCGGCCTTTCCCTACCTCGTCAACGTTTTCTGGTGTTGGCGAAGGGCCAGTGAGGGTAGGTGTTGTCGGACCGTTTGGATTTAATTCAGTCTTGGGAACTTATTCGTTGTTCTATGGTGGAGCGTCATTGATCTTTTCGCTTGTTTTGGTCTGCGGTAAGGACAATTTTTTCCAACCCTCTGAATTGGTGAGGGAGAATTGCAAGCATGTGCTACTTGTGATGTTTCTCTAGCCGATGTTCCATTTGTTCTTATTCATCTCTTTTTCATGGCGAGTGGCTATTGCGTTGGCGAGTGTGTTTGTAGAAGGTCTAATCTTTTTCTGCATGTTCAATGTATCTTTCAAGCTCCGGCAGCCATCAAAAAATCAAAGAAACAAAACAACCAATGTGAGTTTCAGTGTATTTTCATTTTATACGGGTCATGCTTCTTCAAGTTGTATGTACTTTTTACCAAATGTTGTCCTTGTAGATATCATATATAAGATGCTTTCGGGTGTACTTTCTCAAAAATAAACTCTCTTAAGTCGAAAAATATAATGGGGAATAATATGGAGATATTTATTGAAAATATATTACATGATAGTACCTCTGTTTGCAATAGTAGATGTTCTAGAGAAATTGTAGTTAAACCCCTCTAACTTTGACTACAGAAATATAAATATTTTGTTATGATCACTGAAAATAAAAAAAATAAGTTGAAAGATATTTATTTATTATGTGTTAGCGGGACAGATATTTTGGCTCCCTGGCGCCCTTCAATTCAAACGGATTTTAAATGCATTTTGAAATGTCAAAAAATTGCAATAAAAAAATCTTGTATAGATCTTAACAATCTATGTGTTCACAAAGTCATTTTTACGAAGAAATATTATTTCGTATGGCTTGTGTAAAAACGACAAATGTTGGTTCTAAAATAAGGTTTTCACGGGATATTATTTTTGTCTTTTCACATATGTCACAAAATTGTCGTTTTCGTTAAACAACTTTGTGGACACACTAGATGTTAAGATCTATGCATGGACATTTTTTTAAATAATTTTTTCATTTTAAAATATGTTTTCAAATACCGTGTGCATATGCACCAAGTGCCAAATTGAATTTCCCGTGTTTAGCTTTAAATTTTTAAAGTATATTCATATTATAAATGGGTGAGGATCTAAGAGACCAACTATGAACATTATGGTCTACATAATTTATAAATTATATAGAATTTCTCAAATTGCAAATGTCATAATTTTAGGAGAGTACATTTTCCTTATTACATTAAGAAAAACTTTTTGCTGCCTCATTCGAAATATCACCTAAACATCATATGTCCATTGCTATGCTAGAACCTCATCATTAAGAGGACCAAAACATAAAAATATTCATAATTACCTTTCGTCGAAATATTTTAGCACTTCCTGTACTACACAAAAAAAAGGAATTTTAATAGAAAATTTCTTTCATTGGGCCGAAACAAAAACAAAAATCGCTAGGATCCACTTAATTTCAATGGTTTCAGTAATGGCCGAAATTTTTCTAAAACTGAAGTTTAAAACCTTGTTTGGTTATGCTTATTTTTAGCTTCTGGTTTATACCATCAAGCAACAGAAGACATAAACAAAACGAAGACATCGTATTCAAGTTTTTTTTTTTGCTTAGAAGCTAATGTCCAAAATACCTAAAAGCAGTTTCAAAAAAAAATACCTAAAAGCCTACTAATGAGACACCCTCGACTAACATGGGCCACCCTACTAGTTATCGAGGAAATGAATTAATGCTGTGGTAGACGATCCACCGAACTCCAGCGTCTGGGCTGCCATCTCCCGAGCCGTCGCCATCCTCTCCCTCATCTCCTTCCCTTGCTCTGACTCCATCAGCAGCCTCACCTTCGTCTCCACCTCATCCGATTTCACCATCCGCTCCTCGTAGCCGTTCATGGCAACACCAAGCTTCATCTCCTCCACGATGAACACCTTGTTCATCCTCTGCTCCGCGTACATCGGCCAGCAGACCATCGGCACGCCGGCCGCGACAGCCTCCAGCGTGGAGTTCCAGCCGCAGTGCGTCACAAACGCGCCGGTCGCCGGGTGGCCGAGCACCTCCACCTGCGGCGCCCAGGACGAGACCACCATGCCGCGTCCCCTCGTCCTGTCCATGAATCCGTCCGGTAGCAGCGCCTCCACCGCCGCCTCGCCCCGCCCCTCGAACCGCTTCACGGAGTCAGCGTCCTGCGCGACGGGCGCGCGCACGGCCCAGAGGAACGAGTGCCCGCTCATCTCGAGCCCCATGGCGATCTCCCTTAGCTGCTCCGCGGGCACCGAGCTCGCGCTCCCGAAGCAGAGGAACACCACGCTCCGCGCGGGCTGGCCGTCCAGCCACCTGAGGCATTCGTGGTTCGCGAGGTTGCTTGCCCTCTCTTGGCCGACCAACGGACCGACGCAGAACAGTGCCGGTACCGGCTCGCCGGGGCGGGCACTGGCGGTGCCGTCTCTGATCGCCTTTGCGGCGCGGGGCTCCAGCCACTCGAACGTGTTCGACAGAAAGCCCTTGGCCCTCGGCAGCTGCTGGAGGAGGCAAAGAAATGTCCTGTACTGGTCGGTGTCACGGTCGAGCAGCGCTTCTGGCAGGTGGGACGCCGGGAACGGGTGAACTCCAGGGAAGTGCAGCGGGTCGCGCCCCAAGTCTCTGAAGGAGATGGCGGAGCGCATCGTGGGGATGTGCAGGCAGGATGCGAGGACCGACGCGCCGGAGGCGCAGAACAAGTAGGCCGGGACGCCGAGCTCTGCGGCGACGTCAAACCCGTACGGGCAGAAGAAATCGGCCA
Source organism: Alopecurus myosuroides (assembly GCA_028641055.1). Taxonomy (NCBI): domain Eukaryota; kingdom Viridiplantae; phylum Streptophyta; class Magnoliopsida; order Poales; family Poaceae; genus Alopecurus; species Alopecurus myosuroides. The sequence continues at coordinate 41,458,031 of CM054058.1, read as the reverse complement.
CGAGAGCCCTGACGCCGGATACGATGGGCCTGAGAAAGGAGAGGAGGGCAGGGTTGGTGGCGCGGAGGTCGGAGACGAGGGCGATGAAAGGATCGGCGTCGGGGTCCGGGGAACGGATTGTCGGTGCCGGCGGCGCCGGGAGTAAATGGATGGAGACGGAAGGGTAGGACGCGGCGAGACGGGCTATGGTATCGGAGGAGTCGGCTTTAGAGGGGACGTCGGCGACAGCGACGGTGACGGGAACGCCGAGGCCGGCGAGGCGGTGGGCGAGCTGCGTCATGGGGTGGAGGTGGCCCGTGACCATCCATGTGTAGAGCACGACGGTGCTCTGCATACTTTGCTTCTGTGGTTGTGCCTTGTGTTTTGCTTGTGCGGATGTGGTGAACTCTGAAACACAGACGATGAGGCGCGGCCACCGGGACTGGACTGGCGCAGTTAAATTCTGCATCCACCGGGAGTCCAATCACATGGGAGACAATATCAGCGAGATCTCACATATCTTGCAATTATTTATTTATGCATCCAGATGAGGAGGTAGGTAGGAGGAACGCGATCATGTACTAACTGAATAATGAGGCTCCAGTCTGCCGGTAAGAAAGATGCAAATGGTTGGGCGCTCATCTTGCACAAAGCTAGAGCTAAGAGCATGTCTAACAGGACCCGTAAAACGCGAGCGCCCCGTAAAATTCCGGCGGCATACGGGGCGCGAGCCAAAACGGCCGTCTAGCAGGCCCCGTATGCCGCCTGGCCCGTAAGAAAATTTTACGGGGCCAGCTCCACCGCCCCCTCCGCCCCGTACATATAGAGGGTGAGGGTTCGGGTGGGGGTCCAACCCCCCACCCGCAACCCTACCTCCGCCGCGCGCCGCCGCCGCATTCGCAGTTCCGGCGAGCAATTACGCACGCGCCGCCGCAAAATTAGAAGCCCCACCACCGCCATGAGCTCCCCCGACGCCTCCGGCTCCTCCACCGCCCGCTCCAAGCGCCGCCGCGAGCCGGAGACGCTCGAGGAGGCGTGACGGCTCCATTGCAAGCACTCCGTTGCAGGGAGCTGCCGCAGCGTGTGGAAGTACGTGGCGTGGCCGGAGGCCATGCCGGACACGCTGAAGGACTACGCCCCGGGAGGGATTTACTACAGCGTCGACCCGCCGCCGCGGCCGATGAGCGGCCGCAAATTCGAGAAATGGCTCGCGGAGAGGGAGCTGCTGCAGCAGTGCAAGCGCGGCGGCGACGGCGCAAGCGGCAGCGGAAGCGCGGCAGCGGAGGAGGAGGCCTTGCCGGCGACAGAGGAGGAGGAGGAGGCCGCCTTCGCGGCCGCGCTCGAGCTCTCGAAGCAGGAAGCAGAGGCGCGGGCGCGGGCGGAAGCGGAGGAGGAGGCGAAGGCCGTCGCCGACGTCGAGGCCTTCAAGGCGATGGAGGAGGCGAAGGCCGGCCCCGTCGTCTTCCTCGACTAGTTTGTTAGGTTAGATTTCTTAATGTTCTAGCAGTTCTTGTAATGGTGATCTGAGAAATGAATGAAATCAAGCTTTATCTTCTCTCCCGCGTAGTTCGAATTTAAACATACGGGGCGGATTTAAGGGGACTGCTAGACGAACTTGAAAAACTGAGCAAGGATTTTCCTAATTTTCCTATACAGGGCCCTCTACACGCGATTTAGAGGGCGAAAGTTTACGGGTCCTGTTAGACATGCTCTAATAGCCTAATACACATGGTGCACACAAAAAATAAACGGTTTTGCTAAATCTTAAAGTGCAACCGTAGTTTAAAAAAAAGGTGCAATTGCACTTTTCTTTAAACCACGGTTGCACTTTTCTGAATTGACTAAGACTTAAGAAAAAATCAGTCGACTGAGACATAAGCAATCCCAAAAATAAACTGTACAAGGTGCACCGTACAAATGTTGCGGAAAAGGGAATCGCTAGCACCACGCGTTCGCCATCTTTGTGACCGACAGTTCGCATCATCGTCCGATTGAAAAGGACATCTCCGTCGCGAGAGTTCAGTTATTGGTGTTGAAACTAAAACGATTTAGAACCAATCTACTCCATCCGTTCACTTTTATAAGCCACACTACTTACCATTTCAATTTTGAACGTATGCGGTCAAAATTAAAATGTCTTATAAAAGTGAACGGAGGGAGTAGATCAATTATGTGGCAGCAATCTAGAACAACCAAAGGTAATCAGATCAAGAAAAGAGAAGGGTTTAGAAGGCATTATTGATTCTAGCGCTTGTAGCCAAGCTCTATGCAGAATTGATTAGCAGAGGGTTTGGAGAAGGTCGTGATGCCCTCCGGTCTCCAGTGGCACTGCCTTACAGGAGGGGTGTAGCTTGATCTTTCCATCGCTGTTGAGCCACTCTAGATCGTTAGGGATGTCGGGGAGCAAGTTTTGCAGATCGTCAACTGGGGTGACTCCATCACTACCAGGCTCCCCTCCCTATATATGGCTTATCCGGCGGGGGACCAAACCATAGATTGGTTTTGGCACCCCCGATTAGGGCGTATTGTTAGTGATGGGTGAGGCCACGAACGTTGGTTCGTGGGCCACCCCTTTAACTTTCATTATCTTTTTTTTTCCTTTCCTGTTAAATTGACGAATCAACCAACGGTTGGTTGTCTAGCTGATTCGGCTTTTGCACACGGCAGGACCGACTCTATATTTTCATTGGCCCTAGGGCCAAGATAAAACATAGTCCCCTAAGGATAACAAGTATGTATGCATATGTACCTCTGATAGAACATTTTTATTCTGACATGTCTATAAGTAGTTGATAGGCGCTTAAGTAATGTCATGTTACAAACATACAGAATAAAAGCGTACCAAAATGTAAGAAATAGTATTCCTGCTAGGCACCGTTTTAGATCTCCAGTTATATAGGGGATAAATTGGCGCTACGTCGGTTTTAACATGGTCATGCTATGTGGTGTCTACGTGCGATTTAGCTGCAATATAGCGGTTTTTAGTGTTTCTACAGCGTCCATTTCTCCTCACCTTTGGCTGCCGCTAAATCATTTCTCCCGCTATTCAAAACAGTGCTGCTAGGTTGATTACCTCATCTGAACCGAATTCCAATGAATCCATCAACAACGATGCTTCAGTTCCTCACAAAAAAATGTTTTCACAATTTATGGATGCAAAATCATTGAGGACAATATCAAGATCAATGTCGTCCAAGATAAGTAGATAACCTTCCCAATACAACGCGTAGCCAAGCCATATACAAGAAGGTACAAACTAAATCATTACCCTATTTCAGATCATAAATACATGGAAATTGGATCATAGAGAGTTAGAGACATAGCGGGACCAAAAAATTGAATTTTGCACGTACCATGGGCCGGCCGGTCGGGCGGGGAGGGGCGAGTAGCATGGAGGGGTCCAAATTCCGATCCATCTTCTTCTCTAGCCACGTGGCAAGGCGCGTTGATACAAGAGGATTAGAGGTGGGACTAATCCGACGAGGAGAAACAGACGAAGAGGCAGACATCCAACGCGAGCGAAGAGGCTTTTCGTGATGGGAAATGCTTCTAATCATCCGGAGGATTCTCATCTCGCGTCCTTTGGCTCCTCCACGCAATGTGTGTCTCGAGAAAAGTCATGGAAGGGCCCACCATTTGGTCTTTTCTATTCTCGTCTCCCATCTTGCCTCCCCTCGTAAACTCCAGAAATCATTTCTCCCCATCTCTCCTTTGATACGCGGAGATCAAGTGCGCGCCGGCGTTAGGGTTCGCCGCTGCCAACCTTTCTGGTCTTCCCCTGACACCTCCGCCAACGGAATAGCTTACTGGCCCTCCTCGGGCATCGTCTCTAGCAGAATAGCTTACCGGCCCTCCTCCGAATGGCATCCATCTCTCTCTACCTTCTCCATCTGCGCCCGACACTCGCCGGCCCGGGTTTGAGACCACTAACTCAGGCCGCCGTAGTTCCCCACCGTCACAAAACCTCAGCCACACCTCCTTGGCCCTAAAACCTGCCCGTCGACGCTGCTCCAAGAACGAACCTTAGAGATCTGAGGTGGTCTAGCTCGTGCCCCAAGTAGTGAGCAGCGAAACTACCTACGCTCATGGTCGGCGCTGCCATGGGAGGGAAGCAGTTAACGGTAGTGCTGCCATGGGGGCAGCAATGCTCCCGCAGATCGACGACGACGGTGCTGCCATATGGGGCAGCGCTGCTCACGTAGATCGGCGACGGTGTTGTGGGAACATATTTCTTTGAAGAATTTTTTGTCCCTTTTTCTTGGTGTGGTGCAATTTTTTGGAAACTTTGTAGCATTATTTTATTCGCTTTTGTTGCAGATTCATCGAAATGTTGTAGCAAGTTCCTTTTTTGATACAGTTTTTCTTGAAATAGTCCAAATGTTTGGAACATTTGTAACAATTTTTTATCCTTTATATGAAAATCCGTAGATCAATTGTAGCAATTTCTGTGTTTATAAGATGCAATTTGTTTTGCGGAGATGCAATATTTAGATTTGTGTAGCAATTTTTTTGTCCTTTGGATGCAAATGCACACAACGATTGTACCAGATTTCTATGGAGCTTTTCAAGTTGTCCATGGCAGCGACATCGGTGGCCGATCTTGGATGCTTCAATCGAGTGTCGGTGGTGCTGCCGCTATGCCGTGGTTCGCCGCATGTTGCTGCAAAGGGGTGACGATTTTGCGGTCGCGGACCGACGTATTCTCCGGCGAGGAGGCCACTGCTACAATGTGCTCCTTGCCATCAATGGAGCTGCCCCCAGTGCCCGACCCTGCTTCGAGCGACAACAGGCGGTGAGGCGGAGACGTACGCCTCGGGTGGTTCGAGATGTTTTTTTTCATCCAGTACGGTTAGCGCAAGATTCGCATGGTAACAGCCTGGGTGACTCGTAGCGGAAGGGTAGGGACATGTGGGAAGCGTTCGACGGGGGAGCGGCATCCTCGGCATGGCATTGCAGAAACAAACACCTGATCCATGTGTCTGCAAGAGTCTGAGACCATTCAACACCTCCTCTTAAAATGTCCCTTTTCTCGCATGCTTTGGTTCGAAACCCTCTCGGGCTTCGCAGGCCTGATATGGCTCCCTCTCATACGGATGTCTTGTAGGACTAGTGGACACCAGTTTCCTTGCACTGGCCGGTGAAGGAGGCCCCCAAGATCACATCCTTGGTGCTCCTTGTCCTGCGTTTCATCTGGGTCGAGAGGAATAACCGTATCTTCAATAGGTCGTCTAGATTGGAGGGGGCCCTGTTGGATGCGATCGTGGCGGAAGCTAGTAGGTGGAGTGTTTTAGGTTTTTTGTGAGTTGTAGCTTTTAGATTAGTAGGCTTCGGTTGTGGATGCTTTGTAGTGGAGGCTTGTCAAACTTGTTTGTTTTCTTCTTCTATATATAAAAAGGCGTGCAATTCACGCGTTCCAAAAAAAAGAAAAATAAACTCGCCATAGTTTCAAACCCCCCCCCCCCCAGCGTTGTAGCCATCCACCACCATCCGGATTATCATCTCTCTTTTTTGCGCAAAAGGTTTGTGTTTCAAACTTTAGGTGCATTGATAGAAAAGAAGAAATTTACATTCTTACATGACAACTTTGTGTTTGTTCGGGAAGTGATCAAGGAAGCTCATACCAGGAAAAAAACCTCTGCTGTTCCTCAAGTTAGATTTTGCTAAGGCCTTCGATTCGATTCACTGGAAATTTCTCCTGGAGGTTTTGTCTTCTTATGGCTTTGGGGAGCCTTGGCGTAGAATCATCCTTCTCATGCTCTCCTCGGCATCCTCGCGTGTGCTCCTGAACGGTGCCCCTGGACCTCCTTTTGCGCACCGACATGGCCTACGTCAGGGGGGACCCGCTTGCGCCACTGCTCTTCATCCTCGCTCTGGAGCCGCTGCAGTGCCTCTTCGCGCGTGCCACTGCCCTTGAGCTGCTGACCACCGTCTCTCCGAGAGTTGATCGTATGCGCACTAGCTTCTACGCTGACGACGCAGCCCTCTTCATTAACCCACTCCAAGCTGAGGTGAAAGTGATTTTTGAGCTGCTAGAGTTCTTTGGGTAGGTCTCGGGCCTACGCATAAACCTCAACAAGTGCACGGCCTACCCAATAAGATGTGAAGGGCTTGATGTTCAGAACCTGCTTCGCAACTTTGGAGGTAATACAGGCTCTCTCCCATGTGTTTACCTTGGGCTGCCACTCAGCTTCAGGAACCCAAGGAGAGTGGACTGCAGCCTTACTTGGACAATATGGCGGGGAAACTGAAACCTTGGAAAGGAAACTTGATGGCTAGGCCAGGTCGGCTGGCCCTGATAAACTCTTCCCTGACAGCGGTTTTGACTTACTTCCTCACTGTCTTTGACCCCCCCCCCCCCCAAAGTAGTTCATCAAGAAAGTGGACAGAATTCGGCGCAGTTTCTTGTGGTGTGGTGAGAAGGATGCCTCGGGTTCCAAATGCCTTGTCAATTGAAACCAAGTTTGCTCCCCTAAGATGTACGGTGGCCTGGGGATAAAAAATATTGATATTTTCAGTAAATCTTTGCGCCTGAGATGGTTATGGCTGAATTGGCAGGATCAGGAGTGGCCTTGGCATGGTCTGTCTCTCCCCATAAAAGAGGCTGACAGAACCTTGTTTTCGGCCTGCACTACTGTGCAGCTGGGCAACGGTGCCACGGCAAGTTTCTGGAAAGATCCTCGGTACAATGATGTTCCTTTGCAACAAAGATTCCAGGAACTTTTCAAATTCGCTAGCCGAAAAAACCTGTCAGTGCAGAACTCTCTTGGATTAGGGAAATGGATGAGAGGGCTTCAAAGGATTAATGGTACTGAGAGCATTGGTAGGTTCATTGAGCTGTGGCATATTGTAAAAAACTTGCAGATTACTGAGGAAGCAGACAAAATCTCCTGGACACCTGCGGCCAAGGGGTGCTACTCGTCTGGCTCTGCCTACTCTGCATGTTTCCTAGGAAGAATTCCTATGCCACACATTGCTTCTGCTTGGGAGGTTCTCGCGGAGCCTAAAGTGAGATTCTTCCTTTGGCTTCTCCTGCAAAATGGTTTGTGGACCAGTGATCGCCTCGCTGCTAGAGGCTGGCCCCATAACGACAAGTGCATGCTTTGTGATCAAGCCATGGAGACGGCTTGTCACCTGATTCTTGCTTGCCCTTTTTCTAAGGAAGTCTGGCATGGCCTTCGTTCTACCCATGGACATGCTGTAGATATCAGTCTTCGATCCACGACGATCGGCAGATGGTGGAAGAAGCTGTCACGACTCAGAAAGAACAAGCAAAAGAAGGAGCAAGCTTCCATCGGTGCTTACACGGCATGGCACCTTTGGAAAGAAAGAGGGCGGCGGATTTTTGAGAACCGCAGCTGTCCCCCTGGGGGGGCTGCTGATTCAGATACGAGCGGACATCTCTGACCTATCCATGTCTTCTCGCGAGTAGTTCCTTTTTCTTCTCTTTTGTTGTGGCCTTTTCCTGGTCCTTGACCATTGTACAATATTCCCTCTTCTATAATGCAAAAGGAGATCTCCTCCTGTTTTACTTCAAAGATGGACCGGATACCACCCCAAACAACACAACTCGATAGAACTTAACGACTACAAATCGCTGAGATTTGTAAAATAACACTCTAACATGTGTGCAGACGGCCTTCGTCGCAGAGTGACCAAACCGCTCACATAGTCACATGTGACAACATTATGATCTTCTTTTCACATTCCACTATTTCGTGACTAAACCGCATGTTCTCAGCAAGTTCATGTATTTTGTCATAAAATTGTATTAGCATGATTGTAAGTTGTAAATAGGGAAGATGAAGTAGTTTTTCGTCGACAATGTCACCAAAGCCGGGAAAGTTTGGCCATGCAAGAGAGAGGGCGGGCCGGTCATTATACGCAAGCACCGCGCCAGGATCAGCGATCCGGGCCCATGGACCTGGGCATTGTTAAATATACAGTTTAGGTTTCATTGTAGAGTTGTATTCGTACTCATGTACGGTTGTAATTGTATCTGGTCATCTAATATATATGCACACGTGCGGAGGCTATGACCCCCACAGAACCCTAATTTCGACTTGGTATCAGATCCTAACCCGCTCCTCCCCACGCAGCCACCACCGCCGTCGTCGCTCTCCTCTCGACGCAGCCGCCGCTGCCGTCGTCGCTCTCCTCTCGACCACTGCCACCGCGTATTCGATGACGACTTCCTCCACCATCGTCACCTCCGCCCCGATCTGTCCGATCGTCTCCGCCACGGGAGTGTCGGTATCGGCCCCGCCTCCTTGACCGGGATCTCCGTGCGGCTTGGACGGGGGAACTTCATGCTGTGGAAGGGCGTTGCCATCTCCATCCTGGCCGGTGCTAGTTATCACGGCCACCTCGACAGCACCACTGCAGCCCTGGCTAAAACCCTAACTCAGGGCACCGGTGATGCTGCGACCACCGTCGCCAACCCCGTGTACTTCCGTTGGTGGACTCAGCATCAGAATGTCAAGGGCATCCTTCTCTCCTCTATGAATGATGACATCGTGTGCCAGCTTGTCGGCTGCGCTACGGCGCAGGCCGTCTGGTTGGCTGTCACCGCCATGTTCTGCGCACAGAGTCGCGCCAACATCCACCACATCAGGCGGCAGCTCCAGTCGCTGCAGAAGGGGGGTCTCTCCGCGGCTGAGCATATGCATAATATGAAGGGCCTTGCCGATGTCATGGCGACTCCCGCCGCCTGCATCACCGATGACGAGATCATCGACCACATCCTTACAGGGCTCGGATCGGTTTTCAACCCCATTGCGGCTTTTATTGGTGTCAACAACGCCGAGATGACCTACTCCGCCTTCTACTCACTGGTACTCTCCTATGAGGCCTTGCAGGATCAGTAGAGCGTGGCGGAGGGGTGGTCTTCCTCCGCGAATGCCGCGTGCCGCCCCTTCGGCAATGGCGGCCGTGCGCCGTCCCAAGAGATCTTCTCCGCTCCCTCCGATGGGGGCGGCCTGTTGCTGGCAATGGCCAGCCCACGCCCAGCCGCCAAGGTAGCAACGGCGCCAACCAGGGAGGCGGTGGCTGCGATGGCCGCAATGGTGGTAATGACCGCCAGGGCGGCAATGGAGGCAACGCCGGTAACACCGGCAATAACGGTGGTGGCCGTAACAGTGGCGGCAATGGCCGTCAGTGCCCCAAGTGCCATATATGCAAAGCCTGGGGTCATGAAGCCTACGCCTGTCTACGCCGCTTCGACCACGACTTCAACAACCGCGCTGGCAACGCGGCCTCCACTGGCTTCTTGGACAACCAACCATGGGTGATGGACTCCTATGCTACGGATCACTTTACGAGCGAGCTTGAGTGCCTTCAGGTTCACGAGCGTTATGGAGGGAACGACCAGGTCCAGGTGGCCAATGGTACAGGTTTATCTATTTCGCACATTGGTCATTCACGTTTACCCGGTTCATCTCTTGAGCTTAAAAATGTCTTGCATGTCCCTCACATTAACAAACACCTTCTGTCTGTTTATCGCCTACTTTACGACAATGACGTGTTTGTTGAATTTCACCGTCGTGCTTTCTTTGTAAAGGAAAAGGCAACCTGGCGCACACTTCTTCAAGGTAGAATCCATGGAGGGATTTATCCCGTTTCATACTGTCGTGCATCATCATCATCCACCCGGCATGCCTCCACTAGTGTCAAGGTGTCGTCCTCGCAGTGGTATCAGCGTCTAGGTCATCCAGCAAATAATATAGTCAACTCTCTTGTTAAGAGTCATAAGCTTTCTTGTACTAGTTCCACAGAACCACCACTAGTGTGTGATGCTTTTTAGCGTGCTAAGTCATCAACTATCTTGTTCTATGTCAACTCGTGTTTCTACTATGCCTCTCGAATTAATTCATTCAGATGTTTGGGGTCCTGCTATTGCTTCTCTGGGGAGATACGAGTACTATGTTAGTTTTATTGATGACTACACACGTTTTTTGCAGGATTTATTTTCTTAAACATAAGTCTGATGTCGAGCGAGTTTTTTATGCCTTTTAAGCTCATGTGGAGCATATTTTGAACCATAAGATTAAGGCGGTTCAGTCTGACTGGGGTGGCGAGTATCAAAAACTTCACTGCTACTTTCATCGTATGGGCATCTCTCACCGTGTCTCTCTTGCCCGCATACCTCTCAAGAGAACAGTATTGTCGAGCGCAAACACCATCATTTGGTGGAGACCAGTCTTGCTCTCCTTGCGCACTCCTCCCTCCCTCTTTGGTTTTGGGACGAGATGTTCCTCACAGCCTGTTATCTCATTGATCGCATGCCTACGCCGGTTCTCAACAAGGAGACACCTTTGTTTCACCCTTTCCGAGTTCAACCCTTGTATTCCTCTCTTCGGATTTTTGGGTGCGCTTGTTGGCCTAGTCTTCGCAAATATAATGCTCGTAAGCTTGAGTTTCTCTCTAAGATGTGTGTCTTCCTTGGTTATAGTCCTATGCACAAAGGATAAAAGTGTCTTGATCGCACGTCGGGAAGGATTTATATTTCTCGTGATGTTATTTTCAATGAGAACGTTTTTCCTTTCTCTAATTCCGGAGTTTCTGTTGACACTGTCGATCTTGACCATGCACTTTCTTTTCCTATGGATGAACCGGTTCCAGATGTACCTGTGCGCAAATATGATCTGTTCTATTTGTCTACTAACCCGCCTGTGTCAGGCGATATTTATTCGATGCCGTCTCAGGTACCCCCTACGGCTCCCGGCGCTGTGATCTCGGATGAGAGCAACGTCGATGTTATCGACGTGCATGGCTCGGGCGCGTTGTCGAATCTGCATCTCAACAAGTCCCTCGGGTGAACCCATAGGGTTTCGAATAGGAGAATCTGTGGACGCTGGTGGCGATCGTCGGCTAGACAGGAGACACGATTTACCCAGGTTCGGGGCCCTCGTAGAGGTAAAACCCTTACTCCTGCCTTTGTCGATCTGTATTATCGAATAGATCGGTTACAATGGGAGATTGCTCAAGTCGAGAATACGATATCGAGCTCCAGGCTTGATGGTGCGGTATTGCTTGGTCCTCTCCCGGTGGCTCTCCTGGTCTTATATAGGTGGCCAGGTCTCAAACCGTACCCGGGGAGGACTCGAACTCTAAACCTATGTCGGTTACAAGTTTCCTATCTTATCCTACAAGGCATTGCGGGTGGGCTTCAACTGGGCCTTCTAGAGTAGTCCAAAGCTTCCCGTATTGGGCCTCAGTCTTGGGCCTAGGACCATGTATCCTTATTCGCCGGGTCCAAGGTTCATCCCTTCGTCAGTAGCCCCCGAGCGTTTGCTCGATTGGGATTTTTCCAGTCGGGTAGACGCTCAGATCTTTCTTTCCTTTGGATGACTATTATAGTCGTTTTCCATTCGGAGGGTGCATACCCTGTGTGATGAGTTTAATACTAGAGTATCGAGTGATGAAAGTGCCCGTGTTTTTGGCTATTTTTTGCAGAAGGATGTGGCTCAGTAGCTTGGCTCTTCCGAAAGATCAGGGCCAATTAATTGCAACTAGGGCAAAAACAGTTCTGGCCTACACAGATTCGAGCCCTCCGACTCGAACCCGATGAGGTGATCATTGCGACTGGGCCGTAGAGGTCTTATCGAGTCGAACTTAACCTATAGGGGTACCCGGCGCGTCCGCTAGGATTTTTCTTCGTGTTGTTGACACGTAATTTTACCGGAGGACGCGGCTTGAGTGCGATTCCAGGCCCTCAAGAGAGATCTTTTGGGTCCTACCTTCATATTCGAGAAAATATGGCATCCGGATGTGCCTAGTCGGCTGAACAATCCAGGTTTGTGATGTGTAGACATCATGTGATGGAGTGGCAGGATCTGCGCACCCGCGACGTTTTAGGTCTGTGATTTCTCGAGTGAGAAACCAAGCTATTTTGTCCATACGAAAGGATCTTCGTGTCTGGAATCTTCACGCCCATACGAAAGAGTTTTCGTGTCTAGGGTCTTGTTTTACGTGAAAGAATTTTCACGCCATAATTTGTCCATACGAAGTTATTTCGTGTTTGGAGCTGTTGCGAATGAGTTTCCGCGTCCTGATTTGCCCATACGAAGTTTATTTCGCGTGTTGTGTCTTTTATTCGAATACCTTTCCAGTTTGATGATTCGCGCCATGACGTCACGGCGCACTTTATCCTCCCGATGGGATGTGACAGAACAATAGCAGAGGCGCTGGCCCACCTTGTCAGCTTTTTGACCGGAAATGAGACGACGTCTCCGGTTTTTACGCGAACTGCGCGCAGTAATTGCGCACGATCCACTGTTGAGATCGTGGCATGAAACAACTTCCGCCGCCCTTTCGTTTCATATCCACACGCGTCAGCTGCGATGGATGCCACGTGGCTCGACGAACGGCTAGGATCAGGCGGTGCCGTGTATAAAGGTGGCCCTTGGGTAAACGGTGAAAATCCCCCGTCATTCTCTCCAGCCTTCGTCTTCCTCGTCCTCAGTCCTTTCTCTGCGAGCTCGCACCAGCGTCCATGGCAGGAGGCAAGAAGCGCAGTGCTGCCGCTTCTTCGTCGCAGGCGACGGAGGAAGTTCCCGCGCCGCCTGCTCCGCGTTCAGGCGACTGGCGCTCGCCCAACACCACGGTCAAGAGAATCAAGGGGATGCAGCGAGAAGGGTTGCTGCCTCCCGAAGCTGAGAAGCGGGTGCGCCTCGGAAAGAAAGAGGAGGTACCTAATCCCCGCGCGAACGAACGCGTGATCTTCGCGGATCATGTTTCGCGTGGGCTCTCCTTCCCCCTCCATCCTTTCCTCGTGGCTCTGCTGTATGTCTATGGCATACAGCTCCACGATTTGCCTCTAAACGCAGTGCAGCACATCTCGTGCTTCATTGTCCTTTGCGAGTGCTTCCTGGGCATTCGCCCTCATTGGGGCCTTTGGAAAGCCCTCTTCAAGGTGCGCGTCTTCCGCGAGAGGTCGCGGGTAGAGACTGAGCTCGGGGAGCCGTTGCGCACCGGCGGCTTCGGAATCCAAGCAAAGTCGGACAGCGGCTACTTCATGATGCACTTCATCGACTCCGCCCAAGGATGGAGGAAGAAATGGTTCTACATCATCGACAACAGCGCGGGTGGAGTCCACGAATTCCACCCGTTTGCTGTCCTGAAGAGGCGGAAGTCCTGGACGCACAAACTTTCGGTTGAAGAAAACCGGATTGTCACCCCGCTACTCGCCAAGGTGGCCGCTCTTCGCGATCAAGCCGCAGGAGTTGCGCTGAATGGCCTGCACCTGGCGAGCGTATTCCTCAAACGCAGGATTCGGCCCCTGCAGGAGAGGCCTTCCACGATGTGGGAGTATCAGGGCGCCGAAGATCCCAGCCGCGTGAGCCGAGAAGAACTCTCGAATGCTGAATTCGAGAAGAAGATTGCGGCTATCACCAGCTTGAAAGAGGGTGATACCTTCCCCGACTGCCCAGTAGCGGCTGTTGAGGCATCGAGGCCTCCACCACCTAAAGTAAGTTCGAGTTTTTCTTTGTCTACAGTCCCTTTTTAGCTCGAAAGTTTTTTGTTGACTGAAATTCTTCTTTCCTTTCTTCTTCTGTCTTCCTTTTTTTTGTAGAGTTTGGTGGTGGCCAATTGCTACCCGCCAGTCTCCGGAGAGGAGGTCTCGGACTTGTTGGCGAGCAATCTGGACGCCCCAGCCAACACCAGCATTGCCGAAGCCGATTCAAGCTCCAAGCACGATTCCTCGGATGACGCGGAGAAATCGGGTAGCGACCTCCGCATACGCAAACGCCGCCGATCGGATAATGATGAAGCCACATCCAAGGATAAATCCTTGGGTAAGGAGTCGCCTGAAAAGGAGCCCCTCATTGTGACTCCGCTAAGTGCGCGCGCCCCTTCTCCTTCCTAGCCAAAGATCCATACCGCCTGGAACGCGGATATGTTGGATGATGACGACGACGAGTAAGTTTCTGCTTTCCTGTTCCAGTCGAATGTTTCCTTTTGTTTCTTCTAACAAATTGTTGTTCTTCATGACAGTCTCCAATCCATCAGCCCCAGGCGGTTCGTCTCTTCCCCTCCTCTTGAAAAGAGGAAGAAAACTGCTGCTGCGGGTGATACCGCGACTACTGGCACCATGCAGAATTCACCGAGTGCAGCTCCCGCAACGGTGGCTACGGAATATAGGATTCCTAGTTTTGCTGTTGGAGCTTCGACTCCGAAAGAAGTGTCGGGTAGCTCGGCGGATCCTCTTTCCATAGCTCAAGGCCAGGTAAATATTGTTGTTTTCTTCTTCATATTGCACTTTATCTGTTTGGATTTTTTATCGGGTGCACGGCAGTGCTCCCGATGGGAGTAGCCCCTGAGGCTGTAGTTAATCATGTATGATTGGCTACAGGATCAAAAACCAACTCTCTCTTTTCTTCATTTTATCGGGTGCACGGCAGTGCTCCCGATGGGAGTAGCCCCCGAGGCTATACTCGAATGTTTGCAATCGTGTATAGGCTCAATCTTCTCCTCTTTAACTTTTTCATCTTTATATTTTTGCAGTCTCTTCTTGAATCCCTTGTGGCCGTTGGCCGTCGCGTTATTTCGGCCGAGACAGAATGCGTGACCCTTCGGGCGGATTGCGATCGACTTGTCTCGGACAACGATCTTCTCCGGGGTAAAATTATCAACTCTTTCTATCTCATCTTTCCATTCGCATAAATTCCTTTGGGTTTCAAACTTGTTGTTGTGCAGCTCAAATCGACGTGTTGAAGGCTGAAAAGGTGGCCGCTGTCACTCGAGTAGGCGCCCTGGAGGCTCAGTTGGAAACTGCTCGAGAGGAGCTCGAATCTTCTCGTAAGCAGTCAACTGACTTTGAGGGAAAGCTTGCGGATGCCCAGGACGCCCTGAAGAAACTGGAAGAGACTGGCACAAAGCAAGATAATGATCTTGTCGACTTCCTTCGTCCTTTGGCCCAGCATGTTGCAGGTGAGTTGCTCTTATCCTTTATCTTTCGACCGATTGGTAAGTTCTTTGGATTTTGACTTATCTTTCTACAGGTCTTCTTGGTGTCGCTGTTGAGCTTCCCGGAGTTCAACGAGTGGACGCCTTGACAGATTCATGCGCTCAACTTTGACATCATTCTAACGGGGTTTGCACCCTGATTAGCGATACTACTCGAGTGTTGACGCAGCTTCATGGGTGTTTTCTGGTCGACGCTGCGGTTCCGCCCCTGCTGAGTGATGTTCTGAAAGTCTTTCTGGAGAGCAATCTCCTTGATGCCTACTCGGTTGCTCAATCAGAGTCCGGGGTGAAGACTGCTATCCAGTTTGCACTGGCGCACGGACTCGCAGGCTTGGAGGAGACGTACTCGAACCTTCCTGTCGACGCTGCTACGGGCAAAAAGGTAGCACTTCGTCCTTTCGGCGATCCAGCTGGAGTGCTTGCCCGGAAGTTGTCCGATTTGCTTGCCCGTGCTAGCCGTAGGGGGCACACTGCTGCGAGTGGCAGCACATCTGCAGCTCCTTAGGATAGTTTCTCCGTAGTTTGTGCTTTTGATGTAATGAACCTTGGGATGTATTCCCGTATTCTGCTTTTAATTGAAATATTGTTTTGATATCTTGAGATGCTTCGTGTGATTGAATTGTCATGAGTTCTTCCGATGGGAGTAGCCCCCGAGCACCTGTCGAATAGGTGGTGTTATTTCTCGAATGGAGCGTCTCATTCCTTAACTGTCCTTTATCTTTCCAGGTAACTGGAGTTCTCGCGGAGTCCTCGAGTGGGTCCGCTGCCCGAGTAGATCCTCTTGTTGCTGCTGTTGGCACCTTTGCCGGTCTTCGTGACCGTGTTGCGGATGGTGAGCGCAAACTAAAGATTTTGCGCGGGGTGGCGGATGTGGCCAAGTCCAAACAAAAACTTACGATTGAACATGAGCAGTTTGTGACGGATGAGTTGGCGGTTGTTGCTAGGGATTTGCTCTATAAGTATCTCAGCCCCCTGGCTTTCTGTATCTACTATCATCCTTTGATCCTGTGCCTTTCTTTGCAGTTGTTTAGCCAGATGACAGGAGTGAGAAACAGTGGATGGAGAACCATATTCTTCACGAAGCCGGTAGTTCAAAGACCCATGCAAATAACTTTTGGTCCGATTGTAGTGGAGGCTTTGTGCTTGCTACCTTGAAGTATCGAGTAATCCAGGCCAAGATGCTCGTGAGTTCTTTCCACGAGATTTTGATTGCTTTGAACTCCGCTTTTTATCCATTAGAGAGGGGTCCAGAAGATTGGAGCCATCTCTTCAGAACTTTCGGTCGAGAAGGAGAAATCCGCGAGTGTGTCCGTAATCAGATGATCTACGGTGTGGTAGTGGCGCTCTCATTCGTCCGATTGTGGAATCCAGAGGTGAATTTCAACTCTGTGGCTAGGCTTCCTGATGGTCGAGTCGATATGTCCCCTCATTATAGTGTTGTTCGACCTGCCGCAGAGGAGGTTATTCGATTGACCTCGGAAGAAGTGGATCGGGTGTTAGCTGAGGAAAACACTCGTCGCCATATGTAATCATAGGATGTATGTATCCTGTATAGTTGCTCAAAACTTTGTAAGGCGTCTACCTTGTGTGTAACATTGTGTATATGAAATTATTCATGTTGTGCTGAGTTTTAGGCGTAGCCCCCGTGTATTTTTGGGGTGTGTACCTGTCCTTTAGCACTTAAGGATGGAGATTACGAGCAGCTATGGTTGAAGAACCATGTATCTTTATTGAAATGACTAAGAAGCCATGTGTTTCGGGCTACAAGATGGCTAATATAGCCTTACTTGTATGAGTAAGGTAAATCTAGGGATAGAATTTGCAGAGGTGTGCAACATTCCATGGGTTGGAGTAGACGCCTCCAGTCGTCGGGTTCTTCAGTCGATAGGCGCCACCTGGGATAACTTCGTGTATTATGAAGGGTCCTTCCCATGGTGGTTCGAGCTTGTGTCCTTCTTTCTGCTTGAGCCGTAGCACCAAATCTCCCACTGCGAAGGCTCTGTGGCGTATTCGTCGACTGTGATATTTTTGCAACGACTGCTGGTATACTGCTGATCTTGCGAGTGCAATGTCGTGTATTTCGTCGAGTGCGTCCATATCGTCTGCGAGTGCCCTGTTAGAGTTTTCTTCGCTGTAAGCTACGACCCGTGGGGCGCTGAATCGGACGTCCTCGAGAAGGACGGCTTCAGCCCCGTATACCATGAAGAATGGTGTGTAATTTGTGGATCGATTTGGAGTTGTGCGGAGGCTCGATAGCACGGAAGATAGCTCTTCTTCCCAGTGTCCCGCTGCTGGATGTAGGCGATCAAGTAGTCGTTTCTTGATGCCAGCCGAAACTAATCCGTTGGATCGTTTGACTTGGCCGTTTGTTTGCGGATGAGCCACTGAAGCGAACTTGAGGATGATTCCTTTTTCTTCGCAAAATTGTTGTGTTTCCTTTGCCGTGAAGTTGCTGCCATTGTCAGTGATGATGTTGTGTGGTACGCCAAATCTACAGACGATGGAATCGAGGAATTTGGCAGCGCATTGGGCGCTAGCCGAGGTCACTGGCATTGCTTCGGTCCACTTCGTAAATTTGTCAACTGCCACTAGCAAGTGTGTGTATCCACCGGGTGTAGACTTGCGTAATGGCCCTACCATGTCCAGCCCCCATTGTGCAAAGGGCCAGGCGATAGGTATCATGTGTAACTCTGTAGCGGGAGCGTGAGGTTTGGGTGCGAATCGCTGGCAAGCGTTGCACTTGTCGACCAATTCCTTTGCATCTCGGGCCGCTGTAAGCCAGTAGAATCCTGCTCGAAAAGTTTTGCCCACGATTGCCTTCCAACTGGCGTGATGTCCGCAATCTCCTTGGTGTATGTCCCGTAGTAATTCCTTGCCATCTTCGGGTGCTATGCATCTTTGCAGTATGCCTGAGATGCTTTGCTTGTATAACTCGCCGTTGAGTACCCGAAAAGATTTGCTACGTCTGACTATTTGTTGAGCCTCGCGAGGGTCTGCTGGGAGCTGTTTGGCGGACAAGTAGTCGAGATATTTCTGCGTCTAGACTGGCTCGACCAGAAAAACTTGTCGTGAGATGCCATGGCTGAGCTCGATGAGAGCAATTTGCGGGCTGACCTCTGTCTCCAATATTGTGGGTGCTTCAGCAGTTTTCTTCACCTTGACTGAACGCTTGGTCATCCTTTCAAAATATATGCCAGGCGGTATGGGTGTGTTTGTGGACCCCATGTTTGCCAACCTGTCTGCTTCTTTGTTACTAGATCTCGCAATGTGCTTTAGCTCGCATCCTTTGAAACTTCCTTCGAGTAGATTGTACATGTCCCGGTAGGCGACCATGTTTTCTGCGATAGCGTCGCACTCCTTCATTGTCTGTTGCACGATGAGATTAGAATCGCCATAGATCATCAATCGGGTGGCTCCACATGCGATTGCCATCTTCATCCCATGTAACAAGGCCTCATATTCTGCGTCATTGTTTGATGCTGGATCGTCGGGGGGGGGGGGGGAATCCAATCGCAGGACGTACTGCAACTTATCTCCTCTCGGTGATATGAGGACGATCCCAGCTCCAGCTCCTTCATTTATTTTTTACCCGTCGAAGTACATGATCCAGTTACTCGTATATTCCGGTGGTCCGGGTGTTTGTAGTTCTGTCCATTCGCTCAGAAATTCCACGAGTATCTGTGACTTCACGGAATTGCGTCCTGCATAGATGATGTCCCAGGTGCCTAGCTCGATGCTCCACTTCGCTATTCTTCCCGATGCCATTGGATTGTTCATTATGAATCTGCATCTCAACAAGTCCCTCGGGTGAACCCATAGGGCTTCGAATAGGAGAATCTATGGACGCTGGTGGCGATCGTCGGCTAGACAGGAGACACGATTTACCCAGGTTCAGGGCCCTCGTAGAGGTAAAACCCTTACTCCTGCCTCTGTCGATCTGTATTATTGAATAGATCGGTTACAATGGGAGATTGCTCAAGTCGAGAATACGATCTCGAGCTCAAGACTTGATGGTGCGGTATTGATTGGTCCTCTCCCGGTGGCTCTCTGGTCTTATATAGGTGGCCAGGTCTCAAACCGTACCCGGGGAGGACTCAAACTCTAAACCTATGTCGGTTACAAGTTTCCTATCTTATCCCACAAGGCATTGCGGGTGGGCTTCAACTGGGCCTTCTAGAGTAGTCCAAAGCTTCCCGTATTGGGCTTCAGTCTTGGGCCTAGGACCAGGTATCCTTATTCGCCTGGTCCAAGGTTCATCCCTTCGTCACGCGTCTCCCGATGCGCCCATGTCGCCCGCCTCGTCGCCTGCATCGCCTGCCTCCCCGCCGCCTGCTAGGTTGGCCCAACCCAGTGCCTCGCGCCAACCCGCGTCGCCTTCCGCTGGGGAGCTCCCCGAGCCCCTGGCCGCGACGCCTCTGGTTGAGCCATTTCCTTCCACGTCGGAGGCCCCGTCGCCCGCTCCTATCCATGGCATGATCACACGTAATCGTGATCATACGTGCAAGGAGTTGATACCCACTGACGGCACTATCCGTTATGATCCGCGTCGCCGCGCGTTCTTTGTCGCCCCGGTATCTCATCGCGCCGCCCTTCGTGAGCTGCATGGCATGCGTCCATGGCTGAGGTGTTTGCTGCCCTGCGCGAGACGCGCACATGGACTTTAGTGCCTCGCCCTCCTGGAGTTAATGTCGTTGGCAGCAAGTGGATCTTCAAGACCAAGCATCGTCCCGATGATTCAATTGACAAGAATAAAGCTCGACTGGTTGCCCGTGGCTTCACTCAACAACATGGTATAGATTATAGTGATACCTTTAGCCCAGTTGTCAAGCCAGCCAATGTTCGTTTGGTGCTCTCACTTGCATTCTCTCGCGGCTGGACTATTCGTCAGGTGGATGTTAGTAATGCATTTCCGCATGGGTACTTGGATGAAGATGTTTACATGCAGCAACCTCCCGGTTTTGAGGATGCCCAGTTTCCCTGCATGTCTGCAAGCTGCAGCGATCTCTTTATGGTCTCAAGCAGTCTCCTCATGCCTGGTATGCTCGGCTGAGTCAACTCCTTCTTCAGCTTGGGTTTTTGCCTCCAAGGCGGATACTTCATCGTTCATCTTCTCTCGTGGTACTGCACAAATTTACATGCTCATCTATGTCGATGCCATTGTTGTTTCTGGCTCTTCTCCTGCTATAGTGGATCTCTTGGTACAGTCCTTGGCAGCTAGTTTTTCTATAAAGGATTTGGGCAAACTGGAATATTTTCTTGGCCTGGAAGCGTCCTTCATTCAGGGGGCATGACATTGACTAAGCGAAAGTATGCACTTGATCTTCTTCATTGAGTCAATATTGAGAAGTGCAAGCCCACTTCCACTCCACTTGTCACGTCGGCGCCACTGTCTCGTGAGTGTGGTGCTCTACTTGGTGCTGATGATTCTTTCCAGTATCGCAGTGTGGTTGGTTGGAGCACTTCAGTATTTGACGTTCACTCGCCCAGACATTTCCTTTGCTATGGACAAGGTGTGCCAGTTTCTCTCGCAGCCGACTGAGGTTCATTGGAAAGTTGTTAAGCGTATTCTGAGATATGTCAAAGGTACGCTGGATACAGGACCACAAATACGCAAGTCCAACTCCACCGGTGTTAGCATATTCACATATGCAGATTGGACAGGCTGAGTTGATGACAGACGATCCTCTAGTTGTATTGTTGTGTTTGTTAGGCCAAACCATGTCTCTTGGAGCTCGAAGAAGCAGCCCACCGCCTCGAGATCTAGCACCGAGGCTGAGTACAAGGCATTAGCGAATGGCGTTGCCGAGGCCATGTGGGTTGAGTCGGTTCTAAGGGAACTCGGTGTCACACGGCAGCGTGCACCTATTTTGTGGTGTGATAATTTAGGGGCTACCTATGTGACTGCTAATTCAGTGTTTCACACTCGTACCAAGCACATTGAGATCGATTTCCACTTTGTGCGAGAACGAGTTGCTGCAAGCGCACTGGAGGTCAGGGTGTGTTCACTAAACCCGCAACTCGATAGATGCTAGACCGGTTCAAAATCAATCTGAAATTTGTGCAGAGTTCAGATTGAGGGCGCATGTTAAATATACGGTCTAGATTGTATTGTAGAGTTGTATTCGTACTCATGTATGGTTGTAATTGTATCTGATCATCTAATATATATATATATACACACACACGTGCGGAGGGCATAACCCCCACGGAACCCTAATTTCAACTGGCATCAATCCTGACTGGCGGGGCGGCCAAGGAACAGCTGCATCAAGTCAAGAAAGCCAACATGCTGGAAGAAGAGCCGGAGGGCACATGAACGACGGCTCCGTGGCCGTGCGAAGGTCGTAATCAGTAGCTAGGCATGTTCACGTTACCCGGATGTAAATAAAATTATGAATCACATAGTACGTAGATTAATATGGAAAACAAATTGCTGAAAATTGACAGTCGTTAGTGATGCCTCTCATAAACTTCTGCTAGTATTGCTGTTCGTTTAATTACAGTTCTGCCGATTTGATATGGTCATTGGTTTGTTTAATTATGTCTATACCTCCCAGCATGGACATTTCATACAAAACGATGGCGATTGCATTATTACAGCGTCACCGAGATGCAAAGGCTTCACTACTCCAGTTTCTCTGTTCTTCCCTATATCACCATCGGTCAGCTAGATAAAAACATCACGATGACATATGCCCAAAATTTCCGCCGCTCTCTACTGTTACACATACAGTTGGGGCCACAACAGCTATAGTAACCTTGCTATCTCCTGAAATGTAAATGTACATTCATAACGCTCGGCTGCATGTACGTCTGCTGAATCGACAGCGCCAGCGGGAAAAACGGGTGGAAAAGGAAGGACGATATCCTCTTCACCCTGCCGTCGGAAGCGCCAGCGTCAGAACCTACAGTCAAGAAAAATGAAGATACATTTACATACACATCAGTATAACTGACTGACTGAATGTGCTATTATCGTCTGGGTTTCATGACCATTCTTTGGTCTCAACAATCATGTCTGCGCCTTATTTTAGATACAGGTTCAGACTGATAAAATAGGCTCCCACGGGGCTACCTCTAGAATTCTAGATGCTTGGTCACAGTGATGGATCAAGACTCACCTGGTTTTATCTTAAATTTGACGACGTTCGGTTGCTTCACTGATATAAATTTTATTGGATGCTCTGTGCAATGCCTGTGCCGATCAGTTGCTGAAATCAGCTGCAAACAAGGAAACCAATCAATGCTGAAAATCAAATAATAGCGAGAGAAACCTTACTATCAGGTACAAACAAGGAAACTAATTCATCGTAAGAGTTAAATAACAGCAGGAGAAGAACTAGTATTGCGCGCTTGAGTATCACGCGTCCCGGAAGATTAACAGGCTCATGGAAGGCACAGTAGTAATAATAAGTGCAAATTGCACTATGTCAGGGTTTCTTGGCTAGACTGTGACACTAGTATGCAAAACTGTTACCTAGTTACTAACATATAAAGAGTAAATTTCCAAGGTCAATACGAGCTCCCAAAGTATCTTTGAGACACGTCATACGGTCATAGTCATCTGCAGCAACAATGTGATTATATAATGTCCACATGAATTACAGCATACAAACACCATTTTTAAGTATACAAACTCAAATGTTTAATACAAATATGTTAAAAGTAAAATCCTTTATATAAGATCATGCAATTTCTTTTCGTAAAGAGCTATGCACAGTGAATCTTTATTTTGTTACATTCGATTCGCAACTTAAGTACATGCATAATAAATAGAATTCATGCTATGTGGAATTTCCTGTTGATAACATTCATGCGCCACTGGTTTGATGCTAGATTTGACGCAAGCCAGATATAACCTTGACAATTTTCTTTTAGACAGCCCAGTCAATAATTTTTGCTATCTCCTATAGTCCTATTGATAACATTTTTATTGCACAATAAAGTTTTACCTAATGTATCAAGCAGGAAAAGGATGGGAGTTGAGCCTAAACACACGAACACTTAAGGATACATCAGCGTGTAGCTCCGCAATTGACTATATGGCCTAACATCATATGAATGGTACCGCAAGCCACAAACTAGGCAAACTGGTACACAGCAGCTACTTTATAATAAATATTTCAAAGTTCAAACAAGTTGTAGAACAAACCTTCTCATCATACCGAAAAAGCGATAGGTCAAAGTATGGTGAAGGACTTTGAGATTGGCAAGTGTAAGGTAATGACGCCATCATCTTTTTCACAAACTGCCAAAAATAAAACAAGATGTGTTCACCAAAAGCTTATGCCTACAACAAATTAAAAATATCTAGTAAATGTAGAAATCAAGAAACAACCATGAGCATGAAGGTAACTGTTTTACTCCCCCGCTCCCTAGTTTTTCTTTTTATAAATGTGTGATTTCTAGAACTTTCATAGGCAAAACATCTATTGATGAACTTATATGAATTCATATAAGCTGACATCTAAATAAGACATCATAGAGAACAAGCTTAAAAATCCATCCTATCCCATATAGTATGTTAGTTGACTCTAATGATGATCACATTATGATTACAGATCTTATTCTCACATCTTACAGAATAGCTGATAAAAAATGGATCATGCTCGTGGTGTCATAATATTACCTGTGAGGTGCTGTTTGCTTTATTTTTAGTGCTGCGGAGTTGATCGAGAGCATGAACATTATTGGAATGCGACGAGATAAATTTTCCATGCAAAGATTTTTGAGGATTTGCATGGAAATGATCATAAAAAGTTTCAAACAACGAGTACAGCTCCTCTGCAGAATTCTGCTGAGAAATGATATATTAAGCTCAACACAAATAAATGAAACATCAAATGATTTCAAGGACAAAATATATGTTCCATTGATAGTTGGTACCTGATAGAGTGAGACAATCTCTGTTGTTTCCATGTTGTAGACCGCAAAGAATGCTAGACTTTGATCACTGCTTCGAGAAACCTAAAGGCAAACAGCAGTAACTGCAATTAGATGGTGAAAAATGTGAATAGCCTGTTGGTAAGAAGTCTGCAAAAAAAAGTATTTACCCCTCCGCCTCCGTCCACACTACCAAACTTGATAAATAGATGATGGCGATCCAAAAACTGTACCTGTTCAACTATCATGTTATAAGTACCTCTTGCACACAAAAAAAACGGAAAATGACATGATCAATACACAATGCAGGCCCTATCATCAAGGTTATGGTATTACTGAAGGCTAGCTAAACCAAACTATGGGTAGGTAGATAACAAACATAACAAAGGAGATATTGTAGGTACCTTCCATATGATAAGATCCACATAGTCTTGAAAGTGAAAATAGAATTTCTTCTTCAGATGTTGGACCCTCTGCAACCAAATATCAATACTTCAACCAAGTAGAGATAAGAAATAAATTATCTACAAATATAACTACAGAGAGAGCACACCACGAAAGGAGTAAGAAAGTAAGAAGGATTCAACAATTAAAACTATGCAATACCACTACGTGAGAATGGCAGGGAGAGTAAAAATGTTTCAGCAGCGAACGCAATGGATTAGGGATGATTTACACGAGCAATATACAATTCCTTAACAATACAAAATAACGAGAACAGACTGAAAATAAACCCATGATCTAAAATGCAATGCACACAGAGTTCACACGTTAATGGTAAATGAATGAACAAAATGTAAGATAGATAGCTAACCAAAGCCTGATCTGGTTCCTCATTCCAAGTCTTGCGATAAATAAACGAAAGCAGCCGCTGCTTGATGCCAGGAAGGAAAGAACTTCCTTGTGCAACCTGCATGCATCAAATCTATTAATAACTTCACAGTTCATAAGATTAGCATGGTTACTTTAACAATAAACCAATTTTGATTAAAGTTGTATGTACCACATAAATAAACTATTAATACAGTAATGGTTGATCGAAGCAGCTTGTATCTATATCGCGTGTATGAATCATAATAACTAGCACAGTGCACATCTAATGTACAAAAAAATTATGTTGCTTATTTCCCAACACATCTAAATGTATAAATTTTTCCTTTGGCCCATGGGTCAGAGCAAGGTACATTTGTAACAATGAAGACAACAAATAACATTTTCGGATTTTCTAGACTGGTTTAGCACATTCACATTTCCCAGCCACAGTGTTAATGCAAATAGAGAACTATGGGAAGTTTGAAATTTAACCAAAATTGCAGGTACCTGGCCATGTGAATGAAGATATAATTCGTCGTCTTCCCGGCAAAATGCACCGATTTTGCGTACCTCAACAAGGGTGCCAGCATCTCGGATCTGTAGGATATGTATTGTTTGATATCGAAGAGAAACTATGCAAAGCAGATCCTCATACAGGTAAGCTCCAATGCTATGAGCAAGATTTATAAAGTCATTGCGGAAAGCCTTCTCGTCTAGTATCGCACCATCTTCTAGCCTAATAACAGAAATACACAAGTCTTAAACTACACAAACCAAGCAAGGAAGGAAGGTTACAGAATGTGTCTATATTTAGAACTAAGAACTGCATTTAAGGCAAGATGATTGTACCTCACAAGATGGAAAGTTATTTTCTCAATTGATGGCACCCCGTGAATTGCACCCTCGCTGGCACCAGAATCATTATTTTGTGCAGTTGATGTTGCAAATAGGCCGTATTGATGGCATTCTACGTACAGGAAAAAGTCCTTGCAGATGTACTCACTGCTGGATGCAAGTGAAATTGAGTAGAGCTGTTTAAAGAAGCTGTCAAATCTCTTCGCTTTGGGGGGAAGATCATGAGAATCACATTCATCGTCGCACGAAAAGGTCAACCAGATGGGACGGTACACAATCAAATCCTGGTGGTTCCGGCTAAAGGCCACAAGATATTTTCCATCATCAGTGAACTTGCGAAATGAATAATCTGGACACTCTATGTCATATATAGTGTAGCTCGGAACCAAATTCTCGTAGAATTGCCTGACAGTGTTAACCTGTCAAGAGTAAAAAAAGAACAACAAGCGACAGGTTACATTCTTAAGCAGGGAAAAAAAAAAGTAGTGTTCTAACAACTTGATCACATGAAAAATAATTTTCAAACCGAACAGTGTGCTAAACCCGAATTGTCTTGTATATGTGTTGTCAGTGATGATAGGGAACAAAACACAAACTGGCATCTATAAGTACACGGGGAACAAGTTTAAATTACTTTGACCGTAGCTATAGCCTAATCCTGTATATGGTAAGAGCAACTCTGTATAGGATATATACTGAAACAGACACAATTCTGGATGTAAGCTAACACCTGATTCTGCGGCTTGATCGCATATATATAATCCTGAAAATCGATAAATGGCATATGTGGGAAGGTGCAAGTTAACAAGCATGTGTTCTCTTCAGCGCTGAACGTCTGGCATTCCTGGGACATGATTTTACCTGGTTTTATCCTCACATTTTAGCTGCTTGCAAGGTACTATTAGTTCTTTACAAGTTCACTGGCACCATGCACCAATGGACCGAGCTAGACCAGGGTTGGCTCTAGTGTGTGAACTCTAGGAGTATGTCACAAAGAAAAGGGTAGGAATAGAATAGCTAGCTATTGAAGTTGCCTTCTTCAGTTCAGACTTCAGAGCTCCCATCATGAGCATAGACAGCCAGCAACCCACCCAAGCGCACAGCAGCAACACCAAAGCTAATCAATCACAGGAGGAAATTTCAAACGCATTGAGACGCATGCCGCGAGCGAGAATCGATGGAGAGGAAGAGCGTACTGTTGCGCCGGGGCGCGGGGAGAAGCACTGGCGGTCGAAGAGCCTGGAGGCGAGGTTGCCGCTGCGGAAGTAGCCCACCATCACCGTAGCCGGCGCGGCAGCATCGCGCGCGAGGTCGGAGGAGGAGAACAGATCGGCGCCGAGCCGCCCCTGCTGGGTCGGGTGCTGGGGGAATCTTTCTTTCCCGTTCGCTGGCGGTGGGGATGTGGGCTGTGGGGCAGTGGTAGGCAGGGCAGGGGGAGGGGATTTTCGCTGTGTGGTGGTGAAATTTCTGTGGGGGAGAAGGCTCGCCGGAAAAGAGAGATGTGACGGAGGGAGTGAGGTGAGGTGGGAGAGCAACGGCGGCCGGATTGGAGCGGGCGGTCGCGTGTGGGGTTCAGTCGCGGGGTTGCGATGTGAGGCCGGCAGATCGACACGCGGCGCCACGGCACGAGGCGCATCACTCTTTTTTTTTGACAATGGAGTCGTGCTGACTGCTGACTATTCACCCTCCCGCTCTGTCCATGGAACTATGGAAGTTCGATTCCTTTTTTTCCCCCACAAAAGTGAGACAAATTTGCAGGATTCTTTAAAAACCCTTAAAATATTTAAAAGTTTTTAAAAAAAACTATTTTTCTTACACATAAATCCGGAAATTGATTCACTCACGCATGTCATGCGAATCTTGATCGATTTTGGCGTCTTCGGTCTCAGCAAGTCATGGAACAATGTTTTGCACACAAAAGCATATTATTATTATCCAATAGAAATTCATACGGTTATCTCAACTTACAGATGCACGAGGTTGCCAGGCTATGCCTCGGCCCTCGGCCCATGGAGACTACTCACCCTCATGATGAGATCGAAGATGGAAAATATTGTAGATTGTATTGCAAGTAAACGAGTATGAGTTCTTACAATGCCGCCTAACGAGATAGGATCTAGGATCTCGAGATCTAATGGGAAATAGTGGAGATGGTGACGGCAGATGTGACGATGGTGTTCGATGTGTGATTGTGTTGATGGATTCATTCTTGCTTGATCTCTCTTCCAGCAGATGCTCAACTCTTCATTTATAGTACAAAATATCGAAATGGGGTTTCGGGGATGAAAGGCTTCGTTGTTGCTAGTGGGTTTTAGCGGAAGTTGCTTCAGATCATCAGATGGTGGGGCGTGTGCTATGGCCGCTGGTACAAGCAAGAGCCCGCTCACACCGTAGGTCATAAACTCTACGATGAGCCCCTGGTTCGCCTCCTTTAGCTTGTTTCCTTCTCCATACTTGTACACTTCCCATATTTTTCTATATTTAGAGACATGAACCTCTCTAAAATAAAGGAAACTTCTCAAAATTTACCTCATATCAGGGACACAAACTGTTGTACAAGCTCGCATTGACCGCCAGCTAGATGAAGGAATTGGTTCGAAAGAAACACCTCACCCGGTTGGTAACTTCGTCGGGCAGAAACAAGTCTGACGTCTCCCGAGTGACGTAAACCTCCATGGTGTAGAGAAACATCTCATGCGCCCGCTCCTTGGCAGGTTGCACCCTCCGACCAACAAAGGCACATACAAGGTGGATTCCTCTCTATAAAACTATTGCGGTTATTCGGCTAGGTGCCGACGGATATTAGGGTTTTTAGGGTTGTTCCACATTCCTCGCTATAAAGTATAAACCATTCACGATGCCACTAGTGCTTCAAGTCGCGGATGTGAAGCATGGGGTAACAGTCCTTACGGCCGCTCCGGAGCTAATCCTTGCACCACCGATAACAGGGAGAGAGTCAGTGCTAGGCTGTGGTAAAACACGGAAAAATGAATTGTACGGTCCAAAGTGGGGAGTGATTCTGAGATAACCCACGTAGAGGGTGATGAAGTCGGCGATGTGGATCACCCCGTTCAGATTGAGGTTGTGTAGCTCCAAGCCATAGAACTCCAGTGGCTGGGGAGGAACGGGTGGGCCGGCATTGAGAAGCTATGCTAGAAGAGGAGGTAATACGACTCGTTCATCCAGGGCCGCACAACACGCCATCACGACACGGCCTTGACCGAGATGACTCGTGTGGTGATTAGCTTAGTGACGGAAACCATAGAAACACTTATGCTAGTTGATACCCTTCTTGAGAAGCCCCACTAGGGATGAAAAGGGATAGGTGTCGTCAAAGACGAAGGACCGATGCCCAATTTTATGTCATAATAGAACTTAAATCAATGCTCTATCATTATTGTACTTAAACTTGGGCTTAGTGCAACTAGGCGATTCGAGAAATATTAGCAGCATGCTTGTGTAGATGCCGGCCGGGTATCATTCAATATTTGTACGTGATTCCCATAAAAATATTTTTATATATAGTTGTACTTGACGCCTACTTCAGTATGTGATACTTCAGTTTACAAGTAGTATGCAACTAATTAATTTTAAAAATACCAAAAAACATTTATTATTATTATTATTATTATTATTATTATTGTTTTCTAGCTGTACATCCAATTTTTGTGGAACTAGGATCCCTTATTGTGCTCTAGTACAGAGTCGTTGTTGTGTGCTCCACCGTCATTTCGTACATCACCAAACTCCTTCTTGGCTTGTTCAAAAAAAAAAAAAACTCCTTCTTGGGATGTCTTTACTCTCGTCTCGCACCGGTCCCGCAATGTATGTCATGTGGTGGCCTATGTTGGCAGTCCAACCAAGTCCCGGATAGCTGGACCTAGATTGTTGGTGGTGTCACTCATTGCGGATTTGCCGGTGTGGCATGAGCGGCAGACTCTTGATGGGGACGAAGGCCCTTGTCGTCCTTGTTGGTGTTGTCGACGATGACGCATGAGGGAATCGGGTTTCCCCCTTAGTGGCATTGTTGAGGTGTTTCAATTTCCTTCGTCCCCTGTTGTCAATTTTTTCACGTGAGAATCCAAATTTTGCTGTTAGGACTTGGATTGAACAATTGGGCAACGTCAATCAATGTCACTACCTACTTGGAGGTTTGTCCCTCGGTTGATGCGCATGCCGATGGAACATGCCTTTGCTCTACCTTGCAGATCCTATGCGCGCCGATGTGGTGCTAGCACGACCACCTTTGACCGGCATGGGTACCACACCGTGGAGGATCTCCCCTCCCTCCGCGCCCATGTTTGACATGGATATGGTATGTCAGTTCTAGACATGTTCTGACAAGCAAGGGACCGTTGCGATGTGAGCGGGTGTGCCATTCAAGGCATTTGTGCATGTTGGAGGATTCGAGGCTAGACGCCGAGACGGACAATCCATGGAGTCATCCAACTCTCTGAAGTGTGGGAGTAGTGTTGCGCACAAAGCCCAACCCGAAAGACCGAAAAAGACGAGAAATAAGTGGTTTTTGATATTATGCAATAAGTATTAATATACTCTAAAACAATATACTTAATATGTTTTGGTATAAAATATGCATTTTTACAGTTTTGGACCGGGCTAGGCCCATGCTTGGCTTTTGCAGACCGGGCTTTGACAAGTACGGCATAAGATTTGCCTACATTTAGTTCTACCCTTGTTTGGTGGGTTCCGGTGCCCTTTGTCCTTTACTAGGTGGCATGCGGATAGTGGACCCAGGGTGTGTTTGGTTGGAATTCTGCAACCGGATCCATTGCCAGCAGCTGTAATCTGAACCTAAGGGTAGAAAGCCGAAACAGATTCCTGAAACACAACGGATTCCTCTAGTGCAAAAATGAAAGTTGGTCTAACCCCAGATTTCACTACGTTACGTCCAACCGAAAAACTTGGTCAATCTTGACGCCACTGTGTAACCAGGAGTGGACTACGAGTATTATCAAGTACATCTCATTTCATTTATATCCTACTTCCATACGGAAACCCGTAAATGGAGGCCGAGTTTGCGGAAGCCTTTTATTTAAAAAAAATTAAGATCATATTTAAAGTTTCAAAATTCTGAAAAAATTTCATGTATGTCGACAATGATGCATTCTACCAATGTGCAAAATTTTAACTCGGAATAATTCATATTCTAGGCTATACATAAATAACAAGAGCAGATTTGGAAAAGCTGAAAATTTGCATCCTTCATTACTTTCAAATGTAAGAATTTGTTATTTTTATGCAGTCCAAAATACAAAGTGCTTCTAGTTGAGATATCATATCTTGGTAGAATACATAATCTTCTACATGCCAAAAAATTTCAGTTTTTTTGAGAACTTCAAAAATATGATTTTCGATTTTTTTTTTCAAAAATAAAGCGCTCCCTGCACGGTCACTTGCCTAGCAACAGTAAAACCTCTCCAGTGTTCCTTGTCCTCCCAAAGAAAGCCCAAAAGTGAACAAGGACCAACAAAATAAAGGAAAACTGTATAGTGACTTCAAAATTGCAAAGGTAAATAATAAGTACTGTACAAAATTGTTTTATTGAATATAAGTCACATTTCTCCGTTCAAAATAAATGGCTCCCTCGAGCTCAATTTCTTCGCACTCTGTTTCGATAGACAACCTACCCAGCCACATGCCAAGCAGCGGTAAAAACTTTCCAGTGTTCTTGTTCCTCCCTGCCTCTTGCATTCACAAAGAAAGCCCAAAAGTGAATAAGGACCAACAAAATAAAGGAAAACTGTACAGTGGCTTCAAAATTGCAAAAAATAAATAATAAGTACCACTAAAACATGTTTTATTGAATATAGCAACATGTTTTATTGAATATAAGTCGCATTTCACTGACCGTGCACACCTTAAAAGGAGAAAAAGATACACAAGAACATATCACCTAAACTCTCTCCATTGGAAGTTCTATTTGATACAACAATCGTGCCGACAATTAGGCAACTGGAAGCTTATTTGCTACAACAATCTTTAAACAGGCCCGATCCAAGTGGTATACAACACATCTCCTTACAAACAGGAGCGTTATCCTCGGCAAAACTGAAGACCCCGTCCACCAACCTCGACTTTAAAGCAGCAGAAACCATGTGATTCAAGCTCTGCAGTGGTTTTCTCCAAAACTAACTTGGACAATACTGAAAAACATGTCAAGGAAGCATTTGTTCAAATATTATTACGTATTGTGGAACATACTGAAGGTTCAAGAAAGTGCCATACAGTAGTGATAAGATCTAAACCAGCATACATACATTACATACAAACTGTGCGATACTAATTTAGAACCTAGATCTAGACAACCTTCATGATCCTTACAGGTATATAGAATTGGTAAAACATAAAGCACTTTCTGATACACATTTGGTAGATTAATAAAATCAGTGATGAGGAGTTAGCTTCTTTTTTACTAATCATTGTAATTTTATCATTCCTATCATGTCAAATTTATTAGCACTGAATATTGGAGACTACGTTTAAGAAAACTCAGTACATCTAAGACATGGTGCTATTGAGAAATTCTAAAGTGTTCATCTTATTGTTCGGGGTCAGAAATATTATGTTGAAAGCAACCAAAAGGTAATCATGCATCAGAACCAGTTGTATTTTTTGTGAACAAAATGCCATAAAAGTTAGCCATACGCACTAAGACATAAAAAAGGATACGAGTTGGTATCAGTGTCAAAACACAGCCACCACCGCCAGCTCCGGTCAGCTTAGAGACCAACTTATATTTCAACGTCGTCCGCAGCACGGTTTCTATAGCACAGTGGCTGACTCCCATGCACTGAAGCAAACCTTGGTTCATCTCCATGAGTTCTGCTAGCTTCTCCTCCTTTGCAATGATGGCTACCTCATCAACGGCCTCTAACTCGACGATGCTCGAGAGCTCTTCGCTGATAGAGTTAACCGCACTGATGACGGAAGCCATAGCATCAGGATGCCTCGATACTCTTTCAAACACACCAGCAACCAGGGCCTTGGTGTTCCTGCCAACCTTTGTATCAGTAATGAGCATCTTGACCGGATTGCTCGATCTGAGGTTCGTGAACTCCCCCTTCTTGAATTTGATCATGCTGCCTAACATTCATGTATAGACTCAGTAAAGCACAGTAGCATAGTGAGGTTGAATTCAACAGATGTATTCAGTTCGCAACATGTATGCTGCCAACTGAACTGAACTGAAGATCCAAGAAAGCAGCAGCGTACCAAAAGTGCTGACGGCATTGTCGATGCCAGAAGGCTTGCCATGAATAATCTTCTCCCCCTGGAACGCCCACTGGTTAACGAGCTCAAGATCATCCTTGCCGAATGATCCCCACTCTGTTTCTCCATCGCCGGCTTGCGGATGAATGGCGCCTGCGGCCGCCAAGAGCGCCCCAGAGAGGGACACGCAGAAGGCGGCCGACGACCCGAGCCCCGCGCCCAATGGCAGGTCCGACTTCACCACGGCCTTCCCAGGCCTACAGCTGCAGCACGACACAATTGCATTGTTAGTCGTGGTATGGGGAGGTGCCAAGATTTGGGGGTTGGGACACGGTACGGGTGCAGGCCAACCCCAAGACGGAGGTGTAGAGGTAGAGGAAAGCGGAGAGGCCGGCGGCGAGCCAGATCTTGGCCTCGGGGATGTCCTCGTGCGCCAGGAGCTCGGCCATGGCGGCCAGCTCGGCGGGGGAGCACGGCCTGGGCGCGTTGACCGCTGCTAGTCTGTCCCCGAGTGCCTCCCGTAGCCGCGAGCACGGCCACGTGAAGACCAGTCCCGTGTCCCTCAGGTCCACCTCAACCGCGCCGGCGCCGCCCTCCTCTGCGAACGAATCGAAAGAGTTACTAAATTAAAAGAAGGAAAGAAAGAAGAAGGAACGGGGAAGGAAAGAATAATCGGGGAGACCTGATGCGGGGAGGAGGTGGAGGGTGGAGTGCGTGTAGAGGTCAATGGCGGCGGCGACGGCCGCGGAGCCGTGGACGACGGCGTGCTCGCCGGCGAGGATGATCTTCCCGGGCGCGCGGGCGCGGAACTCCTCCATTTGATCCGATCTCTCTGTGTCGTTCTGGCGCCGGTTCAGTGTAATTGTGGGTGCATCGGTAACATCGATACTTATGTCGCTGGCGATAATACGTACAGGTACAGCAGACACACGTGGGCGACCTCGTTTTTTGACCGGAGAGCATGTGCGAGACCTTTGCCCCGTGACCTTGCCCAACGCGGTCAAACTAGTTGTAGCATGGTAAACGACGGTCCTCCTTGCCTTTGAACCATGCACGTTCCATAGCTTGAAAGCCGCCAATGTATCTTTCTATATAAGTAAAGTGTTACTGTTAAGGTCGATTAACATGAGTAAGTAAATTTTGGTTGAAAGAGTGAAGTAATGCTCAGATTGTGGAATTTTGGAAAGGCGGGTTTGAAGGTTTCTTCTGCCCTTCTTTCATTATAATCGTGAAGGAATATCAAGATGTCAAAGGAGAGGTTTTCTTTTTAAGGAGAAGTTAGAGACCATTTTGAGGATTCTCGATGTAATTTAACATTTCTGCGATATTTTTTTACTTCATCCGCATCAAAATGTAAAATATTTTAGCGTTTTCTAGACAACACATATTTAGACATGTTTTAGTGTATAGATACACATCTTACACTAAAACATGTCTAGATACGTGTTGTCTAGAAAACGCTAAATTATCTTATATTCTGATACAGGGAGTATTTATTTACTTTCGTGTGTCTTATGATATTTGATCTGATGTAATCTGGTTAATTGATTTAAAAAAGTCTAATCTTCCCTCAAAAAATAGGCAGCTATGCAACAATCTTACACATCGACTATATCATTATTGTTGTCGATAAACAAACACCAAGTAAGAGTCTTATGATTTAAGAAGAGAGTCCAAGAAAACTGAGTTTTGTAAATAAATGTGTGGTCAAATTATTAGTCAAAATTCAAATCCACGTCCACACCCTTTATGGGGTCAAAAGCTTCAAAATAGATCACATATAGATATGTTTTAGCCTAGCCGCGGTGATCAGCATCGGATATAGCCGTATTCCGCTTCATCGACGGCCGATAGGGGTACCCGTTGCCTGCACCTCAATAGTGATGTCAGCTATGTCCATGCGTGCATATTTTATTTGTTTTTCTTAGCACATTCTCCAATATAACTTGGTATTTCACATGGCATGCAACTGAAACGACATCTATTTTGTAGCTAAACCTCATTTGCATTCCATGTGTAAGTGAATTTTGAAGTTTCATACATGTCCAACTGAATGTCAGGTGGACATGGTGTGCAACTGTGATTTTGAGCATCTTAGTTGCATGTAGTATGTAACTAGATGATAACCCACAACAAGTGTAACGGATTAGTTATAGTCTTTTCGATAAGTAAGAGTGTCGAACCCAACGAGTAGCTAAAGATAGGGTTAGTATTCTCTCAATTTTTATCAACCGTTGGTACAACTCTACGCACACCGAACGTTTGCTCTATCTAGAAAATAAAACTATCTGAACAAAACAAATACGAAAGGATAGCTTTGCAAGACAATAAAGAACAAAAAAAAATGTTAGTTGTTGCAGCGATAAAGAACACTAAAATAATATAAGTATGAGTGTGGAAAAGTGGTGAAACGTGTGATGAAACTGTCCAGATCAAATAGTGAAATATAAGGTCGATATTTCTCTTTTATGTCGGAGAGACAAAGCTAACAAACTCTCACTATCCAATGATTGTAAGTACTTATGATTAGAACTCTAGAAAACACCATTAACTACTAGAAGATACATTAAGGTAAAAACATCCAACCATAGCATTAAGATCAAATAGTCCACTTTATCTTATATGCTTCGATCACTCGAATGGGGATCATGTTTCTGTCACTCAAGCGTCCCTCCCTCTAGCTTTCTCCATATACTACAAACCCTATGATGTGATTCATACTTGTATAAACATATGACGGGCACCATAGTACTTAACAATTTCAACATACAGATCAAACAAACCATACAGATTCAACAATCAATCATATGACAAAACTGAACTACACAAACATGACATAGATGTAATAGATCATTTGAAAAAAATATAATATCAAACACCATGTTTACATACGGGATTACAGAGGTTTGTGGGAGAGTGGAACGATGTATCTATGGAGGATATGATGATGGAGGTATTGGTGAAGGCGGCATCATCGCGGAGATGACAGAGAAGGGGCAACACGTGAGGTGCAGGGTGGCGCAAAGGACTCTTCCTGCGCCGGTCGGACATCATGGGGGAGCACCGTCCCTTAGGCCCCTTCCTCCATGGCTTCTTGGTGTTGTAGATGAGCCCTCCTCATGGAGATGAGGCCATGGGGGAGGAAAAAATCGTGGATTTTGGTGACTGCCCAAGAAATAGGGTTTTCCTCTCCTTATAAGTGTCTCTGTGATGATTGTGGCCCTCCGATGGATGTCCCCTTTGTAACAAGGGCTCTTGGGCACCTCTAGATCCTTCCTAGGGACCTCTCTCAGCCCTCATGAAGCCCCAAAGTCGCGGCTTGGCAGAATCCATCAAATATGGTAGGAGTTGGATTCAATCACGTCACTGATTCTCGTAATCCCGTAGTTAGATATTTTTGCTCCAGTAAAACGGGTCAACATGATGCATACGAACTCGGATTGGGCTGTTTTGGGGGCTTAAAAAAGGTATGGAAATGGCCAACAACTTTGTAGGCAATTTCGTCTTCAATTGACATTGTCTTCGTGGGTCA
This sequence comes from Alopecurus myosuroides, assembly GCA_028641055.1. NCBI lineage: Eukaryota > Viridiplantae > Streptophyta > Magnoliopsida > Poales > Poaceae > Alopecurus > Alopecurus myosuroides. Next base: position 41,421,775 of record CM054058.1, on the reverse strand, counting down.
AAGTGACGATCTCTAAAAACTGTTGGTGGACAGTTTTCAGGAAAGTCAGATTCCTTCTCCAACAAGGATCCTTTTGTGTTTTCTTGCCATTATCTAATTGATCATACACATCAAAGTATAAAACAAGAACTTTTGCACTTTGCAACCACTAATAAGTTATCCAATAAATAATAGAAAACAAAGAAAAACATAGGGAAAACATGTAGAAAACAAGCATGGAGTATAAAAAATTATAGATATACGTTTGGACGTATCAGCATCCCCAAGTTTAACTCCCGCTCGTCCCTTATTAGGTAAGTGATAACAAAATAATTTTTGAAGTGACATGAAGCCAACACAAATCTTCATCAACGTTATGTAAAAGCATTGCAAGCTAAGATCAAAGTACTTAAATAAAGGTAAGATGAATATTATTTCAACTAATGTAAACTTAGCAACCATGTTGCACATGAAAAGAGACACACAAAAAATTAATTATGAAACATTGAAAGTGATACGTTTGTTTCAATCATAAAGAAAAACATAATAAAGTGGTATCCAACTTGTCCTTCGTGTGGTAGAAAAACATAAATGCCAGGACACCTTCAAAGTTTAAATGGTGACTAGATACAAATAATTTGAGAGCAAGCAATACCACAATCATGAATCAATAATGAATTTTGGGACTATGCACATTATACTCAGAATAACAACCATGCTCTCTTAGCTGGTGCATTAAGTAAGAAGATGAAGACTCAGCATAAAAGTAAAAGAAAGGCCCTTCACAGAGGGAAGCAGATACTCATGTGCTAGAGCTTTTTATTTTATTAACAGACGTATTGAAAATAATTTTGAGAGAGGTGTATATCAATGTCAACGAATGGTAATGAAAAACTTATCATAATCCATGTCAAGGAAAGTGTTTAGACTTTTGAGAGCGGTTTCCGTTGTTTTATTAGTTGGCACTCCCCCCTTTCTTTCACAAACTAGGCATAGTCGTGTTCACGAGTACCCACCAGCTTCCATCAAACCATGGAAAGTACCTTTTTGTTATTATTTGGCACCAACTCTCTGCAAATTTAGATGAGCACGATTCCATACTCATCGGGTGAATAAGGAAGAAGAAATTTGCTTGACACAAACCATAATAAACTTTAAACTACTTCCTCGTGAGCTAAAACAAGAACACAAAACAAGTTATAATTTTGAAGGTTTAGAGGTAGCACACGAGAAATTTACTTGGACTGGCGGTTAAATACCACATATAGGTAGACATGGTGGACACATTTGGCACACTTTGGTTTTTGGGAGTTGGATGCACGAGTAGAGCTCATACTCAGTACATGTGTAGGCTAGCAAAAGACTGGGAGCGACCAACTAAGATAGCAATAACAACCATAATCATGCATAGCGATAAAACATCATTAATCAAAGCATGAAGTGATATTATAAGTCAAAAAAAATGATCATCAAGGCTAGAGGTGACTTTGTTTGTAGTCATAACATGGTGTGAGCATGCGCCAAGTCAATCCAGATAAAGCATTCAAAGGAGAAATACCACAATACCATGCTTCAATATGAGAGAACAATACATGATTAATTTCGATGGCACATTAAGCACTCTCAGATATTTGAGACTAGTCATGATGCATCATAAATAACTAAGCACACGATAAAAATAACATCTAACATGACATGCCAAAGCCTAAGCCATGGTAAAAAAAAGGCTTCCTATTGCACCACTATAAGCATGAAACAATTTACTCTTTTCCAACACCAATCAACTTATTCAGAACAACTCTCAAACAAATAACCATCAAAGACCAGAGAAATAATCATATATAACTGAAGCAAACCAATAATCTATGAACAAAATTTGAGTGAAAAACAAGAGCTAAACATAGTACTAGCAAAAACTGAACACTCACAGAACAATAAGAGTGAAAACTAGAGTGTTCTAGGCAATAAAAACATAGCGTATCTCTCCCAAAATAAAAATTCTAGGATCCAACCAAAAGCTACAGAAAAGAAAACAAAATAAACTGAAAACAAAATTAAATAATGCTCCAAGAATAACACATATCATGTGAAGCAATAAAAATATAGTGTTTTAAGAGAAACCTGATATTTTTGTTGATGAAGAAGAGGATGCCTTGGGCATCCCAAGCTTTGAAGCTTGTACTTTTTGGATATGTCATGGGGTGACATGGTAATCCCAAAGCTTGAGATTTTGTCCATCTTTCATCTCATCACATCATACTTCTCTCCCTACACTTGAAAACTTCCTCCACCTAAAACTTCTCACAATCTTCATTAGGAACGTTGGTGTAATCAAAATAACAAATCGACTTGGTTCAGTTTCGACACAAGTCTCACACTCAACTTAGAACATTAGCTACTGTCACAACTTATTTTAAAGCTCTTCCTCCAAAAGAACACCAAAAGAAAGAGATTAAGACGCAAATGAAAATATTGAGAGAAATCTGTCAAAACAGAACAGTCGGTAAAGATGATTTTTTAGAAAATTTTCTGTTGCTAAAATTAAAAAGTGTGAAAAAACTGAAAGTTAGATAACAACCTGGGGAATGTGTCTATTGTTTAACAGCCTAGAAATCTGTTTCAGAAGAGCAACTTCCCCACATCCGACTACGTCTCAATTAGAGGTTACTCTTGGCACAAAAACGAAATAAAAAGGATAAGGAGAAGTTTCTATAGAGGTAACAATTTCCAAAACAGAAAATAACAAAAGAAAATAGGAGAAAACAAAAGGAAAACAAAAGTGGGTTGCCTCCCACAAGCGCTTTTCTTTAACGCCTTTTAGCTAGGCATGAAGAACGAATCAAGTATTATCAATAAAATCATGGGTAATCCTGACAAGGACTCAAAAGGTAACTTCATTATGTTTCTAGGAAAATGTTTCATGCCCTTTATAATGGGAAACTGAAATCTTATAATTACCTCTTTCATATCAATAATGGCACCAACAGTGCGAAGAAAAGTCTCCCCAAAATGATAGGAGAAGAAGCATTGCATTCAATATCTAAAACAAGAAAATCAACAGGGACACAATTATCATTAGCAATAATAAGAACATCACAAATCCTTCCCAAAGGTCTTTTAACAGTGGAGTCTATAAGATGCACTCCCAAAATACTCTCATCTATAGGTTTCAAATCAAGCATATCGTATAAAATTTTAGGCATAATAGAAGAACTTGCACCAAGATCACACAAAGCATTGCAATAAAAACCATTCACTCTTATTCTAATAGTGGGATCCCAACCATCTTGTAATTTTCTAGGAATAGAGGCTTCAAGTTTGAGCCTTTCTTCTCTAGCCTCCACGAGAGCATTAGTGATATGTTTAGTGAAAGCAATATTCATCTTACTAGAATAAGGATCTTTAGATAATTTTTGTAAGAACTTAATAACATCAGAGATGGTGCAATTATCAAAATCAAATTTATCATCCTCAAACATGGTGGGAAAAATTTCCCCTAGAGTCATATTATCGTCAATCCCACTTGCAACAATTTTCTCGCTAGAAATATGTTTAATCTCCAAACTTTTAAGACTCCTTCTACCTGAAGTTATGACCTCTACAATACCATTTGTTTTGAAATCAACATATTTAGAAGCATTAGGATACTCATTAATACTTAAAGTTTTCACTTCGTCAAAGGGTTGGATGGTATAAATTTTAACAGGCTCAGTTTTAGCAGCTTTTTTCAGCAATTTCAACTTCTCTTTCTCTTCTAGCACGTATTTGAGCTAACATTCTCATGTTCTCATTTATTTGAAAATGTATATAATTTATAGATTCCATTTTCTTGGCCTCAAGAGGTGTAGTCCTAATTTTTAAAATTTCTACATCATGAGCAAGACTATCAGCTTTCAGCACAAGATTATCTAGTTCTGCAAGCCTTTCATCAACAAGTTTATTGAAATATTTTTGTGTAGTAATAAATTATTTAAGCATGTTATCAAGATCAGATGTGGAACTTTTAGGATTGTTATAAGCATTTCCGTATGAATTCCCATATGAATTACCATTATTATTAGGATATCACCTATAGTTGTTACCACCAAAATTATTCTTGTAAGCACAGTTGTTGAAATTGTTTCTAGCAATAAAATTCACATCAATTTGATCGATCTCATTAGCAAACAGAGAGTTCAAGGGAACATTATTAGGATCTATTAGCACTTGTTTAGCTAGCAAAGAAGCAAGCATATCAATTTTATCACTCAAAGAAGAGACCTCCTCAACAGAATTTACCTTTTTACATGTTGGAGCTCTTTTTGTGTGCCATTGGGAATAGTTTGTCATTAGATCATCCAATAACTTGTTTGCTGAGCCTAAAGTGATGTTCATGAAGGTTCCTCCCGCATCTGAATCCAATAAACTCGTTGAAGAACAATTTAATCCTTCCTAAAAAGTTTGGACAACCATCCACGTAGTTAGTCCGTGTGTGGGTCAATTCTTAACCATAGTTTTCATCATTTCCCAAGATTTAGAAACATGTTCATTATCATTTTTTCTAAATTTCATAATGTTAATCCTTAGTTATATCATTTTTGCAGGTGGATAATACTTCCCAATAAAAGCATCTTTGCAGTTAGTCCAAGAATCAATGTTATTTCTAGGCAAAGACAATAACCATTCCTTAGTTGTTCCTCTTACAGAGAAAGAGAACAATCTTAATTTCACAATATCACCATCTACCTCTTTATATTTTTGCATGTCACGTAACTTGACAAAGTTATTTAAATGAGAGGCAGCACCTTCTCCTCTACGAGAAAATTGATCTGTCATGACAAGATTCAACAAACCAGGTTTAATTTCATAGAAATCTGCTGTAGCAGCAAGTGAGGCAATTGGTGTGCATATGAAATCATTATTATTGGTACTAGTAAAGTAAAAAAAACTTGGTATTATCATTGGTATACATGCTTGCAAGATAACACAAAATAAACTAACAAGACAAATAAAAGACTAGAAACTAGAGAACTAATTTTTTTGGGTTTTTGATAAGGAGAAAATTAGACTAAACAAAAGTAAACTAAGTAAGAATAAAACAAAATAAAGAGAGTGGAAGTGTGAGACTCCCCTTGCATCAAGCTAGAAGTCCCCGGCAAAGGCGCAAGAAAAAATGACGTTGATGGGGGACTTCTTACTTCTGATGACTTCGAAATCCCTAGCAACGACGCCAGAAAAAGTACTTGATGCTAACGTGATCACACGCTCGTTGGGAGACCCCAAGTGGAAGGTATGATGTAGTCTAGAGTAAGTTTTCCCCAAGTATGGAACCAGAGTTATCGAACCAGTAGGACTTCATAATCTTGAAGAAGGTTGCATTATCAACGGCGCTAGAAAAAGTACGAGTGTGTAGTTGACGGGAGCGTGGAACCTGTATGCAAATACAAACTCTCTCTTGCCCCCAACTTTTCGGAAGGTTGTCAATCTTCCGATCTTGCTAAAAACAGGAGAATTAAACGTATAGAGTCTTGGAAAACAATAAAAGTAAAAAAAGGAACATCGAGAATTTTTTTTATAAAAGTTCTGAAAAGAAGGTTTACAATATGAGGATAATAGGACCGGGGGCCATAGGTTTACTAGTGGTGTATCTCCAAAGAAAATAAACATGTTGATGAACAAATTACATCCGGTCAATTGATAGATCATGAACATATAACAATACTATTATGACGAGATAAAGTTCACAGCTTCAGACCCTGTAGGCATTACGTCAAGGCATATGGACCGCTAGCCAGCATGTATCCATATCTAGAAGTCCACCTCAAGAAAGCTGTCTAGAAAATCCCTTGGCATTAAGTTGCAGCAATGAAATGATTGCAATGTGTGCAACAGATAAATGCATTAAGATCCATACATAATGTAAGCAGTGGTTCCCATCTGTAGACAAGAGCACCTGGTCCTATTTTCTCCCTAGTGGCAACATCACATCCCCCCTCCCGCACGTTTCTGTCACTCGAGCGCAGGCAACAAGGTGGCATGAACCCACTATCTATCATATAAACCCTCTCTTGGAGGTAAATACAACTACGTGGCCAAGGTAATCATAAACACCGGAGAGCATTGCAAGACAAGATTAAAAATCTCTATAAATATAAGTGAAGCATCTCACATTGGCATAAACAAAATGATCATAATCTCATGGTTCATCTGATGCCAACAAACACAACATGCATAACTACATAACAGTGGTCTCGATCATGTGAGGCAGCTCACGAGACTCTAAACATGAAGGCATACGGGGGAGAACAACCATCTAGCTACTGCTATGGACCCGTAGTCCCGAGATGAACTACTCATGCATCTGTCTGGAGGAGGTCATGGAGACTTAGAGGCCTCCGGTGACGACCCCCCTCTCCGGCAGAGTGCCGAAGCAGGACTCCCGAAGCCATTGATTGGACTTTCAAGGTGACTGATGACCCACAAGTATAGGGTGTGTATCGTAGTACTTTCGATAAATAAGAGTGTCGAACCCAACGAGGAGCAGAAGGTGTTGACAGGCAGTTTCGATGAAGGAATAACTGTAAATACTGAAAGATAAATTTGTAGGGGTTTTTTATATTGCGGATAAATAAAGTGCGAGTAAATAAAATGCAGTAATGATAATTGAAGAAAGTGGACCAATCCTTTATTTAGCAAAGGACAAGTCGGTGGGTTTACTTATGATTAACAATCGTTATCGAGGACACACGGAGGTTTATGTCAAGTGCTTTTGTTTCATCCGCTGAATAATATTTAGTGTTTTGATAAGTGTTGTGTGAGTGAACCTATGCTAATGTACCGTCCCATCCAAGACTAATACATACTTGTGATTATACCCCTTGCAAGCATCCGCAACTACAAGAAAGTAATTAAGAAATAAATCTAACCACGGCTTTAAACTCCGGGATCCTACGCTCCCTCGCGTAATGGTTTCCTAACGGGGTTTAGGTTTCTGTCCCTCAGGCAACCCCACAATTAGTAGCCAAATACACGATGCATTCCCCTAGGCCCATAAATGGTGAAGTATCATGTAGTCGAAGTTCACATGACACCACTAGAAGAATAAGATCACAACTTAAATATCAAACCATTAAATATTACTCAACATTACTTCACTACTAACAACTTGACTTCTCCCATGTCCTCAAGAACAACACGAACTACTCACAAGACATCATATGGATCATAATCAGAGGTGATATAATGGATGATAACAATCTGGTCATAAAGTGCAAACACCGATAAATCTCACAAGCATCAACTACTAACAAGTAATCCACACCAGGAGAGAGATCTAATGTAAAACAATGATAGAGGCCCCTAATTGTTACTGTGGGATGACGGTAGATGATGAGGGTGATGGTGCTGGTGGTGGTGATGATGATGATGACGATCTTGATGATGCCCAGAGTGATGATGGTGACGATGGCGTTGATTTCCCCTCTCCGGAGAGGAATTTCCCCGGCAGATTTCTCCCTGCAAGAGAGCTTTTCTCTCTCGGGTGTTTTCCGCCCCGAGGCGGCGGCAGAATAATTCTTCGATGATGGTCTGGGTCTTAGGGTTCCGTCGGGGTCAAGTACGCGAAAAATATCGACCAGAGGTGGGCCAGGGTGGCCACACCATGTGGCGGCGCGGCCAAGGGGGCGCGCCACCCCATGGTGTGGGCCCCTCGTGGCCCTCCTCTGGCTCCCCTTCTGGCTGGACTCCTCCTCTGAACTTCTAAGACACCCTCGGTGTCCCCCTTCTTCTTCCGATCTTCTGAAATATGGTATCTCGACGGTGCTTTTTCCATCAGATATCTGGTCCCGGTGTTTATTCTCCAAAAATTATGAAACATGCAAAATAAGATAAAATAACATAAGGGATGCATTATAACATGAAATGTATTGATGAATAACAGCAAATTATGATATAAAATAGTGATGCAAATGGACGTATCAGTGACGACGCCTCTCTATATCTTTCGTGGAAAATAACTCTGCCCCCGTGATTTTTAGGGTTGAAGGCAATTTATGGGCGTAGAGGGGACGTGAGGTGGTGGTCCGAGCCCCTAGGGGCCCATTGGGTGCGACCAAGGGGGAGGCCACGCGTGGTGCCCACCTGGCTCCCCTCCATCTCTCCTCTGGACTCCGTCTTTTTTCCAGGTAAAGAATGATCTTCATGGATTTTCAGCCCTTTCTGAGAATATTTCCTTAAGAGATTTTCTGAAATAGAAAAATAGCAGAAAACATCAACTGGCCTGGGGCTTCTTATCAATAGGTTAGTCTGTGAAAACATCTGGAAAACGAAAGAAAACATGTGGAAAACAAAAGGTATTGGGTAGAAAACAAGCATGGAGCATCAAAATTTATAGATACGTGTGCAACGTATCAGTTCTCCGGTGAGGGAGGACCTTGTTTCCACTATGAGGTCAACTTGAAGGCGTAGAACAAACCTTTACACAAGGTTGAGGCAACTCCACAACTCAATTGGAGGCTCTCAAAAAATCCGAAACTTTTTGAAAAGAGGTGAAAGCTACAAGAACTAGGGTTTCTCTAGGGTTACAAGTCACCTAAGAGATATCCAGATCCTCTAGGATTTGGTGGATGGCTTTTTGATTCCTTTGGTGGAATCACGGATCTAGGTCTCTGATGGAGGGATGATAACCCGGTAGGCAAACGGCAAGGTGTAACTCGGCCCAAAGGGAGCTGCGCAAGACCCGGCTTAAGGAAAGGGAGTTTCTAGAAGGCCCAAGAGTGTAGGCCTCGTAACCTGGATTGTGGGTCTTGATAAGGAAACTTAGGGTTTGTAAAGCGGTGCCCGGGTAGGATTCCGAGTATGCCTTGGATAGGAAGCCAGGGGGGCCGGATATTATATAAGCCGGCTCCTAGGATTAGATTAGACACGAGTTTTGCTAGCTATTCGAGTATCCTTTGTAATACCAGAGTTGAGATAATAAATCTAGATCGGAGACTCGGCGACTTGATTTCCGGCTACCAGATCGTTTATCACCATGATTTCCCCTGAGCAAAACCCTCTCCCAAACAACAGAGTCGAATTGCCCCAAGATAAGTTACCCCCGGTAACGTCTGCCGTGATTATCCCACGACAGTTGGCGCCCACCGTGGGGCCTGCGTCAAAAGGTGTTTACATCACGGGAGAAGCTCGGGAGAACATGAAGAACCTCGTCGTCGGCGAGATCTACACCAACCCCGAAGGAGAGAAGATGGTGGACGATTTTGGCAGGGGGCCAGAGTCGGATCTGCTCGAATCCGGATCTATCGTCACAATCGGCCGGGTCAACGTCTTCATCGGCATGGTACGTACGTCCGGTTCAATCCCTGACGATTTTGTATGTTATTCTGTATCAGGAGAAGCGACCTGCTTTCAGTCGGATGGGGAAGAATCGGTCGGGACGGTAGATCCGATAGAAGAGCCCACCACGAAGAGGGAACAGCCGGAGGAGCCGGCATGGACCCCGCGTGGCCGGGTCACGAGAGAAGATGATACCGAGTCCATCCTGCACCTGCTGGAGGACCGGTACGAGGAAGGTAGTTGTGATGAGGAGGAATACGAGTCTTCACCAGGCATCGCGCGCCAGGTCGCGGTCTACACGGCCCCTGCAACCAATCTCAATCAGGGGGACGTGACCACGGCCGCGGTCGGAGCGGCGCGAGCGCTGGCCCAGCAGCAAAATCCGGCTGACAGAAATCCGGTTCTGACCCGGGTTGACGGAGAGTCGGCTTCAGTCACTAGCTGGGCGGCGGATAGCGAGTTGCAGGCGAATATGTTTGGGTTCATGGCGAACAGGACGTCAGGGGCGGGTCCTTCGAATCCACAACACCCGGCCTTGTTCAGTAATAATCCGGAATCCAACGGTGCTAGCTACGGTAATAACCCCGGAAAACGCAGCGGCACGTGCTAGGGATCTGGATGTAGCCCGCCGTGCATTGGAGCAACAAAGGAGAGATATGTAAGCAGAGAAGCAAGGGGTAGCCACGCGCCAACGCGAGCTGGAGGCATTGGAGAACCGGCTCCGTGTTGAGTCGACCAGGATGCATCAGAGATACCAGACGAGATTGCCGGCAACGGGTGGAGTTCTAAACCCGGCCACGCTATTCATCACACCCCAAGATCAACCAATTCCTGCTGTGAATCAGGAAACTATACACCAGCCCGCGACCGGTGGAGGACAGCCGGCGAACGTACAAGCCGGGTTACCCACGTTGCAGACGAGGGTTGCTGCTGGCAATGCAGCGCCACAACCACCACCACCACCATGATTTCACACTCCGCCAGGTCACTTCAATAATCCCATGGACAATGTGTATGCAGCAACATTGGCGCTGGATCGTATCCCCGTAAGAGAGTCACCCCATGCGGAGGAGACCCGGCGGGCGATAGATCTATTGCGCACGGCAGTGGCTCAACAAGCCAATTACCCGGATAATAGGAGCGGAATGCATGGAACGCCGTATGTAAGCCGGCATAACGGAAACACCGGTAATATTCAGACAAGCTCAGCACGGCGGAGGGCAGAGCAGCAGCAAATGCCGCCTCCTCCCGTAGACCAGCAACACCTGCAGTATCAGCCGCGCAGGCTATCGTGGATAGCTCTCGAGCCAGGCACGCAGCAGCCGGGTCTGCGGTACGAGGGCCGGTAGCGGTTGCACCCCCCTGCCGCACCCGTCGCCGGATCGCACGTTTCCCGGGTAAGGCCAGTACCGGCAATTTTAGTCGGGCCTAAGTGTTTGTCGGACGCCATCAGAGCCGAGCCTTACCTGGATAAGTTCAAGGAACCGGGTAAAGTGGTGAACTATGAGCCGACTATGGATCCAGAAACCTGGTTGAGCAGCTATGAGATGGCCATGTCGATTCACAACGCATCTGAAAATCTTCAAGCCAAGTTCATGTACTTAATGATGTCGGAGGGAGCAGCAAAGTTGTGGTTCAACAATTTACCCGAAGGATCTATCAAGTCATGGAGTGAGTTGAAAACTGCGTTTATCAAGCACTTTCACGGAACATGCAGGAAGTTGTTTACTATCGATGATCTAGAACGGTGTGTACAAAAGAAGGGAGAGTCGGCGCGCAGCTGGGTGCGCCGGGTTATGGAGATAATTCACTCGTCCACGGATATTCAGCCAAAGGATGCGTTACAAGCTATGGCAAAGACATGCAAGTATATACCTTTAGTGCAAAAGCTAACACACATGAAATCTAGTCGGAATGCTTCAGAGGTTACAATGGGAGAATTAATGGACGCGTGCAACAAGCACGCTGCTACGGATACCACAGAAGAGGACGTCGATGATAAGAAAGCAAAAGCAAACACGGGCAATAATGGAAGAGCCGGCAATGGATCTGCGCCGGGTAACAATGGGGGAAACAATGGAAACAACCAAAATAAGCGTCCGTACGAGGGAAGTTCCGAGTTCGTCGCCAACACAGAAGCCGGGTTTACAAGACCCAGAGCAAAAGGAAATTTCAACGGAGGAAACTTTAATGGAGGAAATTACCAAGGGCCGCCAAGGCCGGATAATCATATAGAGGCCTTCAGGATGCCCTGTCCGCGCCACAGTAGGAACGGCAGGCCGGCAAACCACTCGCTGGAACAGTGCGTAGATTTACAAAGATGGAAGAACGAGGAAATACAGAAAGCAATGCGAGGTGCAGGCCGGGGAGCAGGACCGGGTCCGGGTGGTAACCCGGGCAATGGCCCACCCCCGGCAGGCAACCTAGGAGGTGGTAATCTGGGTAACAATCAGGGAGGAGCTGGAGGTTTCCAAGCTAACCCCAAGCAGTTGGGACAATATCACGTGCATACTACAGGAACTTCTAACAAGGATAGAAAGATACTCAAAAAGGCAGTAAACTCGGTTTCCTCGGCTGTCCCGAGATACCTGAGGTGGTCGGATCAAGAGGTAACATGGAGCAGAAGGGATCACCCGGAAAGAATAGAACACCCAGGAGTCTTAGCATTGGTGGTTGCGCCACAGGTTAATTGTTATGAGTTGAAGAAAGTGTTAATGGACGGCGGAAGTAGCATCAACATCCTATATTGGGAAACTTTCCTACGCATGGGCCTCAAGGAATCTCAGCTACAGAAAAGTTCTACGGTGTTTCATGGGATCGTACCGGGTCACTCGGCGTGCCCCGAGGGGAAGATTACATTGGAGGTCGCTTTTGGAGAATCAAAGGATAACTTCCGAGTGGAGTGGCTCACGTTCGAGGTGGTAAAGTTGCGTAACCCCTATCACGCGTTGTTTGGAAGGCCGGCTTACGCCAAGTTCATGGCCAGGCCGTGTTACGTATACCTACAGCTAAAAATCCCGGGTCCCAAGCAGACCATCACCATCCATGGGAGCCGGGTTATAGCGGCTGAGTGTGACGAAGGAGACGCTGCAATGGCGGAACAAGCTTGTAGAAAGGAAGAGCTCAAGTACTACCGGTCTCAAAAGGCCGGATGACAGGACAACGTTAAAAAGGCCGAATACGGAGGATGAGAGAGCAAAGTTCAAAGCGGCACAAGATACCAAGATGGTGGCCTTTGTCGAGGGTGATCCCTCTAAGCAATTTGCTATAGGATCTAACCTGGACAAGCAGCAGGAAAAAGCACTCGTGGAGTTTATTCGTTCAAATCAAGATGTTTTTGCTTGGACGCCTAGCGATATGCCGGGTATCCCTACCAAGTTAGCGGAGCACAGCTTGCACGTTGACCCCAAGTCTAGGTCCGTGAAGCAGGGCCTGAGAAAAATGAACGAGGAAAGAAGAAAAGCTATAGGAGAAGAAATTGCCCGGCTATTGGCAGCTGGCTTTATCATGGAGGTATTTCACCCGGATTGGTTGGCGAATCCGGTTCTAGTACTGAAAAAGAGTAACGAGTGGAGGATGTGCATAGATTACACGAGTCTCAACAAGCACTGCCCAAAGGATCCATTTTCCCTTCCAAGGATTGATCAGATCATAGATGCAGTGGCTGGAAGTGACCTATTATGTTTCCTGGATGCATATTCCGGGTATCACCAGATCAAGCTCAAGAAGGAAGATTGGGAGAAAACATCGTTTATAACCCCCTTTGGGGCTTTCTGTTACAAGACCATGACTTTTGGGCTAAAGAATGCTGGCGCAACTTACCAGAGATGTATACAGAAGTGCTTCGAGGATCAGATTGGATGCAACGTTCACGCTTATGTGGATGATGTGGTGATCAAGACTAGGAAAGCGGAAACATTTATTGATGATCTAAAGGAAACATTCAAGAATTTGAGAAGGTATCAGATGAAACTTAACCCTACAAAGTGCATGTTCGGAGTTCCAGCAGGAAAGTTACTCGGTTTCATCGTCTCAGAGAGAGGGATTGAGGCAAACCCGGACAAAATCAAAGCTATCCAGAGTCTGAAAAAGCCGGAAAACCTGAAGCATGTTCAGAAGCTCACAGGGTGCGTGGCAACGTTGAGCCGGTTCATATCCAGACTCGGAGAGAAGGCAATTCCATTATACCGGCTCTTGAGGAAATCCGACAACTTTGCTTGGGACCAAGAGGCGGATGAGGCGTTCGAAGCACTAAAGAAGCAATTGTCTGAGGCACCAGTCTTAGCAGCTCCGGGTCCTAAAGAGCCCATGCTACTATATATTGCGGCTAGGCCCCGGGCGGTTAGCGCGGTGGTTGTCGTTGAGCGTAAAGAGGATGGAAAGGATCACCCGGTACAGAGGCCGGTTTACTACGTAAGCGAGGTGCTATCGGAAGCAAAGCAGCGTTACCCACACTGGCAAAAGTTAGTTTTCGGGGTCTTCATGGCCAGCCGGAAATTGAAACCATATTTTCAGGAACACCCCATAACAGTGGTTAGCTCTATTCCAATGTCGAATATTATCAGAAACTCAGATGCAACAGGCAAAATAGCCAAGTGGGCCATTGAGATGGGAGATTATCATATCAACTATGAGCCCAGATCAGCGATCAAGTCACAAGCTTTAGTCGATTTCATCAATGATTGGACTCACACAAGCATGCCAACAACGACACCAAGTTCCGAGTCTTGGGTGATGCACTTTGATGGTTCTAAACAGTACGAGGGATCAGGAGCTGGGGTGGTACTTACATCACCCAAAGGAGATAAACTGAACTACGTATTGCAAATTCACTTCGATTGCTCCAACAACGTGGCCGAGTATGAGGCATTATTACACGGATTGAGAATAGCCAAGGAGATGAACATCAGGCGGATACGATGCTATGGAGATTCGGATCTTGTGGTGCAGCAGGTCTCGGGAACCTGGGACAGGAAGGATGCAACTATGGCAGCATATCGCAGGGAGGTGGTCAGGGTTGCCGGGTGTTTTTCCGGGTATGAGGTGGAGCATATTGATAGGCGAAAGAACGAGGCAGCAGATGCACTCGCAAGACTCGGCTCGCGCAGAGAGCCGGTTCCACCCAATGTTTTCCTGGACGAGCTATGGCGGCCATCAGTTAAAACCGAGTCTGAGGAAGAGGTGGCTAACCAAGACCCGCATTTAGAGCTCGTGGCCACGGTATGTGCCGTTCCTGAGTGGACAGAGCCATTTTTAGCTTATTTATCAAGGGACGAGTTACCACCACAGGAGGTTTTAGCAAGGCAAATTGTGAGACGAGCAAAGGGCTATTCCATCATCAATGGCGAGTTATATAAAAGGAGTGCAGCAGGAGTGTCTTTGCGCTGTGTAGCACCAGAAGAAGGCCGGCAGATCCTGAAATAGATCCATGAAGGTGACTGTGGGCATCATGCATCCACCAGGTCCCTTGTGGCCAAAGCATATCGGCACGGTTTCTTTTGGCTCACAGCCTTAGCAGACGCAGAACGCTTGGTGGCAAGGTGCGATGGGTGTCAAAGGTACGCTCGCCAAATCCATGTGCCGGCTATGGAGTTGCAAACAATCCCGTTAACCTGGCCGTTTGCTGTTTGGGGCATGGACATGGTGGGCCCCTTCCACATGTCACCCTGCAAAAAGACCCATCTCTTGGTGGCTATTGATAAATTTACCAAGTGGGTGGAAGTTATGCCAGTTACCAATTGCGAAGCAATCACAGCAGTCAAGTTCTTAAAAAGAATCATCTACAGGTTTGGGTATCCTCACAGCATAATAACAGATAATGGAACTAACATGTCCCTTGGAGAGATGGAGAAATTCTGTGGTAACAATGGAATCCGGCTTGACATAGCTTCAGTAGCCCATCCACAAGCTAATGGACAAGTGGAAAGGGCAAATCAGGAGTTACTTCGTGGATTAAAACCACGGCTGCGAGTCCCGTGCAGCAGAGGTGCTGGCGCATGGGTTGAGGAGTTACCATCAGTGGTTTGGGGAATTAACACCACACCTAACAGATCTACTCAGATGACACCGTTCTTCATGGTTTATGGTGCAGAGGCAGTATTGCCGAGTGATATCATTCATGATTCGCCTGGAGTGTCGGCTTACGTCGAGGTGGAGAACGAGAAGACCCGGCAGGACGCCGTGGATATGTTAGAAAAACACAGAGAACAAGCTTTGGAGAGATCAGCCATATACCAGCAGGACCTGAGGAGATATCATAGCCGGCGAGTCAAAACCCGGGTCTTCCAGGAAGGAGACCTGGTGTTACGCCTGGTACAGTCAAAGGAGGGAAAGCACAAGCTATCCCCACCATGGGAAGGACTGTTCATCATAAGCCGGAATCTGCACAATGGATCGTATTACTTGGTAGATGTAAGGGAAGAGTCGGCTACTGTCAATGACACCGCTCATACAACCTCATCTATGCAAGAAAGAGAAAGACCATGGAACGTGGCTCAACTGCGTCCCTACTACACTTAGAATAGGCTAGATTCACAAGTGGAATTACATGATGTAACAGGCAGCAGGTTTCGGACGCACTCTTTTCCTATCCAGGGTACCTAAGGGGACTGGAAGGTTTTTAATGAGGCGGCTTGCTGACCTAACTTTTCTCATATCAATAAAGAGATGGTTAAACAAAATATTCCTTTCTGTGTGTTTTTTTGTCAAGTTTTTATATTCCTGTTGTTTTCTATTTCTTTTCCAGGTAAGTGTTATTTATTGTTCTTAATATATTAGTTTTTCTAGTAAATTGCATATATCTAGGTCTTGGGGGCTGATTGCTTGAATAGCACAGTTGCAAACTCAAAGACCCGGCCACGATGCCATTAGGTTATAAGGGCCGATTACTTGTAATAAGTACGGCTGCAAGCTTATAACCGGACAATAGAGCCAAATTCTCTTGACTTTTCTTGCTTAAGCTCGATGTGACTCGCACAAAAGTGGCATGCTTTGCTAGCGTATAATTACAATCAGTCATGATGCCCAATGGGACTTGCCTGACCCTGTCTTTATACAGTTATAGCAGCATTGATCATCCACGCGAAAGCCGGCTTATAGTAAAATAAGGTCAAAAGGGTCATCCAAACCACAAGTTATGCAGAGTACAAGGTTAATAGCAGGAAACTCAAGATATATGAAGCACAACTTCAAACCTACGTGACCAGCTCCAGGTTTTGGGCCTTAGCAGAAACAATTTGTTCTTTTGAAAAAATCCAACACCCTAGACTCGGAAATTCGGGCTTTGGGGACTTGGGAATTTGAAAAAAGAAACAAATTATCTAGATATTCAGCTCAAAAACCCAAAAATCCGAGTCTTGGGGACTTGGGGACTTAGAAAAAGTCCACTTGTCAAAACCCCCGAGACCCGGAAACCGAGTCTCACAGTAGGAAAAAGTAACGGAAAGTCGGAAAACCAGCAATGAAAAGTCCAAAGATAGGAAATATTAAGATCATGCAAAAGGCCAGAAGGGCCACAAAAGCGATTAAGGTCTTTAACGTATTACAGACCGAGGTGGTAGTATCAAAAAGTGCACAGGCGCACTATCAAAAGAATAATTGTTTTAAAGGCCCATTGGCCGAATAAAATGTTTGAGGCAGTAGGTGAAACTTCACTCGGCCTGTTGGTTCGAGTCTTGAACGTTGTCCTGGGCAGCCGGGTCTTTGACTTTCTCTTCGACGGTCTTCGTGGCAGCAGCGTCCGGGTCAGCAGCAGTACCGGCGCGCGCGGGAGGAGGAACAACCGGCGTAGAGGTAGTAGGTGCAGTATCGGCCTCAGCCTTCTTCTTCGCGGCCTCTTCCCTCATCTGAGCAGCTTCCGCCTTCCACCGTGCCAGCATGTCATAAGGCTTAGGAGGATCCGACTTAATTGGCTTATCTTCCGCATCGTATGGTGGAACCATCCGACTAACGTCTAGACTATCGGCGATCAGACTAGCCGAGTGACGAACCTCCGTTTGAATGGCTTTACAGTTCTTGGCTGAAAACTTGGAGCCGTCATTGTTGAATTCTGGAAACCCGCCAACGAGCTTGGCCGGCTCAAGCTTGGGAAAGTAAGCTTTAGCCAGAGCAAGCCCCGGGTTACTCCAACCCAGCATGACGAGCGTTTCCAGTGGTCGATCCACTCGGGGATGGTGGAACACGCATCAAGCAGTGTGCTCAAACCACCATGTCCAGTACCCGGCCACTTCACAGCTTGCAGAACCCATTTGGTGCCGGCACAGAGTTGCCGGATTGCGCTCTTTATGGTCTTCAGCTTCTCTATATCTTCTTCATCCGGAATCTCATCATCCGGCCCTGCAGAAAAACAGAAAGGTTCAAGTAAGGAATTCCGAGTGTTTATCAGAATGAAAAATCCGGATTACGATTAGTGAGTTGGGAATCATTACCAATCAAAGTGCGATAAGTGTCGGCAATCTGGGCAGAGAGCCTCGTCAGTTCACCCTCTACAGCATGGGATCTCTTTCTATACTTTCTCACACTTTTCCCCAGTTTCTCGGCATCAGCTTCAACTGATTCACGCAGCTTTGTCTCCACCTCGAGGAGTTTGGTGGTTTTAGCCAACACTTCCTCAGAGTGGGTTACGTATGCCTGCGTGGAAACACAAGGAAATGTTAGTCGGACAAAAAAGAAATATCAGTTGTATATGCTATGAAAGTTCCAAGTAAATTATGCATAAGTTCACTCGGAACTTGGGGACTAGACAAATATACAAGCAGTGTTAGTTAAATTACCTGGTGCTTGGCTATCATGGCTTCCAGAATACCCTCTTCGTCAGTTCTCAAAGTGCGCAGAGCGCCAAGCATCTCGTCAAAATTCAGATCATCAAGTTTTGTGCCGGAAGAGCCGGCGGCCTGGTTACTTGGAGGTGGAGTCCTTTCCTGCTTGGGGGGGGGGGGGGGGGGGGGGGGGGGATACCCGGGTCGCCTGGGTGTCAGGACTGGGATCACCCATCCTCACGCCCAGAACCTCGACGTCGTCACCCCCGGGTCCATCTGATGGAATGGGATACTCGGCCTCCTGCCCGGCCGGGTCTGTCAGCGGGTCTCTTTCTCTGTCTTCCTCTTCAGCGCCGCCTGTCACGGCATTCAAATCATCAACCGGATCCTCTACTGCAGGGTTATCCAAGTCCATGTCGTCTGGGTCACTGATTGTGACCTGGGCACTAAGGAAAGTAAAAGAAATGGTTAGTATTAATGAGTGAAGGTTATCGAAAGAGCCAGTATATCGGATAGCAAGAAGTGTAACTTACCCAGTATTCACCACGAAGTCCGTTGGAAGATCGTTGCTAGACCCGGACGAAGCTGATAAAGAGTCCGAAAGTGAGACCCGGAATTGTCTGGTTAGTGGATGATAGGGGGAAGGATGTTTTTGAGGAGAAGTGGAAGGACGAGTTTGGGAAGTACCGGCACGGCGGGCTGGGGACGAAGGGATACCCGGGTTGAGAGGATCCTCACCCGGGGAGTTCCGGGTTACCCTGCGCTTGACCGTAGGGGGCTCCTTCAAGTATGGTGAATCGGACAATCGTTGATTAAGCTCACACATATTAGAAAATGAATACGGTTTGGAGGACATGGAGGAATATGGAACCTTGAATACGACCCCTCGGGGTTTCCTCTTGGCTCCAACCTCAGCTTCCGGTTCTGGCTCGCTTTCATCGCTCTGGGTCTCCTCCGGGTCTTCCTTGTCTTCCTTGTCCTCCTTATCCTCCATCCCTAGAAAACGTAGTGTACAGTCGGAAAAAGAGAAATGTGGGAAAGCAAGTTAACAGAAGTTAAGATAGGTGAAACCCGGATGATACCTTCTTCCGAGTCAACCGGCTCTTCGCCCTCCTCCGAGTTTTCGGAGGGAGGGGGGGGGTCTCGATCTTCCAGAAAGCGCTGCCTTCCTGAAACAAAAGTATAATGGTAGAAATTAGTGATTGCATCAGGCAAAGGTATAAGGATAAAGAACCAAGGCCGGATCTTACCGCTGGAGCCGGGTTATCGCGAGTAAACGGCTCCAATCCGGCTATAGTCCGGATCACTTCCATTTTCTTGGTCAAGAAACTCTTGATTATCTTATTTGTATCGGCAGCCGGATAGTTACTCAGAGAATAGCGGAGCGAATCCGTGACGTGCCCAGAATACTCACACATCAACTTGGGCCGGATGGCATTGGGTTGGATTCGGAAGTTCACCCAAGTTTTGACTAGATTAAGCCCAAGGAGACCCTGGGCTGAAAGGACAACGAGTTTGGCTAGGAAGGGTTGGATGGACTCCCTATCCGACTCAGAAGCAAAGGCGTTAAAAGTATCGGATAGATCGAGGAGGCCCTCGGAGAAACCCGGCAAAGCCTTTTGGCCGGGTGGGGAGGTATCCTGGCAGTAGAAGTAGGTCTTCTGCCAGTGCTTGACGTGGGAGTTGAGGCTCAGAGTCGGCATCAGTGAATTCTTCCGCCTCTGAATTGATACCCCGCCGCAAGCCAGGAGGGCCCCGTCTCCGCTTTCGCGGCACAGTTTGCATTGGAACAACTCAAGGAATAGCGCGAGATTTGTGGGGATGCATAAGTACGACTCACACAGAACAATGAAATGAGTGATATTTAACATAGAATTGGGGCCTATGTCAAAGACTCGGAGGCCATAGTGGCTAAGCAGCTCGCGAAAAAAGGAGTGACCCGGGGGACGGAATCCCCGGATCACATGCTCGACAAAACAGATTACCTCATCAATGGCTGGGGAGGGCCGAGTCTCATCCCCCGGGACGCGCCAGTGAATATCCTCCCGGGAAGGGAGGACGCCCGACTCTGCGAGCTCGTCCAACTTTTCTTTGGTCACGGTGGACCTTGCCCAGTTGGCGGATCTGGATTGAGTCGGTCTTGCCTTCGCCGGCTGTTTCCCCTTCGTCTTAGTATTGGCCTTGGGTGCCATGTGTGCGGTCTGAAAATAGAAGGTGAAGAGTGCAAAGTGTAAGTAACCCAAAAGACCCGGAAATTACATATTATCCGGTTAATCAAAGAGAAACTGTAAGAAACTTTGACAGATTATATCTAGGCGGAGAAATTTACGGAGAAATTCATGACCACGAGTGATAGAAGAGTACTACTGAATCTAGCTTAAGTGTTGGATGAGAAAGAATGAAACATGAGCAATCCAATCGATGCGGAGCAAGAAGACCACCTAAGGGCGGATCTAGATCTAATCTAGTTCGAGCGGGCTTGGAAGTAAAATTCATGGAAGAAAGGAGGCTCACCGGCGAGGTTTGGAGAAGAGCACGACGGCGGCAGATTGCGCAGTTACGGTGGCCCTCGGGACCTTCCGGTGAACTGTGCGAGGGCGCGGCGACGGTGGTTGACGGCGGCGCGGCGCGGGCTGAAGACGAGTGCAGACGGCGGCGGCTTGATTCCGGCGGTGCGCCCGTGGACTCCGTGGTGTCGCAACGTTGAGCTCGAGCAAGGGAGCACTGCGAGAGGTTGGAGGTGAAGGAGATGGAGGAGATGGGGGAAATGGAGTGTTTGATTTAGGGTTACCCCTGAGGCGCTTATTTATAGGTGCGGGTGGAGAGCCCTAGGCCTAAGGAGCGGGAGCCAAACATTTCGGAAAGAGATACTCGACCGGATTTCCTGGGATAAGTGGTTAAGTGTTTGTGCGAAATATCCGGAAAAGATTAGAGCGAATCGTCTCCGCGATATTCGGATTAATTGGTGAGCGAAGTGAGCCGGGTCTTCTGTGTTTTCCTCGGAGTGTTGACCCGGGAGAATGACGTTGGACTCGGAGAAAGCCGGGTTGTTATATGGACCCCCTGTGGAGTTAGGCCTAGCTGTCTATCAAAGCAACCTAACCCGGTATTTTATGAACTTGTACGTTTGTTATTTTTGCAGGGAATAGCATGCGCTTCAAGGAGAATCCCGTGAAGCCCAAGCTATTCTGGGGACTACTGATGGAGGGATGATAACCCGGTAGGCAAACGGCAAGGTGTAACTCGGCCCAAAGGGAGCTGCGCAAGACCCGGCTTAAGGAAAGGGAGTTTCTAGAAGGCCCAAGAGTGTAGGCCTCGTAACCCGGATTGTGGGTCTTGATAAGGAAACTTAGGGTTTGTAAAGCGGTTCCCGGGTAAGATTCCGAGTATGCCTTGGATAGGAAGCCAGGGGGGCCGGATATTATATAAGCCGGCTCCTAGGGTTAGATTAGACACGAGTTTTACTACCTATTCGAGTATCCTTTGTAAAACCAGAGTTGAGATAATAAATCTAGATCGGAGACTCGGAGACTTGATTGCCGGCTACCAGATCGTTTATCATCATGATTTCCCCTAAGAAAAACCCTCTCCCAAACACCAGAGTCGAATTGCCCCAAGATAAGTTACCCCCGGCAACGTCTGCCGTGATTATCCCACGACAGTCTCCTCTATCACTCCGCAAAGTTTCGGCACGATGTGTGGAAGGAGTGACATGATTACGAGGTTGAAACTTGCATTAATGGTGGAGAGAGAGAAAGAGAGAGTAAAGCTTGGCATTAAATGGGGGAAGAAGACCCCCTTTTATACTCTTTCCAAATCTGGACGTTGGGGAGCCAGAAATTAAGGGTCGGTACTACTTGGCCTGAAGGCGGTACTACTGCCTGCCCTTTCAATAGGTGACGGAAGCCACTCCTTTCCTCTTTTGCATGGCCGGTACTACCGACCTGGCATGGTCGGCACTACCACACTCCTCATACTAACGAGCCGGTACCGCATTTCCAGAGAGCGGGCACCGTGGGATAGCCCGCCCCGGTAGTCAACAATGGTACTACCGGGACAGACCCACTAGGTACTACCGCGAGTGCAGAACTACTGGGGTTGCTACCGCCCCAACTACCGGTGCGTGAATAGTTTGTGGTTAGTACCGTCTCCCAACAAAGTACACACAAACACAAGGGATACACCACAAGAAAACATGTAACCTTGCGGTACATGTAGCTGCCATACAAAAGGAATAAACACATGCGTCACTCCTCTTAACTACAGCATATACGGAGACACGTCTACCGCTGTTCTTAAAAACAATGATGTCCAGCTACCGATGTAGCAAAGCCCATGTATATTATTCTTAGTGCAACACACGATGTTTATCTTGCCATTTTCAGTAATACCGAAACAGAAAGAGAATGTAGCAATTGGTCGTAACTTAGATGTTGTTTCGCAATCACCAACACACGGGATAACAAACTTCTGGATGCTCAAGGAAAATGTATGATCTTGATAGGTTTTCTATTTTAGCGGTCTCATGCTTTTGGGAGACTGAGTTATAGGATCGATAGTCGTACTATCAAGAGAGGCTCTCGAGTGAATAACTTGATCGCATCCTTGTGGAGAGCTCAAACCTTTGCATAGTTGGAATATCATCTTTCTTGGTTCTTATTTTGATTTTCTCTATGTGGGGTTTTGGTTCTTCTCGTTATCTTCATGACAATCCAAGGTTTACCAAAAACGAATTTTGTAAGAAAAACTTGTTGTGTTTTCAGTGTTGGAGGTTTTACATGTTGTTCTTTATAGTGAGGCCAAACCTTTCCCCATTTGGTTTTATCTTCCATGGTTGTACAATGATTTTTCATTGCATATTCTTGTATTATTCGTTGCGGTGATTTCAATGAGCCCAAGAACATAAAAACGGAGTTTGTATGCAAAAGTTATGACATTTTTCATATCGATATTCAGTCAATCCGAATTAATACGGGTTAATCCGGCATCAATCGGACATTTCGGATTGAATCCGGAATCAATCAGACATGAACGTTAATCTGTATGTTAGCATCCGGATTAATCCGACGGAATGCACGAAAAACTGCATAGCGGTCACATTTTTGCAACCTATTTAAGGGGTCTTCTTCCCCAAAGGTTGCCTAACTTCTCAGTCACGTTTTTCTATCTCTCTATCTCTATCCCATCATTGTTGACCTTGAGAAATCTTCCTCCCTCTCGATCCATCCATGATTCTTGCATATCTTTGAGCGAAAAGTGAGAGGAGATCTAGATCTACATTTCCACCAATCCATCTCTGTTCTAAGTGAGGGAAACCTATTACAAATTGATCTTGGAGTTCTTGGTGTTTCTCCTCCTTTGTTATTCCTCTCTTATTCCTCCATAAGCATGTGTTACTTTGTTGGACTTTGGGAGTGAAGGATTTGAGCACTTGTGTTGTTGCCATTTGCATTGGTTGCATCAGTTTGCTCTCTCCACGCGGATTCGTGGAAGTGAAAGTTTGTGAACTTGTTACTCTTGGGTAGTTTTACCCTAGACGACTTGTGGTGTTATTGGGAGTCTCCAATTAAGTTGTGGATTTGTGCCTCGAGATTGAAGGTTACCAATAGTGAAAGGTCAACTAGCCCTTTTTGGCGAAGTTCATCAGCGAATAGGATAAGCCCTTTGTGGCGTTGAGTAGGCCTCTTGTGGCGAGCTCACACCCCTCCAACGAGACATACTCCCCTCAAAAGGAGGAACTCGCGAATACATCATCGTCTCCATGTGTCTCGATTATTTCTATACCCGAGCTATTTAATTATGCACTTTACATTATTGTGATAACCTTCGAGCTTGAAGTCATATATCTTTCTATCACCTCGTTACTTGTTTTGCTTAGCATAAGTTGTTGATGCAATTAGTTGAGCCTAGTTTATTTAGGTTGTGTGGTTGTTATTTTAAACACCTAGTTATTTCCATATTTAGCAAGGCTTAACCGAAAAGGTTTTAATCACCTATTCACCCCCTCTAGGCGACATTGTTGTCCTTTCAATTGATATTAGAGTCTAGGCTCTCATTATTAGGCTTTACATCCTATAGAGTACGATGTCGTTTATGGAATTAGTGCATGATCCCTCTTTTCAATTCGATGGCACAAATTATAACGTTTGGACAATTCACATGCTTAATCTTTTTACGGGCATGGGGTCCAAATTACGTTAAGAGAATCGTAGATATGGATTTTCCTCCTCCAAAGGAATCCCAAAAGCTATCTTTAGAGGATGAGGAAAACTCTTATCTCGATACTCTAGTATCTAATGGTCTCATTTGTGTTTTGAATGATGTAGTTCTTGGGTCAATCATGCCTTTTCGGAACCCTCATGAGTAATGGACAAAACTTCAAGATAAATATGACGTATCCAACATTATTGAGGATGATTGTGCTCCTTCCACCTCGGGCCGTGATGAGTTCACATATTATTACACCCCACCAACATGTGATTTATCACAAGGTAATGATATGGTGGGTGTAGATAGAAATTGCATTGTTGATAGTGAATTTTCTATTGACTATACTTCATCTCAATCCCATTGCAACGTTCTATCTTTGTACTTAAACTCTTCTAGCACACCAAATGCCTTACATGCTAGTGTTGATAGTCTGTGCATATCATGTAATAGTTGCTTAACTAAATTTCATGATGATATGCTTCCTATGTCTTGTTGTCATGAAAACAATGCTTCCATATCCTCTAGTACTTGTGTGGCTAACAATGTAGAGAAATCCCAACGTTTGTTAGAACAAGACATGGATCTCAATGGAGCTTTAAGTATTCTCTGATCATCACCTTCCAGATCTCACTTGTGCCTTATGGCTAAAGATTCAAAGGTATCTCAACCTTTAGAACTCTCTACATCTTGTGATGACAAAGATGAGGATTATTATTATGGAGAGAATAATGATCTCTTTAAAGGAGAAGGGTGAGATGGTTTTTTATGCTCTCCCTAAATGTAGTAAATATATGTCTCCTTTTTGTGAAATTTTGACTTTTGCTATTGAGAGCGCGAAAATTATTGAGAAGGGAGAAATGGAAAGAGAAGATGCTCTTGAAATAGCTTCTCTTACCGTTACCCTTGAGGAAGAGCAAGAGCTCTGAGTTACTCTTAAGGAGAATCTTGATTCTATTGAGGAGTTTTATAATGAAAAAAATTCTTTTCTTACTAAAGTACATGTCCATGCTATTGCTAAATATAAAGTACTTAAAAAGTAAAAGATTGAATTTGGTATTGTCAATGCTAAACTAATTGAGGACATAGAGAGACTTGAAAAAGCTCACAAGGGTTTAGAAAGTTAACACTCTCTCCTTATCAAGTCTCATGATCAAACTCAACTATCTAAATTTGACATGGCTCGTACCTCTACTTACTCTTGTGATCATGCAAATATTATTGAGGAAAATGTTAGGTTGAGTAATGAGATTGCCAAGTTGTCTTCTTCTATTTCCAATATTAATGATGCTTGTACTACTAACTCCACTTCATGTGAAGCGTCTATTTTAAAGGAGAATGTTGAGCTAAGGGCTCACCTAGAGTTGATGACTAGCAAGTATGGAAAATTGAAAGAAAGCCATGAAAATTCTCTACCTCTAATGAGGATCTTCTAGCATACCATACTAGGCTAAAATTAGAGGCTATCACCGTAAAGGTAACATCTTGTGAGTCTTATGTGATCACTAGCACAATATCTACTAAAAATGCTATAATGCTATGTGCTAGTTCTAGTAATTCTTCATCTCATACTATTGCTAAATCTTGTGATGAATTACTTTTCATGCCTTGTTGCTCTAACAATATAACATTGGGGAATATAACATTGGGGGTACATGTAGGTGCCATATAGAAGGAACAAACACACGCCTCGCTCCTCTTAACTAAGTTCGCCGCAGCATATACAGTGAAGCGTCTGCTGCTGTTCTTAAAAACAATGTTGTCCAGCTACCGATGTAGCAAGGCCCATATACATATATAAGTATATTATTCTCATTGCAGCACACGATGTTGATCTTGCCATTTTCAGTAATACCGAAACAGAAAGAGAATGTAGCAATTGGTCGTGACTTAGATGCTGTTTCGCAATCACCAACACACGGGACAGCAAACTTCTGGATGCCGTCCCAACTTCCTTCTGTCCTATCCGATTCATGTTTTATTCCATTGTCTGACGCTACAAGTTTAATCCCTCTCAGAAGTCGCTAGTCCTTGATTCGTCGATACAGTTGAATGAATATAGCAAGTCAAGCAATTTAAAATCATCAAGTGAATCTTAAGTTAAGCTCACTGATCTCCATCGATCTCTCTCAGATCGATTTATTCACTCGATATACTCTTATATAGTTGCATCTTGAATCTTGATCACCTACACAATCCAACGAACTAGCTAGCTCCCATGGCAGAAACCACCCCTATCCAGCTCGTGTGCTACACTTTCGTCTGTGTCCTCGTCGCCACCATACTACTCAAGCTCAAGCTCAAGCTCAAGCGTGGACACGGCGCGAGCGGCCTGAACCTGCCACCGGGGCCATGGGCGCTGCCGGTGATCGGGCACATGCACTGCCTGCTGGGCGCGCTGCCGCACCAGGCCATGCACAGGCTGGCGCAGCGGCACGGCCCCGTGATGCTGCTCCGGCTCGGGCACGTCCCCACGGTCGTGATCTCCTCCGCGGAGGCGGCAAGGGAGGTGATGAAGGTCCACGACGCCGCCTTTCCCAGCCGGCCCATGTACGTGGCCGCGGACATCTTCACCTACGGCGGCGCCGACATCTCCTTCGCGCGCGGTCCGCACTGGAAGCCCCTCCGCAAGCTCTGCGCCACCGAACTGCTCAGCCCGCGGCGCGTCCGCTCGTTTCGCCACGTCCGGGAGGAGGAGGCGGCCAGGCTAGCGAGATCTGTCGCAGCCGGTGGTGCCGTCGTCAATGTCGGCGAGATGGCGAAGGTGATGATGAACGACGTGATCATGCGAGTGTCCGTGGGCGACCGGTGCGCGCAGCGGGAGGCGTACCTGGAGGAGCTGGACAGGGTGCTGGACCTCATGTCCGGGTTCAACCTCACGGACCTGTTCCCGACGTCGCGGCTCGCCAAGGCCCTCGGCGGCAGGCCCCTGAAGGCGACGTGGGAGGTGCACCACAGGATCCACGCCATCATGGAGGCCATGATCAGTGACCACAAGGCGGCGATGGAGAGCGAGGGCGCTGCCGGAAGTGACGAGAAGGGGGACATACTCACCATTCTGCTCCGGTTCCAGAGAGATGGCGGGATGGGCGGCGGCATCACCCTCACCAACGAAAACATCAGCGGCGTCCTCTTCGTAAGTCAAGCAGTCAACTGTTGCATACACGTACGCCACAAAGAAGTTCCATCTCAAATAATTTCTGAGCGATTTTGTTGTTGTTATGTGGGATGATC
The DNA here is from genome assembly GCA_028641055.1 of Alopecurus myosuroides. Lineage (NCBI taxonomy): Eukaryota > Viridiplantae > Streptophyta > Magnoliopsida > Poales > Poaceae > Alopecurus > Alopecurus myosuroides. The sequence continues at coordinate 41,394,287 of CM054058.1, read as the reverse complement.
TCAAATATTTTCGTCGTGTCAACAGGACCTTTTCGCTGCGGGATCGGAGACGACGGCGACGACGACGAGCTGGGCCATGTCGGAGCTGATGAGGAACCCTCACATAATGGCCAAAGCGCAGTCGGAAGTCCGGGGAGTCCTTCGTGGCAAGACGGAGGTGACCGAGGCAGACATCGACGGCCGGCTCAGCTACCTCCAGATGGTCATCAAGGAGACCTTCAGGTTGCATGCTCCGGTACCGTTGCTCATGCCGAGGCTGTGCAACGAGACAACAAAGGTCATGGGCTATGACGTGTCGGCAGGCACCACCGTGTTCGTGAACGTGTGGGCGATCGGAAAGGACGAGGAGAGCTGGACAGACGCGAGCGAGTTCAAACCGGAGAGGTTCGAGACCGATATAGTGGATTACGCAGGCACAGACTTCAGGTTCACCCCTGGTGGCGCCGGCCGAAAGATGTGTCCCGGTATGATGTTTGGGGTTTCCAACATCGAGATTGCTCTCGCGAGCCTTCTCTACCACTTCGACTGGAAGCTTCCAGGTGGAGGAAATCCGGAGAAACTTGATATGGCCGAGGCATATGGGGTCACAGCGCGTCGGAAGACCGAGCTATTGTTGGAAGCTATTCCGTTTGTGCCTTGATTTCCCCTTTTTAGACAAGAAAAAACAATCTGTCTTCTTTTTAGGTGTGTACTTTGGTTTGTCGATCAGGCGCATGAGCGTACGTGTTGGCTGACCAATCTGTTTGTGTGTTCGTTGTAATGTGTGGTTAGTCGAGCGTTACTTACCCTACCGACTGTTGTGATGTTATTTACAAACTGGGTTGTAATGTGTGTTCAGTAGAGTGTTACTTACCCATTTCTGTAATCTTCTCTACTATAAAAGCGCTTCATGATTAACAACAACTGAAGAACATGTGATCTTGTCCACTATACTCCGAGAAGATCATTAACAATTGGGCTCACGTGGACATTTTACGGGTTTCATTTTAAGGTATGAAATCCGAGAGAGACTCTTGTAGTACAATATTACTATGTTGTAGCTCACAAGCTATAACAGTTTTGCAAATAGCAAACAACAATGAAGCTTGTCTTGGCCTACTGGTGATGTTTTCTGGCACATAATGATCTGCGCATGCCACTTGAAGCTTGTCTGGTTACCATATCAGTAGCATCGGTCGCCATCCAGGGTACGGCACTATATATTAGGTCCAACCTCAAATGCTTTCACAGAGCTATATATCAAAGTATTTAATCATTCACATTGAGAGTGCCAGAACGTGCATTAACACACTAACTTTGTTAGCAACATCACTATGAAAAAAGTCTTGCACTCGAAGTTGGACCATCTGACAACATGTGTACATCATCCGGGTATGAGTTTTAGTTAACAAAAACTGAAGAAATAATCATCTCCCGATGAGAGTATATATACATATACGCTGGGGTAGGATACTGAAAATGGTTAATTAAGAGCCTTTGTCCTTGGGTGGTAAACTCTTGTAGAGCATGAGGCGACACAAACATTGCCCCAATCTTCAGTACATACGTGGAGCAGGAGGAGCACCTCTCAACCATGCTCAGTGCCGCAAGCGCAGCGGGGCACATCACCGGGGTGGTGCCGCATTTATTCCGGGGGAGGGGGGGGGGGGGGGGGGGTTACTCACCTTCAGTATGCAGACAAGACACTCGTCTTAATTCAGAACGATGACCTCGCGATTGCCAATATGAAATTCCTCTTCTATGTTTTGAGAACATGTCGGGGCTAATGATCAACTTCCACGAGAGTGAGTTATTTGTGCTGGAGCTGAACAGGAGCAGTTCAAATTGCCAACATGCTAAACTGCAAGATGGGGCCTTTTCCATTCATTTATCTGGGAATGCCAATCTCGGATCACAAACTCACCATTGAGCAGTGGAAGTTCTTGGTTAACAAGCTTGCCGCAAAAGTGGAAGTCTAGATGGGCAGACTACTCTCCTCGGGTGGGAGACTTATTCTGTCCAACGCATTTTAGAAGTCCTCCCTATGTTTGCCATGGGGTTATTCCTGCTGTAGGACGATGTTCATGAGAAGTTCGACGCTAGTAGGGCTCGCTTGTACTGGGAGGGATCAGACCCTAAACGCAAGTATCACATGGTTAACTGGCCGGTAATGTGTCGACCAAGACAGTGGTGGTGGTGGTGGTGGGGCGGGGGGGGGGGGGGGGGTGGGGCTCACCAACAGAAAAACGATGAATAAAGCGCTGATGCTAAAGTGGATCTGGTTGTTATTTCAAGAGGGGCAGTCGATTTTGAAGGGGCTTCTTTAAGCCAAGTACCCGGAAGCTTCGAATTTCTTCGTAGCTCAATCCCAAAGGGGTTCATAGTTTTGGAGAAGCTTATATAAAATCAAGCACCTGTTCAAACTAGGTGCAAATCGCGTGGTGAGAGATGGTGTCAGATCGGGTTTCTGGCTGGACTGGTGGATGGCGTACGCCACACTTAAGGAACACTTTCCTAGACTCTTTCCTATCTGCGGAAACCCAAACATTGGCGGTTGCAGAACATTTATGGAGGAAGGGGAAGGAATTGTGTTCGAGTGTAGAGCAATGGACCTGTATGTCGAATGAGATTGGGGCAGTAACCGTGCTGGAGGGCAAAGATGTGGTGAAGTAGGCACTAGAACTCTCGGGCAGGTCCCCTCGGTGGCCTGAATGTACACAAACTTATCCAAAGGTGTGACTGTCGCGTTTGATGCTGACTTGTGGGGGTTAGGTTCCCCCTCAAGGTCAAGATTTTTACCTGGCAACTAGCATTTGACTGCCTGCCATTGCGGTTGCAGGTGGCTATGAAACGTGGGCCCTCACACAGTAGTTGTGCTTTGTGTGGATCGCCAGAAGATGTTTCCCACATGTTCTTTCCCTACGCCCTGGCTAAGCTACGGTAGATTGTCCTGAGAGACATTCTGGACTGTGACTGGGTCTGACTAACTTCCTTCAGTTATTCGCCGTACAACAAGCTCTAAAATCCTAAATAGGTGAACCATTTGTTTGCTTTTCTCCGCAATGTGTTGAGAAATTTGGCATACACGCAACAAGCTTTTGATTGAATTTGTTGTTCCAAACTACCCTGCTGATATTATTTTCAAAATTCTGATGTTTGTGCAGACGTGGGCAAGACTCTCAAAGGAGCACGATAGGGAGCATCTTCTGCGGCTTGTACAAGAGATTAAGGGGAGATACAGAGCTTGTAGGACATGACTGCATACACTCAGTAGGTGGATGATGTTGCCCGTGCTGTCAGACCGTGCCTCCGACTTGGACTTCCAGCGCATCTACGAGTTCTTGTCATGCCTTCGTCCTGAGTTTGAGTCTCGTCGTGCTCAGCTGCTGATACGTCTCCAACGTATCTATAATTTCTGATGCTCCATGATGATATCATGCCAATTGCTAGATGTTTTCTCCCTTCTTTATGTCATTTTTATCGATTTTCCGGACTAACCTATTGACAAGATGCCACAGAGCCAGTTCTTTGTTTTCTACTGTTTTTAGTTTCAGAAAAGTTGTTCTGAAAATATTCTCGGAATTGGAAAGTTTGAAGCCCGGAAGTGCTACTTTCCCCGGAAGCATCCAGAAGACCGAAGAGGAGATGAAGAGGGGCATCAGGGGGCCCACACCATGGGGTGGCGTGGCCCCCCTTGGCCGCACCAGGGGTGGTGTGGGGCCCCCAGACCTCCACCGCCTCTGCCCTTTCGCCTATTTAATCCCCCCAGATGGAAAACCCTAAACACCTGATTAAATATCCCCGAAAAGTTCTGATGGAGGGATAATAACCCGGTAGGCCAACTCCAAGGTGTAACCCGGCCCAAGGGACACGGCGCAGGATCCGGCTAAGGAAAGTGAAACTTCTGGAAGGCCCAAAGTTTGTAGGCCTCGTAACCCGGATTGTGGGTTGCGGTAAGGAAAGCTAGGGCTTGTAAGCAGTGTCCGGGTAGGATTCCGGGTGCGCCTTGGAGGGCAAGTCAGGAGGGTACGGTGCTTTATAAACCGACCCCTACGTCTAGTTTAGAGAGATCTAAGAACCCTAGCAACATCGTGTGATATCGAGCATCAAGTGTAATCCCAGAGTTGAGTTACTATATCAAGATCGGAGACTCGGCGACTTTGATTGCCGGCTACCAGATCGAATTGCACCATGTTTTCCTCTGAGCTAAACCCTCTCCCAAATACCTGTGTCGTCTTGCCCCAAGATCAGTTACCCCAGGTAACATCTGCCGTGATTATCCCACGACAGTTGGCGCCCACCGTGGGGCCTGCGTCCAAAGGTGTTTACATCACGGGAGAAGCTCGGAAGGGCATGGAGAATCTTGTCATCGGCGAAATCTACATCGACCACGAAGGAGAAAAGATGGTGGACGATTCCGGCTGGGGGCCAGAATCGGATCACCTCGAGTCCGGATCTATATTGACGATCGGCCGGATCAACATCTTCATCGGCACGGTACGAACGACTAATTTAAAAGGACAATATCATGTGCATACTACAGGAACTTCCAGCAGGAACGAGAAGACATTAAAGCAAGCGGCAAACTCGATTTCGTTGGCCGCGCCGGGACATCTCAGATGGGCGGAACAAGAGGTAACATGGAGTAGAAAAGACCATCCGGAGAAAATAGAGCGTCCAGGAGTCTTGGCATTGGTGGTTGCTCCACAGGTTAATGGTTACGAATTGAAGAAGGTCCTGATGGACGGTGGAAGCAGCATCAACATCCTTTATTGGGAAACCTTCTTACGGATGAGTCTCAAAGAGTCTCAGTTACAAAAAAGTTCGACAATCTTTCATGGGATCGTGCCAGGTCACTCGGCGAGCCCCGAGGGAAGGATCACCTTGGAAGTTGCTTTTGGAGAATCGACGGATAATTATCGAGTTGAGTGGCTCACGTTCGAGGTGGTCAAATTGCGCAGTCCTTACCACGCACTGTTTGGGAGGCCGGCTTACGCCCAATTCATGGCTAGGCCGTGCTACGTGTATTTGCAGCTGAAAATCCCGGGTCCTAAACGGACCATCACTATACATGGGAACCGGGATGTAGCGGCCGAGTGCGACGAAGGAGATTCAGTTATGGCCGAGCAGGCATGCAGGAAGGAAGAGCTCGAATATTACCGGTCTCAAGTAAATCCGGACGATAGAACAGCCTTGAAAAAGCCTAATACTGAGGATGAGAGAGCAAAATTCAAGGCAGCGCAAGACAGCAAGAAGATAGATTTTGTCGAAGGGGATTCTACTAAGCAGTTTACCATAGGGTCTAACCTGGGAAAAGAGCAGGAGGGAGCGCTCGTGGAGTTTATTCGCTCGAATGCAGATGTGTTTGCCTGGACACCTAGCGACATGCCGGGTATCCCTACAGAATTGGCTGAGCACAGTTTGCATGTGGATCCCAAGTCCAGGCCCGTGAAACAAGGTTTGAGGAAAATGAATGAGGAAAGAAGGAAGGCTATAGGCGAAGAGATCGCTCGGCTATTGGCAGCCGGCTTTATCATGGAAGTATTTCACCCAGATTGGTTGGCTAACCCGGTTCTGGTGATGAAAAAGACCAACGAGTGGAGGATGTGCATTGACTTCACGAGTCTCAACAAACATTGCCCAAAGGATCCGTTCGCGCTGCCAAGGATAGATCAGATTATAGACGCAGTAGCTGGAAGCGATCTGTTATGCTTCCTGGACGCATATTCCGGGTATCATCAGATTAAGCTCAAAAGGGAGGATTGGGAGAAAACATCATTCATAACCCCTTTTGGGGCCTTTTGTTATAAAACTATGACGTTTGGGTTGAAGAACGCTGACGCAACTTACCAACGGTGTATTCAAAAGTGCTTTGAGGACCAAATCGGACGTAACGTCCATGCCTATGTGGATGACGTGGTCATCAAGACTAGGAAGGCGGAGACATTTATCGATGATCTAAAGGAGACGTTCAAAAACTTGAGGAGGTACCAGATGAAGCTTAACCCGACAAAGTGCGTGTTTGGAGTTCCAGCTGGGAAATTACTCGGCTTCATAGTTTCCGAGAGAGGAATCGAGGCAAATCCGGATAAAATCAAGGCCATCCAGAGTCTGAAAAAACCGGAAAATTTGAAGCATGTTCAAAAGCTCACGGGCTGCGTAGCAGCCTTGAGCCGATTCATATCCAGACTCGGAGAAAAAGCAATACCATTGTACCGGCTCTTGCGGAAATCAGATAAGTTCGTGTGGGATCAAGAGGCAGACGAGGCATTTGAGGCACTAAAGAAGCAGTTATCTGAAGCACCAGTACTAGCGGCGCCGGGTCCTAAAGAACCTATGTTACTATATGTGGCAGCTGGCCCCCGAGCCGTCAGTGCAGTAGTTGTTGTGGAACGCCAAGAGGATGGGAAAGGATACCCGGTTCAGAGGCCGGTTTATTACGTCAGCGAGGTATTATCAGAAGCAAAGCAGCGCTATCCACATTGGCAAAAGTTGGTGTTCGGGGTCTTTATGGCCAGCCGGAAGCTGAAGCCGTATTTCCAAGAACATCCCATAACAGTGGTTAGTTCAATACCAATGTCGGATATCATCAGAAACTCGGACGCGACGGGAAGAATAGCCAAATGGGCGATAGAGATGGGGGATTATCATATCAACTACGAACCCAGGTCAGCAATCAAATCTCAAGCTTTAATTGATTTCGTTAACGACTGGACACATACAGGCATGACTGCAACGGTTCCAAATTCCGAGTCATGGATCGTGCACTTCGACGGATCAAAGCAGTACGAGGGATCAGGAGCTGGGGTGGTGCTAACATCACCCAAAGGGGACAAATTGAGTTACGTGCTACAAATTCACTTCGACTGTTCCAACAACGTGGCCGAGTATGAGGCCCTGTTGCATGGCTTAAAGGTAGCCAAAGAGATGAACATCAAGAGGATACGATGCTTCGGAGATTCGGACCTTGTGGTACAGCAGGTGTCAGGAACGTGGGATAGAAAGGACGCAACTATGGCAGCATACCGCAGGGAAGTTGATAGGGTTGCAGGATGTTTTTCCGAGTATGAGGTGGAGCATATAGACAGAAGAAAGAATGAGGCAGCCGACGCTCTCGCCAGACTCGGCTCGCGCAGAGAGCCGGTTCCACCTAACGTTTTCCTGGACGAATTATGGCGACCATCAGTTAAAATCGAGTCAGAGGAGGAATTGGCAAATCAAGACCCGAATTCAGGACTCGTAGCCACTGTACGTACTATTCCCGAGTGGACAGAATCATTTTTGGCCTACCTATCACGAGGCGAGTTACCACAACAGGAGGTATTAGCAAGGCAAATTTTGAGGCGAGCAAAGGGATATTCTATCATCAATGGGGAATTGTACAAGAGAAGTGCAGCAGGAGTCTTTTTGCGCTGCGTAGCGCCGGAAGAAGGCAGACAGATTCTCAAGGAAATCCATGAAGGCGACTGTGGACATCATGCGTCCACAAGGTCTCTTGTGGCTAAAGCTTATCGACACGGGTTTTTCTGGCTCACGGCCCTAGCGGATGCGGAACGATTGGTAGCAAGGTGTGACGGATGTCAAAGGTACGCTCGCCAAACCCATGTGCCGGCTATGGAGTTGCGAACTATCCCGTTAACTTGGCCGTTTGCCGTCTGGGGTATGGACATGGTTGGCCCCTTTCATATGTCACCATGCAAGAAGACACATCTTTTGGTGGCTATTGATAAGTTTACCAAGTGGGTTGAGGTTATGCCAGTTACTAATTGCGAAGCAGCTACAGCAGTCAAGTTCCTGAAAAGGATTATCTACCGGTTCGGGTACCCCCACAGCATAATTACCGACAATGGAACCAACATGTCCCTTGGTGAGATGGAGAAGTTTTGTGGCAACAATGGAATCCGGCTCGATGTGGCATCAGTGGCTCATCCCCAGGCCAATGGACAAGTGGAGAGGGCAAACCAAGAATTGCTTCGCGGATTAAAACCACGATTGCGAGTTCCCTGTGTCAGGGCTGCTGGTGCATGGGTCGAAGAACTTCCTTCTGTGGTTTGGGGTATCAACACTACACCTAACAGATCCACTCAGATGACACCCTTCTTCATGGTCTATGGTGCGGAAGCAGTATTACCGAGTGACATTATTCACGATTCGCCTAGAGTATCAGCTTACGTCGAAGTAGAGAACGAAAAAACCCGGCAGGACGCCGTAGATATGTTAGAAGAGCAAAGAGAACAAGCCCTGGAGAGATCAGCCATATATCAGCAAGATCTACAGAGGTATCATAGCCGGTGTGTGAAGACCCGGGTATTCCAGGAAGGAGACTTGGTTCTGCGCCTGGTACAGTCAAACGAAGGAAAACACAAATTATCACCACCATGGGAAGGACCATTTATCATAAGCCGGAATCTGCATAACGGATCATATTATTTGATAGATGCAAGGGAAGAGTCGGCTACAGTCAACGACACCGCACACACCACTTCATCTATGCAAGAAAGAGATAGACCATGGAACGTGGCTCAGCTACGTCCGTATTATACTTAGTAAAGACTATATTGGCAAGTGGAATTGCACGATGTAATAGGCAGCAGGTTTTCTGACGTACTCTTTTCCTATCCAGGGTACCTTTGGGGACTGGACGGGTTTTTAATGAGGCGGCTTGCTGACCTACATTTTTCATATCAAGTAAAGAGATGGTTATCAAGAAAAGAGATGGTTATCAAGAAAAGAGATGGTTATCAAGAAAAGAGATGGTTATCAAGAAAAGAGATGGTTGTTATCAGGTTATGTATTCTCAGTACGATGCGTATATCTAGGTCTTGGGGGCTGGTCGCTTAAATAGCACAGTTACAAACTCAAAGACCCGGCCATGATGCCTATGAGTTATAAGGGCCGATTACTTGCAAACGAGTACGGCTACAATCTTATAACCGGACAAAGAAGTCCAAATTTCTTGGCTATTCTTACTTAAGCTCGATGTGACTCGCATTAAAGTGGCATGATTTGTTCGCTTACGATGGCAGTTAGTCATGAAACCCGACGGGGATTGGCTGGCTACGTCTTCGTATTGATGTAACAACATGGTATCCACGCGAAAGCCGGCTTACAGTACAAGACAGTCAAAAGGGTCATCTAAACCACAAGTTATGCAGAGTACAGGGCTGAATAGCTGGAAACTCAACGACTATTAAGCATAACTTCAAAACCTATGTGAAACAACTCGTGGATCTTTGTGAAAATAGGAATAAGCATTTTGTTCCCTTTTCAAGATCAAGTGTCCTAGACCTGGCAATCCGGGCCCGGTAGCTTGAAATCTTGAAAAGAGAAAAACTGGCTTACTTGTATAGTTGCAAAAATCCAAATATCCGAGTCTTGGGGACTTGGGGACTTCGAAGCAAAATCCGCTTGTCAATACCCATGAGACCCGGAAATTGAGTTTTCACAAAAGGAACAATAAGTAAAACCAGATATCGAGAACAGATGAGCTTAAACTTAAAAAGGCCGGAACAGGCATCGAGTATATCAAGGCCTTAGCGTGCATTACAAAATCCTGGTGAAAAAATATCAAAGGTGCACAGGCGCACCGCCCAAAATATGACTATTTCAAAAAGTATGTCGACCGACTGGCGCTTAAGAAGAGGCATTAGAAACCATATATCACTCGGCGTCCATCTTGGCCTTACCCTTGCCATCATTGGTGGCAGCAGCATCACCCGGATCAGCGGTACCAGCCCCTGCAGGGGGCGGAACGACTGGTGTTGAGGCAGCAGGAGCAGAGCCGGCTTCAGCTTGCTTCTTGGCAGCCTCCGCCCTTATCGCAGCGGCTTCCTCCTTCCACCGAGCCAGCATGTCATACGGCTCAGGAAGATCCGACTTAATTACTTTATCGGCAGAATCATATGCTGGAACAAGTATGTTAACATCCAGTTCATCAGCAATTACGCTGGCCGGGTAACGGACCTCCTTCTGGACGGCCTGAAAATCCTTTACTGAAAACTTGGATCCGTCAAGCTTGAACTCTGGGAAGCCGCCCATAAGCCTCGCTAGCTCGAGCTTGGGGAGATAAGCTTTCGCAAGTGCAAGCCCCCGGGTCACTCCAACCCGGCAAGATGAGCGCTTCCAGTGCCGAATCCACTCGGGAACAGTGGATAGGGCGTCCAACAGCCTTTTCAGATCAACATGTCCTCTGCCCGGCCACCGCAACTGATCAAGGATCCATCTGGTTCCGGCACATAGTTGCCGGACATCGCTATTCATGGTTTTCAGCTTGGCCATGTCATCTTCTTCCGGCATGGTTTCGTCCGGGCCTGAGGAAATGGAGACATAAGTCGGGAAACTATTGCTATCTATCAAAAAGATAAACCGGAGGAGGAAACGTACCAAGTAAAGCACGATATGTGTCTGATATTTGGACGGAAAGGCTTGTTAGGTCATCTTCTGCCCGGTGAGCCCTTTTCCTATATTTTCTCATTATCAACTTATTCCTCCTAGACTCGGCCTCGGCTGCCTCACGTAAAGCTACCTCCTTTTCGATGAGCTTGGTGGCGCCCGCCAGTTTTTCCTCGGATTGAGTTACGAAAGCCTGCATGCATGCAAACAAAGGATCAGTTGGGTAGAGGAATAAGTTATCAATCGCTTGTATAACAAAGTCCCAAGTAAATTATGAATCAATTCACTCGGAACTTGGGGACTGGATAAAGGCATAAGCAATATTAGTCGGATTTACCTCGTGTTTGGCAATCAAAGCTCCCAAGATGTTCTCTTCATTGGACCTTAAAGTGCGAAGGGTTTCTAGCATCTGGGTAAAGGTCAGTTCCTCGGATCGAGCACCGGAAGAGCCGGCAGCTTGGTCGTTTGGTGGGGGGGCTCTCCCCGCCCTTGGAGTTGAGACCCGGACAGTTTGGGTGGCCGGGTTGGGAGAACTCATCCTTGTATCTAGAACTTTGATCTCCTCGTCTACTGGTTCCGATGAGGAAGGAGATCCGGCAGCTCGGGGAAGTGGGTTGTTCAGAGGGCCTTGTTCCTGATTATTCGCTGTATCATCGCCAGTCGCGGCGTCCGCATGGTCAGTCGGTTTCTCCGCCTGATGGTTATCTGCTTCTATATTTTCCGGGTCGCTAACGACGGCTTGAGCGCTAAAAGAAAGATGAGAAAAAGTGGCTATTAGTGATGATGGTGGCTTGAGTGGAAACTTGTTAAGCATAAAAGGAAATCATGTAGCGTAAACTTACCCGGCGTTCACGGTATAATCAGGCGGGAGCTCGCCGCTGGAAGCAGATGAGGTTGCCACGGGAACTACCAACGGGACCCGGAATTGCCCGGCACGTGGATGGTTAGGAGAAGGGTGGCGTTGAGGAGAGTCGGAAGGACGAGGCGGAGGAGCGCCGCCACGAGGAACCGAGGAAATAGAGATGCCCGGGTTAAGGGGATCTTCACCCGGGGAGCTCCGAGTTACTCTGCGCTTGGCTGGGGAGGAGTCCTTCAAGCACGACGAATTTGATAATTGATGGTTAAGTCGTCGCATGGCGTCAAAGGAATAAGGTTCAGAGGATAACGAGGAAAAAGGAACCTTGGACACGGCTCCTCTGGTTTTCCTTTTGGCTCCGACTGTTGTTTCTTGGTCTGATTCAGTCGCTTCCGGGTCATCCTCGTTGGCCTCACCTTCGTCTTCCAGTCCTGCGAATCGAGTGTGTGTTAGTTGGAGAAAAGATAAACGAAAGGGAAGTAATACAAGTAAAAATATGCAGATCCTGTGCAAATACCTTCACTACCATCAGCCGGCTCGTCCTCACCTTCCGGGTCTCTGGAAGGGGGGAAGGGTTCAATTCTCCAGAAAGGGTCATCAGCCTAAGACAGAGGAATGAGACTAAGGGTTAGAAGCTGTATCGAGTCAAGGTACGGAAGTAAGTTATGGATATCAGGTATTACCGCTGGAGCCGGGTTGTCCCGAGTAAACGGGGGTAACCCGGTGATGCCCTTTATCACCTCCAGCTTCTCCGTTAAGAAGCCCTTGATGGTCTTGTTAGTATCGCCGGCTGCAAAGCTTTTGGTGGAGTATCGAAGCGTATCTGTGGTGTGCCCTGAGTACTCGCACATCAGTTTGGTGCGAACGGAGTTGGGTTGTATCCGGAAGTCAACCCATGTTTTTATTAAATTGAGCCCGAGGAGGCCTTGGGCTGAGAGAATGGCCATCTTGGTTAGCAAGGGAAGGATTGTCTCCCTGTCCGAATCTGATGCAAAGGCACTGAAAGACTCGGAGGGCTCGAGGGGGGTCTCTGAGTAACCCGACAGCTTCTTTTCACTGTCAGGGGAGGTATCGCGGCAATAAAAGAAGGACAGTTGCCAGTGTTTGACGTGGGAGTGTAGGTTGAGGGTTGGCATCAGAGAATTCCTGCGGCGCTGGATGGATACCCCGCCACAGGTTAGGAGTGCTCCGTCGCCGCTTTCGCGGCACGGCTTGCATTGGAATAACTCGATGAAGAGAGTTAAACTCGGCGGCATGCACAAGTACGATTCAGAGAGAACAATGAAGTGGGTGATGTTCAACATAGAGTTAGGCCCTATGTCGAACATTCGGAGTCCATAGTGATCTAAGACCTCCCTAAAGAAAGGGTGACCCGGAGGACGGAATCCCCGGGTCACGTGCTCTACGAAGCAGATTACCTCGTTTTCTGTGGGTGTGGGCCGGGTCTCACTGCCTGGCGCCCTCCAGTGAATGTCCTTCTGAGAAGGGAGAGTTCCTAATTCGGCTAGCTCCTCCAACTTGGCTTTCGTAGCTGTGGAGCGCCCCCAGTTGGCGGATATGCTTTGGGTATTTCTCGCCTGGGTCGGTTGTTTTCCTTGTCGTTTGGGAGCCATGGGATCAACCTGCAGAGCACCAGAAAAAGAGGCGTATCAAATAAGACCCGGGAGTGTTGAAGTATCCGAGTGTAAGGTGTCAAGAAAGTATGAAGCTGAGAATTATCCGGGTATCATGCCGTGGTGCGGAAATTACAAAGTATCCGGGTGTTGAGTGCAACTGTGGAAATTATAGGTCACTTACGTATGGAAAGGCATTTGGGGTCGATGGGTGGTTGCCCATGTATCTATTGCAAGTAAAGTAGCTGGAAAAAGAGGATTTTCCGGGTGTTAATGCAGAGAGCGGAAAATCGAGGAGGAACGGATCTAGATGGGAAAGCTTGCGATTGATCCTACAGGAGTTTTGATGGTTAATATTGGTAGGGGATGAGTTGCGACTATATAGCAGGCGGTTAAAAGAGCTGGTGGATGTCGAATCAATCTAATTTGATGTAATCAGAAAAGTGGGTCGCAGGTTGACCCAGATTCGATCTTGGTTGAAATTGGGAAAATTGCAAGGATAAATTAGACAGATGTAAGAGGCTTACTGGAGAGATTGGGGTTTGGAAGCGACGGTGTTAGGCGGCGTGGCTCGAGTGCCCCTTCACGATTCTTGGCGAGAGGAATGAGGGTGTGATGGAGGAACTTGGCGGCGGCGCGGGACGGCTTGAGGGCGAGCGTGGCTGGAAGCAATTTCGCCTTGGTGATGTGCGCGAGCCCCTGGCGGCGGTGCTGCGAGGAAGCGAGGAGCAAGGAGAGAAAGGGGAAGTTGTGGCGTGGTGATGAATTTAGGGTTACCCTCTGAGTGTTATTTATAGAGTAAGGGTGAGCTTATCCCGATGGCCAGAAGCCGGAAATCATGGGGTGACGGTTGTTCACGTGGTTTTTGCGAAATATGCGCCAAATATGGAGCAGGGCATCTGGATAAAAAAAAGAAGGAGGTTAATTCCGGGATATCAGGATTGATTATCGAGCATGGGATCCTGGGATTTTTATTATGATTTGGACCCGGAAATTTGAGTCAAGGTGTTCGGAGGAAAAACCCGGGTTATTGCATGGCTACCGTGGAGTGAGGCCTGGCTGAACATCAAAACATCTTAACCCGGTCTCTATATGCCCGTATGTTTGATATCTTTGCAGGGAATAGCAAGCGCTTCAAGTGGGATCCATGAAGCCCAAGCTATTCTGGGGACTACTGATGGAGGGATAATAACCCGGTAGGCCAACTCCAAGGTGTGACCCGGCCCAAGGGACACGGCGCAGGATCCGGCTAAGGAAAGTGAAACTTCTGGAAGGCCCAAAGTTTGTAGGCCTCGTAACCCGGATTGTGGGTTGCGGTAAGGAAAGCTAGGGCTTGTAAGCAGTGTCCGGGTAGGATTCCGGGTGCGCCTTGGAGGGCAAGTCAGGAGGGTACAGTGCTTTATAAACCGACCCCTACGTCTAGTTTAGAGAGATCTAAGAACCCTAGCAACATCGTGTGATATCGAGCATCAAGTGTAATCCCAGAGTTGAGTTACTATATCAAGATCGGAGACTCGGCGACTTTGATTGCCGGCTACCAGATCGAATTGCACCATGTTTTCCTCTGAGCTAAACCCTCTCCCAAATACCTGTGTCGTCTTGCCCCAAGATCAGTTACCCCAGGTAACATCTGCCGTGATTATCCCACGACAAGTTCCGCAGCCGCTGTCACCGCCAACCCTAGATCAGGGGGGTTCTGAAGCTGTCTCGGGCACTCTGCCGGAGAGGAGATCACCACCTTAGGCCTCTACATCACCATGCCCGCCTCCGGAGTGATGCGTGAGTAGTTCATCCTTGGACTACGGGTCCATAGCAGTAGCTGGATGGTTGTGTTCTCCTCATATGCCTCCATGTTTAGATCTCGTGAGCTGCCTAACATGATCGAGATTGATCTTATGTAACTCTATGTGCTGTGTTTGCTGCGATCCGATGAATATTGAACTTATGCCAAGTTGATTATAGTCTTTATTGCATATGTTATTTATGATCTTGCATGCTTTCCGTTGCTAGTGATTTCTTTGGCCAAGTAGTTGCTAATGACTCGAAAAGGGAGTATTTATACTCGATAGTGGGTTCATGCCTCCTCACCACCTTGCTCGACTGACAGAAACGTGAAGGGGGAGGATGTGTTATTGCCATTAGGGAGAAAACAACGGTGAGAGTGCCCACGTGCATAATCATTGCTTACATTGCACACTTTGTTTAATGCAGTTATCTACTGCTTGCAACTTAATACCTAAGGGGGTTCGGATGACAACCCGAGGGTGGATTATTAGTCATAGATGCACTTGGATTACGGTCCATGTATATTGTTGTAATGCCCGCACTAAATATCATAGTAGTCATCATGTCATATATGTGCACTACGGTGCAACCTCTATTTGTCAATTGCCCAGCTGTAATTTGTTCACCCAGCATGCTATCTTTTATGGAGAGACACCACTAGTGAACCTTTGAACCCCGATCCATTTTCCTATACTGTTAAACCAACCACCACAATTTCCTTCTTTCTTTACTTACTGCAAGCATACATTATTTTCCACACTATACGTCTAATCTTTGTTTTTAGCAAGACCAGTGAGATTGACAAACTCACTGTACCGTTGGGAAAAAATATTTTGGTTGTCTTGTGTGCAGGTTCCACGTTGTTGCTGACACCATTGAGCCATCACCACCGTAAGTGGCATCAACCTTCCGAAGGTCCTCTTTCTCCTACTGGATTGATAACCTTGGTTCTTAACTAAGGGGAATTTCCTACCGCTGTGCTCATCACACCCTCCTCTTGGGTATCCAACACACAACATCAAGGAAATTTTTGGCGCCGTTGCCGGGGAGAAAGAAGTCTTCTGGCAAGGGGAGTCTCTCACTCTCAACCTCTTTATTTTGTTTATTGTCTTGTTTTTATTTTTGTCTTGTTTTGCTTCTCTTTATCAAAAACACAAAAAAATTAGTTGACTTTATAGCTGTTATTTATTTGTTTGCTTTTATTTTGCTAAAATGTGTATTCCTGAAGTAGAGGTTCATTCTTTTAGGCAACAAGGGGGAGAAAGTTAAAAAGATTCTTGGTATAGAATAATTGATGCTCATAATAGGTGCCCAAAAAAAAAATTCTACCTTGATACTCCTGAGAAATTTTTTTGTTGGTATTTCTGGCTGGTATAGGCATGTGTTAGATAATATTACGGGTGGAAATTTTCTAGGAACTCCTGCCTTGGAAGCATGTAATCTGATTGAAAGTTTAATAGGAGCACCCCCACTACAACTATTAAAACTGAGACCACTTTGGAGGATGTTATTAATAAACTAAACTCTTTGGAAATGAACTTACCAATTTTCCTTGATAATGCTAGCAAAGTTAATGAATCAATAAGTACTATTGATAAAAGAATCACTCCTCTAGAAGCTAGCAAACTCATGATGATCAAAATTTTAGGATCGATAAATTAGAGGAGGCTATGGGAACTTTAAGCTCAATTTTTTCATCTCTTAAATTCAAAAAGGAGAAAGCCTTTGTGGGAAAGGAGCAAATATTCATGTATGTTCCCAAGATAACTAAACCTAAATCTCAATATGTGCTGAAAATTGCTAAAACAATTAATGAAACTAAAAG
Source organism: Alopecurus myosuroides (assembly GCA_028641055.1). Taxonomy (NCBI): domain Eukaryota; kingdom Viridiplantae; phylum Streptophyta; class Magnoliopsida; order Poales; family Poaceae; genus Alopecurus; species Alopecurus myosuroides. The sequence goes on along the minus strand of CM054058.1, from coordinate 41,377,837 downwards.
TGACCTTCATGTTGAATCTTTAGAAACACCTAGAGTGCCTAATGCTGCAAACAATGATTTAGAGGGAGTAATTTATGTTGATTCTTCTTCACTTGAAAATACTTGAGTTGCCCCTTTTATGCCTAGCTGAAAGGCGTTAAAGAAAAGCGCTATAGGGAGACAACCCATTTTATTTTGCTGTTTTCAACCCGTTTTCTTTGGTTTTGTTTGGTGTGCTTTGCACCTGGGTGTTTTCTATTTCCTTAGCAACCTTGCTGTACATTTTCTTTTGAGTCTTTGTTGAGCCAAGTAAATCCTCTAGTGGAAAGTTGAGGCTATATTTCGGATTTCTGCGCAGGAAACAGATTTCTGCTTCCACTGTCTATTCCGTATAAAATCACAGAAAATTCAAAATGACCTGAGTGTTTTTGTGCGTAATCCTGAGATGTATACGCAGCTTTTCTTAGTTGACCACTTTTTGATTTGAGCAACAGAAGATTTTCAAACAAAATCATCTTTACCTGCTGTCCTGTTTTGAGAGATTTCTGCCAATAATTGCATTTGCTTCTTAATTGCTTTCTTTCGGTGTTCTTTTGAGAAAAAGAGTTAAAAAAAAAGTTGTGACAGTAGCTAATGTGTTTTTGAGTGTTCGACATGTGTTGAAACTGAACCATGTGAATTTATTATTTCGATTGCACTAACGTTGCTAATGAAG